>CM061551.1:92413285-92848712 GCA_030864225.1 Capsicum baccatum var. pendulum
TGAAAATAACTCACAAGTTTTTGAATTTGCACTTTGATCCAAATGTTAGTTAATATAACAAGAAACAGAGGAAAAAAATGCGCGTTTTTCTCTCTTCTTATCTGTTGTTTTCTCTCTCTTCACGATTATTGTTGTTCATTATTGCTGCTGCTTTATTCATCATCTTCTACTTCATTATCATCATCTTCTACTTCATTATCATCTTCATCTTCTTCTTGTCGACCATTGTTATTGTTGTTGTTGTTTTTACCATTCTACTGCTACTTGACCAATTTTTTAGGTGAAATTTTATTTCATACATTACTTTCCACTTCGGCAGACTTCATAGGTGACTTTGGTAAGTAAAATTTTAATATTTAGTTGAATTTTTCATCTGGGTACACAATTACTGCTGTTTTTTCCAACAATGGATAGAACCAGATCATGAATCCAGCATAAGATCTCACAATTTAAATAAATCACTCATTTGTTGCATCAGATGAGTAATATGTTGCAATGGAAGACTCATATGTTGGATTCATGTTTATGGTTCTATAGTGCCCGTAACATGAATCAAACAGATGGGTAATTTGTTGCAACAGAAGAGTTATTTGTTGCAATAAACTAGTTATCTGTTGCATCAGACTGATTGTCTATTGCAACAAACTATTTATCTATTGCAACAGATGAGTAATCTGTTTGGAACAACACAAATCAGCTCCTGCCACAAACCCAACAGATAACCAATATGTTTTAAATTTTGCTATTGCTATTGGATTCAAAATTATTCCTTACGTCCAATTGTCGACATGTTTGTTGAGAAGATAATAGACAAAATAAAAATTAAATATGAATTAAAACGTCAAAGCCGATCAAACATAATTTTTTTTATTAAACAAAAACAAATAAAAATACATAGACTAAAAGAAAAAAATAATCTAATTATTATTATTATTATTATCATCATTATTATTATTACTGCCAGCCGGTCAATCTTCAACCGGCAGCAGCAGGTCCCTCCCCAGCCTGCGGATCTCCCGAAGTATCCTTGCTCTCACTGCTCCCAACTCCCACTGCAGGTCAAGAACCTGCATTCGAAGTTTATTTACTGCATCTTGCAAAAAAGCAACATCCCATACTGGATTAGCCATATCTAGAACACACATGAATTGACAAAAAAGGTAAAAATAAAAAAAAAGAAAAGAATTTGAATGTAATACAACGTATACTACAAATTGAGTATATTTACACACATAGCAAGAAAAAAACTTACCTGAGTCAAGGAAGAGAAAGTGATGGAAGGTGTAATATGAAAGAAAAGATGCAATAAATAAATAGTGTAGTAGAATGAACGATTGAGTAAGGAGAGACCTATTTATAGAGGATTAAATTTGAATGAGTTAAGCAAAAAGGTGCGACTATTTACCTCCATTTATTAATTATATTTTTGATTACTATGAAAAGTTATGACTTAATTAAATTAAGCAATATTGTGATAAGTTATGACTTTTCAGCGTATTATTATTAATTAGTTCTTTCCAAGAACCGTTTTTATTAAGTTGTGACAATAGATTCTATATCTGTTGCATCAGATAACTCATCTGTGACAACAGATATATCATCTGTTGTATCAAATAATCTATCTGTTGCAACATATAATCTATATTTTTTTTTATAATCATCATATCATTAATCCAAATTTGGTGACTTTTTTATTATATAAATTTAAAAAATAGATTCAAAAACAAAAATGGCGAAAAGTCACTACTTGTCACCTATTTAATATTAACGTCAATTATTTAAATTAAATAACATTTTTTTACGATTATAAATTGTGTTTATCATTTATTTCGTTATTATTTTCTGTGAAAAGAAATGACTTAATTAAATCAAGATGGTGAGTTTTTTTATTATTGTGACAAGTCTTGACTTTTCAGCTTATTATTATTAATTAGTTCTTAAATTTAAATAACCCTTTTCTCAATTTAAAAATCGAAGACACCTTTTCAATAACCATTCTTTAATAAAATAATAATTATTTTTATTGAGTTGTGACAACAGATTGTTTATCTGTTGCATCAGATAACCCATCTGTTGCAACAGATATACCATCTGTTGCAACAAATCGACCATCTATTTTAGGAGTTTTTTTGCTTTCTTCTAATAGCTGATGCATCAACAACATTTTTGAATGTGTTTAGACAAAAAGTCACGACTGTTCACCTTTTTTTAACAATCATCATATAACTTAATTAATCCAATGTTGTGACTTTTTTATTAAATAAATAATTTAAAAAAACAGATTTAAAAACAAAAATGGTGAAAAGTCACGATCAGTTATTAAAATTAAATAACCGTTCTTTTACGGTTATAAATTATGTTTATCATTTATTTCCTTATTATTTATTTACGAACTATTTTTCATATTAAATAATCAGAAAGTCATGACTTTTCACCCTCTCAATAACAACAATAACCCTTTTTTTATTAATAACCGTATGTTGCAACATATGATCCATCTGTCGCATTAGATTAACCATCTGTTGCAACATATGGTTCATCGATCGCCACAAACGTTCAATCCATACCTCCAACCATCGACATGTTGAGAATAAGGAATAGACAGAATGATAATTAAATATTAAATACGAATTAAAAATCCAATGTCGACCAAACAAAATTTTTTGAATCCACTATATACAAATATATACAATAAAAAAATATACCCTTAGATAGATCTGATATAAAAAAAGAAAATACATACTCTAAATGAAAAAACATGACCTAATTATTATTACTACTATTATTAGTAGTAGTATTAGTATTGTTGTCAACCGACCAATTGTCATCCGGCAGCAGCAGGGCCCTCCTCAGCCTTGCTATGAAGTCGCCAACTCCCTCCGGGGTTCATGAATCTGCCTTTTAAGTTTTCGCAAGGACTTGAGATGAATCACCCTATACAAATTTGAATCAACCATATCTGGTGTCTTTTAATGCTTATGTAAATAAAAAAATGAATCTAAATACAATATTTTATCTTTATTAAATTTTAGAAAGACAAGAAAATTGCTTTAAAATAAATCTAACAGATGGGTAATCTATTGCAAAATATATCCCATCTGTTTGTTAATTTACAACATATTGATAATCTGTTGCAACAGATGAATATATCTGTTTGATTTTTCCAACAGATAAGTCATATGTTACAACAGATTGATCATCTGTTATAACAAATGTCTATAATTATTTGATACTTTAAACAGATGTGGCATCTGTTGCAGCAAGTTAGTCATCTATTTATTCAATTTAAGCCATAGATGGTCTAGAAAGAATAAGGTGCATGTAGATGGATGGATCCACTTTCATGTGTGGGAGTTAAGTATAACTGATAAGGTCATTAGGACAATATACTCGAAGTACAATGTTTTTGTGAATGTAGTTTTTAATCGATTAGGCACTGATCATTCAAATAAGATCCTGTATCGTACAGTTAAGTTTGATATATAGGTTCGAATTGATAAGGACGAGGGCCCCATGAATATGGTGCTGATACCCTATTACGAATTACTGACGGTTGTTGCTCATGTTTATGCGTGTCAATTTTTGAGAAGGGATCAATATTTGGTGTCATTGCAGAGATCCAATAGCGATTGGACTTAACTTTAAGTGTGTATTAGACTCTGAGAAGGCCTTCAAAGCCTCACGCTGCATCAAACAAAAATGAAAAACCAATAGAAATTCCCCTGACCCAAATTTATATGGAAGGGTTGTTCGAGAAGATGATTATATGCCAAAAGGAGTTGGAGGAGAATGTCTGCGAGGGAAAGGGGAGTTGATGAAAGACTACATAATCTGAGAGCTAATTAAAGAGGAAACATAGGGTAGCAAGGAACTTCTAGCAAATCGGGCCGATGAAACTGAATTAAAACATGAGAAATCTGTATCAAGTGCAAATATGAATGTGTATCCAGCAATGAAAATTTGTCTGTTGTTTCTCTGAAAGAAAAATAATGCAGATGGACACTTTACTAGGGAGCTACAACTAGGTAGCGTGGTTGGGATGATCACCTATATAGAAAATAGCAAAACACCAAGAAAACAACTTTATGGGCACCGAGGGTTGAAATGATGAACAGTAAGTTGAGAAAACTTACGCCAATAACAGCTGCAGTTAATATAAGGAATATAAGCGAAGACGACAATTTCTAAATTTTAAATTGCATCTCATGCCTTCTTGTTTGTGGTTTCAATTAGGTCCACTGCTATTGACCTGATCGAAACCACAAATAACATTGAAAGACAGATTGAATATCATTACTTCCTTAGCAATATAGATTAACTAATTGTGTTTTCTTGCCTTAGCATGCTTTCAACATATCTTAGAGAAGATCAGAGGCTTGCTGTAGTATGTGAATCCCGATAATTTTCAAGCTTGCCTCCAACTTGCTGACTCAGTATTCAAGCTGGTCGTTGCCATCTTTGAGGTCATTATAGAGTTCCTAGTCTTTTGTGAGCTCGTCAATAAGGAACACTTTCTTCAAAGTTGTGGCATTGTAAAAGGCTTCCAGAGTACTTTCTTCAATAGGCTTAAATGATACATGGAGGGTTTGCTATGTTTATTTTAGGTCAAAATGTGTTGATATACACTCAAGAAGTGGTCCCAAAAGTTGAACAACTCACTTTTATCGAGTGTTTTTCATTGCAACTTGCTCAACAAACCTTCAAAGGATTTGATAAATTAATTAACCTAGAATTACGTAACGTTTGATCTTGATTCCACTAATCTTATCAAACGTTACATAACTCCAAGCTCATTAACATATCAAAACCTTTACCCGAATTAGTGCACAAATCGAATGAGTTCAATCTCTTAGCTTTTAGGACAAGAGTGATTAGCTAAAAATCTAAGAGATTGAGCTCGTTTGATGTGTGCACTAACTCGGGCAAAGGTTTTGATAGGTTAATGAGCCTGAAGTTACGTAACATTTGAAAGGATTAGTGGAATCAAGATCAAATATTATGTAATTCCAGGCTAATTAATTTATCAAATCCTTTGAAGGTTTGTTGAGCAAGTTGCATTGAACTACGCTCAATAAAAGTGAGCTGTTCAACTGTTGGGACCACTGCTTGAGTGTGCATCAATATATTTTGACGTAAAATAAACATTGCGAACCCTTCATGTATCATTTAAGCCTTCTGAAGAAAGTGTTCTGGAAGCCTTCTGAAGTCCTTTTACAATGCCACAACTTAGAAGAAAGTGTTCCTCATTGACTAGCTCACAAAAGACCAGGAAGTCTATACCATCCTCAAAGACTTTAATGACAAGCTTGAATACCGAATTAGCAGGCTGGAGGCAAGCTTGAAAATTATAGGGATTCACATACTACAACAAGTCTATGATCTTCTTCAAGATATGTTGAATGCATGCTAAGGCTAGAAAACTCAATCAATTATATACATATTGCTAAGGAAGTAATGATACTCAATCTGCCTTTCAATCTTATTTGTGGTTTCGATCAGGTCAATAGAAGTGGACCTAATCGGAACCACAAACAAGAAGGCATGGGATGCAATTTAAAATTCAAAAATTTTAGCCTTCACTTAGATTCCTTATTTTAACTGCAACTATTATTGACGTAAGTTTTCTCAACTTATTGTACATTATTTCAACCCTTGGTGCCCATAAAGCTGTTTTTTTAGTGTTATGCTGTTTTTTATAAAGGTGATCATCCCGACCACGCTACCTAGTCGCAGTTCCCTATCAAAGTGTAATGACCCGACACTACCCCTTAGTCGTTACACGGTGCTTACGGTCCTGAGGGACCACAAACTAACCCATGGGCTGGTACCTGCTGTGAGCACTGAATAATCTAATCATGAATGCGAAAGAATAACTGAAATGACATAAGGTTTTAATAATGAAACGACTACTGAATTATGAATCTAGCATAATCCTGAAATCTGAATAATCTGAATAGCTAACTGTAGTGTCTGAAAAGCCTCTAAACTGAATACTGTGAGTTGATGGGATAGCCGCCCAACTAACTCTACTATCTACTGAGATAAAGAAATGAAGTAATATAATCTATCCTCAGATGATGAGGCTCACCAATGCTACTGTACTGCTGATAATCTGAGAATCTAGGTGTGATCCGGGAACTGAGCGTCAGAACCTATGATATAAGACATCATAGCGCTAAAGAAAAGGTATGCGATTAGTACTTTGAATGTGCTGGTATGCTAAATGAGGTAGGCTAATATGCATCGGTTCATGAATAGGAATAATAATAACTAACTGATTACACATATAAAACATCGAGTTCTGAGTAGAGAACATAAAATCTATAGGTACTGAAAATGCATGACCAAGCATATAACATGGATTGAGTAAAATCTATAAACTAAATTACTGAAGAAATTTTGATATCTGTATGCTTTGGTCAAACATCTCTAAGACTACATAACTGAACTGGGACTATATCTGAGACTGTGGGAGGTATCATCTACCCGACATGCCCCAATCTGAGCTATTCGGGGTCCAAACTATAACCCCAGTTGGATGAATATTAATACCGTGCCACGGGTACTAAAATTGATTGTGTGGATCCACTAAACTGATATAATATCCAAAGGGCTAAGGGTGTCAATCTTGAACTGACGGGTGACCTCTGCGAGATAGTCAAGCCTAATCTAATGGGTGACTTCTCATATCCTACGCTGGCTACGTAGTTCTGGAGTATAGGGACTGCTACTAACGACTTTGCCTATCTAATGGGGAAGCCGCCATCCCTACACTTGCCCGGTGCTAAATCCTACCCCCAACTGAAAGACACTGAGATACTAGACTGTTCTGAGTTTAATGACTGGTATCTGACTATTCTTATAATGCTCATAGTATAATCTGGAGACTATTCTGTTATATAATGAGACTAGACTAAATAAACAACTATGGTTTTTTGGGTATTCAATACCCCAGGACTCAAAACAACAATACTGAAAAGACACTAAAGCTTGGGGTACAAAGCATGAAGGTTTTTAATAAATCCATCACTCTTGTAGACATTTTATCAAACACTTGTAGTTCATGGTTTAAAAAATTCATAGGAATGTCATGAAACTTATAGAAATATCATGAATTCGACATAATAGTATTAAATCATGGTTTAATCCAGTAAATAATAATATTAAAACATGAAGGATTGGATAACAACAATAATTTCATTGAATCATGGTATAAAATCAATAGTACATAGAGATTCATGGGTGAAATCACAATTTAAATCAATTAACTTAAAAAGATGATAGATTTGTAATTAAAACAGATACTTGGACTCCATGGATGAAAGAGATCCATGGATGAACATCTAACATACCTTAATGGATGAATTTCTTGGAGTTCTTGGTGCGTTCTTGAGGATTGGCCTTGAAATTGGAGAGCTAGGGTTTTTGATTTGGGAGAGAAAACTTCTTGATTTGGGGGAAAATAAGTAAAATAATGAGTTTAAAAATGTTCTTAGGGCTTAAAAGCACACCTGGACGGATCAAAATTAGGGGAAAAGACTGTTTTACCCTTGGGCAAAGCATTTAATTTTTGTCAAATTTTTCCGAAATGGGCACTTGACGCGACGCGACGCTATCACGTCATGTCACTGAAAACTGACAACTGGAAACTGGGCCAACAGTGTGATGTGCCACTATCGCGGTAAGCCTTTGGATGCCATTTTCACCACTTCCGCGACGCGCCATCATCACGGAGGCCCACTGGAAATTGACAAATGGGAAATTGGCCTGTTTCACGATGCGCCATGATCGCAGAGTCACACTGGAAATTGACAATTTTCATTTGGGCTGCCTATGCGACGTGCTAAGGGTTAAAATGACATTGTTTAACGACTGAAACATTAAATCACCATAACTTCTTACCCGGTTATTGGATTTAGGCGAATTTTATATCGTTGGAAAGCTAATTAAATTTCCTATGCAATGACAAGATCTAAACTAAAAAATAATGAGTGTTTCGAAATTTTTATTTATGAATACTCATGCACTGGGACTTAGATTATGCTAGGGAAATACAGGGTGTTACAATATCTTCTCCTTGGGATCATTCATCCCCGAATGAAACTGGTTAAGCTGAGAAAACTGATGGACTGATCTTACACACTGAATATGCATGTCTGATACATGGAATGCATGACTAAACTGATTCATGAATGCACGACTGGATGAACATGATGTGCGACTAAAACTGAACATGATAGAGAGAAGTCTTAAGAAGATTAGTACCTTATACTGAATTTGGATTCGCAGAGAAAAGATGAGGCTACTTGGTCCGCATATCTGCTTCTGCTTCCTAAGTGGCTTCCTCAACGGACTGATTCCGCCAAAAAACTTTGACTAGTGAAACTTTTTTGTTCCTTAGTCTACGTACTTGATGATCAAGAATTTCGACTGGAACTTCCTCATAGGAAAGATTGTTCTGAATATCTACATTTTCTAAGGGAACAACTATAGCTGGATCACCAATACACTTTTTCTACAATGAGATATGGAACACTGGGTGTACTGAGGCTAAATCTGAAGGTAACTCAAGCTCGTAAGCTACCTTTCTGAAATGACTGAGAATTCTGAAGGGACTGACATATTGGGGAGTGAGTTTCCCCTTCTTACCGAACCTTCTCACTCCTTTCTTGGGAGAGATTTTCAAGTATATAAAATCCCCAACCTCAAACTCGAGATCCTTTCTCCTCACATCTGCATACAATTTATGTCAGCTCTGGGCAGCCCTAAGCCTTTCTTTGATCAATTGAACTTTCTCTAGTGCATCAAGCACCAAGTCAGGCCCTACTACTACGACCTCACCTACTTCAAACCAACCAATTGGAGATCTACATCTTATACCATAGCGAGCCTCAAGCAGAGCCATACAAATACTATAATGATAGCTATTATTGTATACGAGTTCAATCAAAGGCAAATGGTCATCCCAACTACCCTTAAAATCAACAACGCATGCTCTCAGCATATCCTCAAGAGTTTGAATAGTCCTTCCTTCTTGACCGTCTGTCTGAGGGTGGAAGGCTGTACTGAGATGGACTTAGGTACCAAAACCCTTTTGGAATACTTTCCAGAAGTGAGAGGTAAACTGAGTACATCTATCAGAGATGATAGATAAGGGAACACCGTACAACCTAACCAACTCTCTGAGATAGAGATTGGCATAGTCCTTGGCTGAATAAGAAGTATGGACTGGCAAAAAATGAACTGATTTGGACATCCTGTCTATGATAACCCAAATAGAATCATGCTGATGGCGGGTACGAGGCAAACCTCTCACAAAATCCATGCTCACTTCCTCCCATTTCCATATGGGAATATTGAACTCGTGTATGGACCCACTAGGCTTTTGGTGCTCAACCTTAACTTCCTGACATGTAGAGCACTTAGCTACAAACTCTGTAATATCTCTCTTCATCCCACTCGACAAATAAATCTCCCGCAAATCGCGATACATCTTAGTGGCCCCTAGATGAATAGAGTAACGTGCACCATGCGCTCTTGCAAGAATTCGTTGCCTCAAATCATCTACACTAGGCACACACAATCTACCCTGACAACACAACATACCATCTCCTCCTTGGGAGAAGACCTCCACTTTTTGATCTCTAATTGATTCCTTTAACTTAACTAGACTGGGATCTCTATCCTGCTTTTCCTTTACCTAGGAAACTAAAGATAATTTTGAGCTACTCTACACCCACATACTACCCTCTGCCAAGTCGACTAAGCGGACACCTAGTTGGGAAAGCTGATGAACTTCCTGAGCTAACTTCTTCTTACTATCCTCAACATGAGCAACACTGCTCATAGACAATCTATTGAGAGCATCAACCGCTACATTGGCCTTGCCCGAATGATATAGAACACTCATATCATAATCTTTCAATAACTCTAACCACCTTCTCTAACGCAAATTCAAATATTTCTGAGAGAACACATACTGGAGGCTTTTGTGATCTGTAAACACATCTACATACACCCCATACAAGTAATGCCTCTAAATCTTTAAGGAGAATACTACTGCTGCTAGCTCAAGATCATGAGTCAGATAATTCTTCACATGAGGCTTAAGCTGTCTGGAGGAGTAGGCTATGACCTTATCTCTCTGCATGAGGACACAACCAAAACCTACTCTGGATACATCACAGTACACAACAAACCTATCAGAACCATCTGAGGGCTGAGGTGAGTCGAGTCTTCAACTTCTGAAAACTCTTCTCACAGGAATCTGACCATTGAAACTTAAATTTCTTCTGAGTCAATCTGGACATGGGGGATGCATTAGAAGAAAACCCTTTAACAAACCGTCGATAATAGCCAACCAAACCCAAGAAACTCCTGATGTCTGATGGAGAGATGGGTCTAGGACAGTTTCTCACTGCCTTGGTCTTTTGAGGATCAACACTAATGCCATCACCAGAAATAATATGGCCAAGGAAAGCTACTGATCTTAGCCAGAATTCACACTTATTGAATTTAGAAAACAACTGATGGGCTCTAAGAGTTTGTAAGACTATCCTGAGATGGTCTGCATGATCATTTTCATTACAGGAGTAAACAAGAATGCCATCGATGAAGACTATGATGAACATGTCCAAGTACTGCTTGAACACTCAGTTCATCAAGTCTATGAAGGCTGCTGGGCCATTCATGAAACCAAAGGACATGACTAGAAATTTGAAGTGACCATACCGGGTTCGAAAAATTGTTTTCAAAATATCATGTTCTCTGAATCTAAGCTGATGGTAGCCCGATCTGAGATCTATCTTGCAAAAGTAACTGACACCCTGAAGATGGTCAAATAAGTCATCGATTCTAGGAAGTAGGTATTTATTCTTGACTGTGACCTTGTTCAACTGACGGTAGTCAATACATATTCTGAGAGAATAGATGCACCCCATGGGAAGATGCTGGGTCTGATGAATCCCTATCTAGGAGATCCTTTAACTGTTTTTTTAAATCTTTGAGTTCAGCTGGAGCCATTTTGTATGGTGGAATAGATATGGGTTGAGTATCTGGAAGAAGGTCTATTCTGAAGTCTATTTCCCTTTTAGGAGAAACTCCGAGAAGATCTTTAGGAAATACATCTGAGAATTCATTTACTACTGGAACAGACTCAAGAGTAGGAGATTCTGAGCTAGAGTCTTTGACTCACACAAGATGGTAGACACACCTCTTGGATATCATCTTTCTGGCTCTAAGGTATGAAATCAACTGACCCCTAAGAGTTGTATTACTACCCCTCCTCTCAAGGACTGATTCATTTGGAAACTAAAACTGAACTATTTTATTTCTTTAATCAACGGAGTCATAGCATGTGGAGTTAATCCATGCCGAGAATAACATCAAAATCCATTATCTGTAACTCCATAAGATTAACTAAGGTAAATTTTTGAGATATTATGATCGGACAGTTCCTGTATACCTTCCTTGCTACAATGGAAACATCTACAGGGGTAGACACTGAAAAAGGCTCTGCTAGAGTTTTGGGATTGACTCTAAAATTAATGGCTATATATGGAGTTACAAAAGAAAGAGAAGCTCCAGGGTCTAGTAAAGTATAAACATGTAAGTGAAATACCTGCAACATACTAGTAACTACTTCAAGAGAATTTTCCTGATCTTGGCGGGACTGAAGAGCAAATAATCTGTTCGAACGCTGACCACTGGTAGTGGCACCCTGCTGAGTCGGGCGACCGGATGGAACTGACGACTGATGGGACTGGCCCTATAGGCGCACATCCCTACCTTTCTGAGAAACTAACCGACACTCTCGAATCCGATGGCCTAGCTTTCCACACCCGAATCACACATCACTACCTGCTCTACACTCACCCTAATAGTGTCTGCCACACTTCTGACATAAAGGATTAGGACGAATACTGCTAACACTGACCTGGGACTTAAAGCCTGATTCCTTATCCCTATTGTTATTTCTGAATTTGGGTATTGGGGCACTGGATGAAGAGGGCGCTGGGGCTGAAGACTTCTGATGAAACTAAGGATGGTTACCACTCTCTAACTTTGGTTGATTAAAATTAAAACTACCCATCCTAGCTCTCTTGTTTCCTCTCCCCTTCTCTTTAATCTTCTGCTCCTTTATCTATTGAGCATGGACCATCAGTCTAGACAAGTCCATCTCACTAATCAGCATTGTTGTCCTACACTCTTTGGCCACACTATCAGACACGCCAGAGACAAACTTACTCATCTTGGACCCACTGTCAACTACCACATGAGGAGTATATGTAGCTAACTGAGTGAACTTGAGAGAATACTCCCTCACACTCATGCTGCCTTGACTTAAATTAATAATTCTAACACCTTGGCCTCCTTCAACTCTAATAGAAAAGTCTATCCAAGAAAGTCATGGCAAACTCTTCCTATTCTATAGGCCCTGCATCAGCACCTCTATCAACTTTCCGCTGCTTAAGCCAAGTATGGGCTACATCCTATAATTGATATGCAGCCAACTCGGCACTCTGACTAGACGTCACCCCCATAGCATCCGTTACCTTTTGAACCATAGCTAAGAATTCCTATGGATTCTCTTTAGACTTGGATCTCGTGAAGGAAGGAGGATTCATCCGGGTGAAGTACCGAATTATGGTTGCAACAGTATTGGCCACTGGGTTGGCCGGAGCAGCAGCTGGTCATTCCTTTTCTGCTGCTATGGAGTTCGCTAGAGTAGTGAACATAACCCTGAATTCTGCGTGAGAGACATGCTCGTCCAGAGGATCTGCCTGGACAGGCTGAGAGGCTAGATGAGTTTCTGTTCTTTTTTCATTCTTCTTGGGAGGCATGTTCTGTAAATGGAAGGAGGAAACATATTATACTGAGAGTTTAACTTGAGCTTATGTTCAATCGCACGACATGAATACTGAAAGAAGGGAAACTTTTCCTCAACGCCTTATAGCCTCTTGTCCATAAGTGTGGTGCGCTACACACCCATGCACAAGACTCTACTCAACGCGGATTTTAGACTTCCTAGGACACTTTAAAACCTTAGGCTTTGATACCAAGTTTGTAAAGACCCGAGACTACCCCCTTGTTATTACACGGTGCTTATGGTCTCGAGGGACCACAAGCTAACCCATGGGCTGGTACCTGCTGTGAGAACTGAATAATATAATCATGAATATGGAAGAATAACTAAAATGCTATAAGGTTTTAATAATAAACGACTACTGAATTATGAATCTGGCATAATACTGAAATCTGAATAATCTAAATAGCTAACTGTAGTGTCTGAAAATCCTCTAAACTGAATACTGTGAGTTGATGGAATAGACCCCCAACTAACTCTACTAACTACTGAGATAAAGTCATGAAGTAATATAATCTGTCCTCGGATGATAAGGACTCACCACTGCTACTATACTGCTGATAATCTGAGAATCTAGGTGCGATCCGGGAACTGAGCATTAACACCTATGATATGAGACATCATAGTGCAAAAGAAAAGGTATGCGATCAGTACTTTGAATGTGCTGGTATGCTAAATGAGGTAGGTGATATGCATGGGTTCATGAACATGAATAATAATAACTAACTGATTACACATGTAAAATATTGAGTTCTGAGTAGAGAACATGAAATTTGTAGGTACTGAAAATGCATGACGAAGCATATAACTGTAAACAAAATTACTGACGAAATTCTGATATGCTTTGGTCAAACAACTCTAAGACTGCATAACTGAACTAGGACTATATCTGAGACTATGGGAGGTATCATCTAACCAACATGTCCAACCTGTAACCCCAGTAGGATGGGTGTTAATACCGTGCCACAGGTACTAATATTGGCTATGTGGATTCACTAGACTGATATAATATCCAAAGGACTAAGGGTGTCAAGCCTGAACTGACGGGTGAGCCCTGCGAGATAGTCAAGCCTAATTTGATTGGTGACTTCTTTTATCCTATGCTGGCTACGTAGTTCTGGAGTATAGGGACTGTTACTAACAATTCTGCCTATCTGACGGGGAAGCCACCATCCCTACACTCGCTCGGTGCTAAATCCTACTCCCAACTGAAAGACACTGAGATACTAGATTGTTCTAAGTTTAATGACTGATATCTGACTATTCTGATAATGCTTATAATATAATCTGGAGACTATTCTGTAATGTACTGAGACTAGACTAAATAAACAGCTATGGTTTTTTGGGTATTCAATACCTCCAGGACTCAAAACAACAATACTGAAAAGACACTAAAGCTTGGGGGACAAAGCATGAAGGTTTTTATTAAATCCATCACTCTTGTAGGGATTTTATCAAACACTTGTAGTTCATGGTTTAAAACAATCATAGGAATGTCATGAAACTTATAGAAATAGCATGAATTTGACATAATAGTATTAAATCATGGTTTTATCTAGTAATAATAATATTTAAACATGAAGGATTGGATAACAACAATAATTTCATTGAATCATGGTATAAAATCAATAGTACATGGAGATTCATGGGTGAAATCACAATTTAAATCAATTAACTTGAAAAGATGATAGATTTGTAATTAAAATGGATACTTGGAGTCCATGGATGAAAGGGATCCATGGATGAACATCTAACATACCTTAATGGATAAATTTCTTGAAGTTCTTGAGGATTGGCCTTGAAATTGGAGAGCTAGGGTTCTTGATTTGGGAGAGAAAACTTCTTGATTTTGGGGGAAAATAATTAAAATAATGAGTTGAAAAACATTTTTAGGGCTTAAAAGCACACCTAGGCGAATCAAAATTAGGGAAAAGGACTGTTTTACCCTTGGTGAAACTTTTAATTTTCATCATTTTTTTTAAATAGGCACCTGGCGCGACGCGGCGCTATCGCGCCGTGTCATTGGAAACTGACAACTAGGAACTAGGCTGATAGCGTGATGCGCCACTATCGCGGTAAGTCTTTGGATGCCATTTTGGCCACCTCCGCGATGTGCCATCATCGCGGAGGCCCACTGGAAATTAACAAACGAGAAATTAGCCTGCTCCGCGATGCGTCATGATTGCGGGGTCACACTAAAAATTGACAATTGTCATTTGGGTTGCCTACGCGACGCGCTAAGGGTTAAAATGACGGTGTTTAATGACTGAAAATTTAAATTGCCATAACTTCTTTCCCGGTTATCGAATTTAGGAGAATTTTATATCGTTGGAAAGCTAATTGAATTTTCTACGCAATGGCAAACTCTAAACTAAAAAATAATGAGTGTTTCAAAATTTTTATTTATGAATACTCATGCACTGGGACTTAAATTATGCTAGGGAAATACGGGGTGTTACACAAAGTGTCCATCTGCATTATTTGCACTTGATTCAGATTTCTCATGTTTTAATTTAGTTTCATCGGCCAGATTCACTAGAAGTTCCTTTCTACACTATGTTTCCTCTTTAATTTGCTCTCAGATGATATAGTCTTTCATCAACACCCTATTTTCCCTTGTAGGCATTCTTCTACTTCACCTTCTGGCGTATAATCATCACCCCAAGCAACCCAACTATATAAATTTGGTCTAGGGCATTAAATATAGTGATTTCTGTTCTTGGTTGAAGCAGTGGGAGGCTTTGAAGTCCCTCTCATAGTTCAATGCACCCTAAAAGTTAGTCCTATCACTATTGAATCTCTTTATAATGCCACAAAAACTTTATCCCTTCACAATTCTTAACACATAAACATGAGCAACAATCAATATTAAATCTTAACAGGGTATCAAAACCATATTTATGGTCCCTCAGCCTTATCAGTTCATACCTATCAAACTTAACTATAAAATTGCAGATATCTTGTTTGAATGATCAATGAGTAATTGGTAAAAACAACATTCACAAAATCAGTGTACTCTATGTATGTTTTCGCGATAACATTGTTAGTAATACATACCTCCCACATATGAAGTGGTTCCATCTGCAAGCAGCTTATTCCTCTGGACCCGTCTTTACTGTAGCCTATTATATTGGTTGAGCAAAAGTTAATCGACTTACAGTTCCTTATATCTACAAAAAAGAGAAAAAAATTGATTTCAAACAAGAAAAGAACAGAAAGAACATTATCCATCTGTTGCAATAGATATGGAGTCTGTTGCAACAGATATGGAGTCTGTTGGAATACATCAAATCAGCCTTGCTAGTGGTTTGACTTGTTCCAATAGTTGCTCCGTCTATTGCAAAATCAACAACAACATAAACTACGAAGAAACAACATCAACAACAAAGAAACATCATCATTTGTTCCAACACCATTAAAAACAACATCAACATCCTTTGTTCCAACACTATCAACAACACCACACCACAAGTTCCAACAACACTAACCCCACCGCCAACATCAATAACAACATCAACAACAAAGAAACAAATAAAATAATACAAAAAATGATACTGCCAACAAGAGTTTTAAACTTCTCCCAATAGATGACTTTTTTTGCATATTGTAATAAAAATAATGGTTCGTTCATTCAAGACTTAAAAGTCCCTTCAAATTTTTTAAATAAATATGATATGGGTAAATGGTAATTAAATTAAAAAACAGATGTTAATAACTTGCAAAGAAGAAGATGAGAATGAAAAAGAAATAGTGAATCATACCTGCAATGTCAAAAGCAAGGGGATCAAAACAACAATTTTAGTCAAGAAAAGATATGGATTGGTTTTGATCCGAAAGGATCTTTATGAAAAAGAGGAGAAAAAAAGGAGATGACTGTGATATCCCTAAAGAGGAGAGAAAGAAAAAGATGAGAGATGAATAAATTTAGGGCTGAAGGAGAGATAATTTGAGACATGATTTTAAATATTCATTAATAACTTGAGGGGCACGAGGAAGACAAGTGACATTGAAAAGACAAGACTAGACTACTCAATGAGATTTTTGAGTTATCCAAGAAATATTTTTTATCGCCTTTAGTAGTAATATTTTACTATCTTTCTTCTTCTTCTTTTAGACAGAAGATTGCTTAAAAATAAAAAAAACAATTCAAAAGATATGTCATCTGTTGCAACAGATATAAATATCTGTTTGAAATTTTCCAACAGTTCAGTCATCTGTCAAAACATATGCAAATGTCTATTTGATAATTAAATCTGATATGTAATCTGTTGCAACAAATATCTGAAATTTTCCAACTACTCAGTCATATGTCAAACAGATACAAATATCTATTTGATAATTAAATCAGATATGTCATCTATTGCAACAAATATCAATATCTATTTGAAAATTTCCAATAGCTCAGTTGTCTGTTGCAATAGATTTCTTTGGAATACATAGGGTGAACTATAACTTGCGTTCCTACCGATCCGAGTCGGAGTCATCGATCAATCACTTTGAGTTAAAACATTTCGTATTAACTTATTATTGAGGTAATACCTAAATTGATTTAGATAGAACTAGGGATGAGTACATTAGGGTGAACTACAACTTTAATTGAGTCTTTGCGATTGCATGATGTTGGTATTGCGTTCCTACCAACCCGAGTCGGAGTTGTCGATCAATCGCTCTAAGTCGAAATATTTCGTATTAACTTATTATTGAGGTAATACCTAAATTAATTTAGATAGAACTAGGGATGAGTACTTTAGGGTGAAATACAACTTCAATTGAGTCTTTGCGATTGCATGACGTTGGTATTTGATTCCTACCGACCCAAGTTAGAGTCATCAATTGATCACTCTGAGTCGAAACGTTTCGTATTAACTTATTATTGAGGCAATAGCTAAATTTATTTAGATTGAACTAGGGATGAGTACATTAGGGTGAACTATAACTTCAATTGAGTCTTTGTAATTGCATGATGTTGGTATTGCATTTCTATCGACGCAAGTCAGAGTCGTCGATCGATCACTCTGAGTCAAGTTTCAGTGGTCAGATTTTTGCGAGAAGAGTTTTCAGGAGTTGAAGACTCGTCACCTCATCCCCAGTTCTTACCTTACCAAATGATTTAGCTGACTTTGTTATGTATTATGATGCATTCAGAGTAGGTTTGGGTTGTGTCCTTGTGCAGAGAGGTAAGGTTATAGCCTATGCCTCTAGGCAGCTTAAGCCCCTTGAAAAGAACTATCCAACTCATGATCTTGAGTTAGCAGCAGTAGTATTTGTCTTAAAGATTTGGAGACACTATTTGTATGGAGTAAACGTTGATGTGTTCACAAACTATAAAATCCTGATGTATATATTCTCTCAGAAAGATCTAAACCTTCATCAGAGAAGGTGGTTGGAGTTGTTAAAGAACTGTGACATGAGCGTCCTGTATCATCCGAGTAAAGCCAATGTAGTGGTTGATGCTCTTAGTAGGATGTCTATGGGAGTGTTGCTCATGTGGATGATGGTATGAAGAAGTTAGCTCAGGAGGTTAGGTATCCTCTTAGTCGATTCATCAGAAGGTAGTGTATGGGTGCAGAGTAGTTCAGAATCATCCCTAGTTTCTAAGGTGAAAGAAAAACAGAATAGGGATCCCAGTCTAGTCAAGTTAAAAGAATCAATCAAAGATCAGAAGATAGAGGTTTTCTCCTAACGGGGAGATAGTGTGTTGCGTTGCCAGGGTCGGCTATGTGTGCCAGGTATAGATGACTTGAGGCAGCGAAATCTAACAGAAGTGCATGGTGCATGCTACTCTATTCATCCAGGGGCCATTAAGATGTACCATGATTTGCGGGAGATCTATTGGTGGAGTAGGATGAAGAAAGACATTGCAAAATTTGTGGCTAAGTGCTCAACATCTCAGCAGGTTAAAATTGAGCATCAGAAGCCCAATGGGTCTATTCAGGAGTTTAGTATTTCCACTTGGAGGTGGGAAGAGGTGAACATAGACTTTATGATGGATTTGCCTCGCACTCGTCATCAGAACGATTCAGTTTGGGTTATCGTAGACAGGATGACCAAATCAGCTTATTTTCTACCAGTCCATATCTCTTATTCAGCCAAGGACTATGCCAAGCTCTATGTTAGAGAGTTGGTCAGATTGCACGGTGTTCCATTGTCCATAATCTCTGATAGAGGTACCCAGTTTACCTCTCATTTCTGGAAAGCCTTCCAAAAGGGTTTTGGTACCCAAGTCTACCTCAGCACAACTTTTCACCCTCAGACAAATGGTCAAGCAGAAAGGACCATTCAGACTTTAAAGGATATGTTGCGAGCGTGTGCGATAGACTTTAAAGGTAGTTGGGATGACCACTTGCCTTTGATTGAGTTAACATATAACAACAACTATCATTCCAGCATTCAGATGGATCCGTTTGAGGAGCTCTATGGGAGGAGATGTAGATCTTCCATTGATTGGTTTGAAGTGGGTGAGACCACAGTGGTAGGGCCTGAATTGGTGTTTGACACCTTAGAGAAGGTTCAATTGATCAGGGAAAGGCTTAAGACAGCTCAGAGTCGACATAAATCATATGCGGATGTGTGGAGAAAGGATCTCAAGTTCGAGATTGGTGATTATATGTATTTGAAAATCTCTCCTATGAAGGAGTGAAGAGGTTTGGCAAGAAGGGGAAGCTCAGTCCCCATTATATTGATCCTTACCAAATTCTCAGCCATTTCGGAAATGTAGCTTACGAGCTTGAGTTACCTTTAGACTTAGCTTCAGTGCATCCAGTGTTCCATGTCTCATTGCTTAAGAAATGCAGAGGTGACCCAGCAGCCGTAGTCCCTACAGAGGGCATAGATATTCAGAACAGCCTCTCTTACGAAGAGATTCCAGTTGAAATCCTTGATTTTTAGATCCGCAGACTGAGGAACAAAGAAGTCCCTCTAGTAAAAGTTCTTTGGCGGAATCAGTCCGTTGAGGGAGCTACTTGGGAAGCAGAAGCAGACATGCGGACCAAGTATCCTCACCTCTTCTTCGCAAACTCAGACTCAAGGTAATAGTTTTTCCTTGAACTTACTCAGTTCCATGCTCAGATTTTCCTTTATAGACTTGGTACCAGTTACCATTGTATATTTAGTTGTGACTTTATGCATCAGATATGCATTTTCAGTATAAGAAACTCAGCTTATTAGCAATCCCAGTCATGCATTCATGAATCAGGTTCAACTATGTACTCATGCATCAGATATGCATGTTCTGTATGAAATTTTAGTTTATCAGTAATTTCAGTCATGCTTGAATTAGAGTTGGGAGTTAGTAGTTATTTTGGCTTTATATTCTACGCGGCAGGAATGCTTCATTTAGAGTTGGATAGGATTTGATAACTTTTGTGAATTATATCATGTAAAGATATTTCAAACAAGTTTATTAGTAAGTATTCTGTTTCAGCATTTTTTGATCAAAGATATCTTAATTTACTTTTAATCTCGGTGTCTAGGACTTCCTGATCACCGAAGTGGAAAAGAACTAGCCATTAGATGTCCTGGAACAGGCCTAACCATGGATCTTAGGTTTGGTCCCGAAGAATGGAGTACCATTAGATACTAGAATCCAAATTGGTCAGACCAATAAGTTTTGGATACCTAATGGCTCACAAGAAAAAAGTAGAAGGAAAAGACAGAACAAAATCAATCTTTCTACTACTTGTTTTCCATCCAAAAGGTTTTAAAAACGCATTTTAGAAATAATTGAAGGTTTCAGTTGTTTCAGCCAGCAAATTAGGCACGGGAGCCTCTGTAATCTCACAAATGCAGGGATTGTAAAAAAATTTTTTGCTATCAATGAAAAGCCCGCTTCATTATGCTTAATCCATAGAGTTCAATGCGATACAGGCTGGTAGCTTTTTCTCTCTTAACAAGTGCTTTAACTTTGTACAAGCACTGAGGGTATAAGGTGTGCTTCAACGCTGTGAGTTTTTTTTCTAAAGAAGCTGGTAGCGTTAAAGATGAATATGGCGAGAAAAATTATGAATTATTAAGGAGTCATTGCAGATCAATATGTCAGTCAATAGAAATTTATACAATGAGATTAGAAATTTAAAATAAATTAGAAAAAAATAGTAGTTTTGCATATAATCACATATTTAAAATTGTTTTGGATCTTTGATGCCATTTTGAACTTTATATAAAATTGGGACAAGCAACTGGCTTAGCAGGCCATTTACTTTATGGATGGGAAAATCCAATAAAATTGGAATGATAGAATGTGCCATGGCCCCTGCACAAGGATGCAACACAAATCAAGAAATGATCCAAACTTTTCAAATAGTACACGTGATTTTCAGCTCTAGAAGCTATTCTCTTATCTAGCATTTCTTTCTCCTCATTTTGGAATAAAGTTGCGACAGGGTTCTAGTGCTAATACCCTACTACTTTGATTTAATATCCATGAGTAAACACCTCCAGGCTTAAGTTCTTTTGGATATAATAGTGACCTAAAGATGTAAGTTCTGCCTCTATCTTTTATAAACAACTTGGTACTGCAGCTAATCATGTTTGATTCGTAATCGCTGAATAAGTAAAGCCTATGGCGTTCTGCAACTAAACCTGCTTGATTCATTAAGTGCTGATACGTAGTGTCATCAAGAAAGCTCATGAGTCAGTTGTGCAACTTCCGAAGCGGTTTTAGCTCCTTTTCTGGTCTTGTCGCCCTCTTTTTTTTTCGCTGCCATGTAATATATAACTGGTTGTTCATCAGCTTTGATTAGGACATCAGTTGTCCGAGCTGGTCCCACCATAAGAACCGACATTGTGAAGGGTTTAACATAAGAGGCATCTGCTCCAAGGACTGTAAATTTGTAGTTAGCCACTGTGAAGAAAAGTTGCTGGCTCATTCCAGCGTTGATAACTCGAAGAAGGTTGGAACTTAGTGAAACTCACTTGATGGTGATCGGAATCTTATCAGCGACATTCCTTCGGAGTAAGTTATTATGCTACAACATTTTATGTCAAACATCTAAAATTAGAAGAAAATATTATAATTTGTAATTTCATTCACTCATTGTTCTATTTGGATGTTACAGAGGCAATTGTACATTATTGGGAAATATTACAACTCCTTTGATAGCATGATTTGGACACATAGAGGGATTTGTTTGCTGGTGCAATACATGCTTCTGCTCTTAGACACTTCGCTATTCTAATATTCTGTGTCATTGTTCTTTGACTATATGAAAACTTAAAGATGGTCACAATCATACCATCTTCTTTTGCAAAAAGAGGTATATTTGGCATTCGCAATTCAAAATCGTTCTATTTAGGTATGATCAAACAATAGTTACGTCATTATTATTGGGCCCACGCTAGCGCGGACTTCACTATCTAGTATATATATATAAAAGTTGCATCATCTTCCTCTTCATTCACGTCTCTTCTAATTCCTTTGATGGGGTAACTATTGTCCGTGTTCAATCTAGCAACAACTTTCTTGTTCATTATCTTGATTTTATCCTTAATAATTCATCATGTTTCTTTTTTGTTTCAAGACTCCAGATGTTCAATTTTCGTCTTCATCACTGAGCTTCACCAAAGATGATCTTCTATGGAGTTTAAGAACTGATTTCTCTGCTAAGTAACTACATATTAACAATATCAGAAAGCTCTTACCAAATGTTGTTTATCCCTAGCCATGGAGTTGAAACTCAGTGTCATGATCTAAATTAACAGATCTGTAGACAAGTAATTTTGTCCCCCTCAAAAGTTTGATTTTATTCATTTTTACCTTATCATATCATGTACCCTCACCCACGTGATTACATCCCACAAAAATACAAAAAAAAGTAACTCTCAACAAAATCCCTAACAAACTTTTATTCTTTTAGCATCCTAACAACCCTCTCCAATAAGAAAATGACAAATCACCCTCTACCTACCTACCCCTACCCCCCACCTCACCACCCCATACCCTACCCCTTACCCCTACCCACGCGTACACAGAAAAAGGCTCATAAACGGAAACCATTTGAAAAAAAAAGAAGAAAAAGCTTCATCTTCTTCACAGAGAAGATATACAACACATCTCAAATTTTTCTTTTTTGCTCCAAAAAACTGAACCTCTCATCACCATTAACACACAACATACACACGCACAACTAGAATACCTCACTCACAGAATACACTAAAAATGGCAATCATCTTCACGATGGGTTGAAATTCTCATACACAAAAGGAACACAAAAAGGGGAATGGCTTTCCTTTTCGCTTCGGCTTCACCATCATTCACGCCATATACACCATATGCACACAGTGAGATGGGAGAATAGAGTAGATTGAGAGTGGGTAGCAAAGAGAATCAGTAGCGAGAGAGAGATAGAGAGATCTGCGAGGAAGAGAGAGATTCGAGGTTGAGTGGGTCACAGTTTCATCGCCGTTCAGCTAGAGGTAAGTTTTTTCAGTGACCGGAGCTCTGTTTATCGGAAGCCGTGACGTTGCTCCGATTCCGTCACTACCCATTTAAGCTTAAGTTGAAATTTTCCGCTGACCGGAGCTCTAGTTATCGGAAGCCGCGACATTGCTACGATTTCGTCCCTCCGCTTCGGTTGAACTGTCGCCAGAAAACTGGTCAGAACCCCCTTCCTCCTTGTCGTCGTGAAGCCATCGCTAAACATTGAGAAATAGTGAGGATCGTTGGAATTTGGGTCCGTCTCTTTTTGTCTTGTCGGAGCTCACCGGAGCTCAAGCTACGTCGTTAGATCTTCTGTCGTATTGATCGGGGTTTTGGGTTCATCTATTCTCGCGCCGTTCGGGTAGTACATTCTTGATACCGAGTGGATTTTGCTACTGTGGAGGTTTCCGTTTGAGGATCCCTGTCCCGGGTTTCTTTATTATCCTACAACAAACGTTCTATCGAAAGGTCCAATTCTACTCTTTTCCTCTTCTATTTTATTGTTTACTATGCTTCGGTGTTTGGATTAAGCTTTGGGTGTTGTTTGATACTTGTTGGTGATGAATGCATGTTGTCTTGATTGGCGATAGGTTGTTATTTGGATACTAATTTGCTGTTTAATTTCGTTGAAAAGTGAGTGTTGGGTCGTTGAAATAGAAATGGTGAATTATGAAAATTTAGTATAAAAATGAAAATTGGGGCGGAATTGAGAATTTGATAAAAATGGTGAATTTGGATTGATTAAAGACTTGTGGTTTAAGTGGGTTTAAATATAAGTATGCTTGAAATGCAGTAGTACCATGATAAGGCCAGCAAAAGCGTAGGCAAACGTAGGCCGGGTAGGCAAATTTAGGAATAACAATTTGTTGGAGTGTTTTGAATATGTGCTTGAATGATACTTTCTACTTTATTGGACGAAAAGTTTAAATTGTACTCATTTGGCCGGGGAATCCCCCGAAGGATTTGTATTGATTTATCCGGGGAATGCCCCGAAGTACCTTGTACTTGGAAGATGTTTGTGGTGAAGGCCCGAGGCGTCGGGTGAGGCGGTAGAACGTAGACTAGAGTAGACTAGATTTATATTTCCGCATTATTTATTTTTGGACTGTATAATTGGACTAGATTTTACATTTTGGATTGTTTTGTTTTTGTTTGATTGTTTTGCGTGCTTTTGTGTGGTTTATACATTTCCTAATGCCAAAATAGTTGATACACTCTACCCAAGCAACCGTGGTTGAACCACGGGATCGAGGGGTGCCTAACACCTTCCCCTCGATCAACAGAATTCCTTAGTTGGAATCTCTGTTCGCAAACCAGTTTAAGAGTCAAATGATTTCAAAAAGGATTTTCCAAAAGTGACTTGGCACACCGGATTATGCCAAGTGACGACTCTGAATAAATAATTCTTTTTCAAAACAAATTTTTATTTCTTGTCACTTAAATAATAAAACCCTTTCGGACTTATAATATACATTTTTGGAGTACGTTAAAAAGGGGTGTGACAGCTTCTGGCGACTCTGCTGGGGACATTTTATGAGAATTCGAGCTTATTTTTGAGTCGTATCGACTTTGTTTGGCATTACGAGTGTATAAGCTTGTTTGTGATTTTGTTTGTGTTATTGTTTTCACTTTTGTGTGTTTTCGTGCTCTGTGTTTATAGTATTTATCCTATGTGTTACCGCTTTATATCTGTCATCATGAGTCCACCCTCGGCCTTCTTTCTGCAACAAGTCCGTAGTACACGTGTTGTACACAACCTCTAGTTCAGTCACCCTTATTTTAGGGGGGGAGCCGTCGGTGTTATGGAGTAGGTGGAAAGCAAAGCAGCCACTATCGACCATACGCTCCCCCGAACAGCCTTGTTAGTAAACCACAACGTAGGTCAGCCTTTAGGTCATGCTTATGTGCATCATACTGAGACCTAGCAGGACCCACATGACCCTTTGTAGGAGACTCCCCTCTAAAGCATCCTTATGTGCTAACTGTTGCATTTCTAAGGGTAACGTGGTTATTTGACGGACTGATTTTAAAAATAATAATAAATAAATAAATTTAGGAGTAAGGTGCGTAGGCAAAAAAAAACGAAAAAGAAAAATAGAAAAAGTGAGTCGAAAAGAATGAAAAAAAAAGAAGAGGAATGTTGTAGTTTATTTTAGAAAGCTTTATGGCTTTGGTTCTTCACAATCCAAAAACTCAAAAAGATTTTTTTTACGTTTGGCATTTATCTTCTCAAAGTACCTAAATCCAAAAAAAAAAAAAAATCCAAAAAAAAAAAGAAAGGAAAGTTTTGTTTGCCTCTTCTACTTATTTGTCAAAAACCAAAATACCAAAAAGATTTTTTCTTCATAATTGGTGGTGTCAGTCTTAGTTAAAGTGTCTAGCTGAAAATCCAAAAGTTTTTTTTCATTTGTTTTTGGTAGTGTCTCTTAAGTTAGGGTCAATGTATTAGTTAATCGTTAAGTGTCCAATCTGGAGAACTACGCACCCCTGATTCTCCTCTTTCGGGAGTTGAGATACGTAGGCAGCCTATTATTGGTTCGGGGATCTTATTTAAAAAATCCAAAAAAAGAATAATAAATAAATAAAAATTTTCTTCACTTTTCATCTAGAGTAGGTGTTTCATACATGTTTTGAAAATAAAAATACAAAAAAAAATCCTTAATAGTCGTAGGTTTTATTTTGGTTGATCTTATTCCAAAAAATTTAAAAAAAATTTCTTCACTCTTTATTTAGTGTAGGTGTTTCATATACATCTTCAAGAGAAAACTACAAAAAGATTTTCTTTTAATAGTTTCAAGTTTCATTTTCATATGAAATTCAAAATTGAAAACCCCAAAAGATTTTTCTTTGGTAATCATAGGTTTCGTTTTGTATAGGTATTTTAAAAGTAAAAAATGCAAAAGATGTTCGTCAATTCTTTTGACAAATTGTTATTTTTCTTCTTAAAGTTTCAAGAAAAACGAGTTTAATTGGCCATTTTGGCAAGGCCCGAACTACGCAAGATCTGATTCATGTATGACATGATACGTAGGCAACCTACTTTTGGGTTCGATCTAATTAATTTGTTTTGTTGTTTTTCATTATTTTTCCTCTTTTAAAGAAAAACAAAAGCCATAAAGAATGATAAAATAAAGGTAGATAACAAGAGAAAAGAAAAGAACAGAGATTGATACGAAAAAAAAGAAAAAAAAGAGAGGGAAAGGAATAATAATAATAATAATAATAATAAGTGTAGATAAAAAAATAAGTGTAGACAAAAATCAGGATGATGTTAAAATGACCTCGCTACCCTCAAAAGCTGGTAGAAATGAACATGAATTTAGGACAATTTTACCAATGTGATTCACATGCTTGTTGTATGCCCTAATCCTGACGGATGTCATCTTTGATGAGCATGTTCTTTCAGATCCAAAGCAAAGCTCGCCATGGCTAGCAGGGAGATTAAAAATTCGCTCATTGACCCGAATCAGGATCACAGGGAAGAAAGTTCTGAACACAATGATGAGGTAGTAAGGCTCAGGAAACAATTGATAGATTTACACCGGGCATGGGCCAGCGGAATGCCTCCTCCTCCGCTCCCTGAAGGTCTTCGGAATATCTCTAACTGCCCACCACTCTCTCAGGCATAATTTTCTGCTCCTACTGAGTCACCTGAGCACGCGTCAGGATTCACTCCGCGACATTATTATCCTGGCAGTTCTGGTGTGCCCTTGGTAGCTCCCCAATCAAGACCCGCTACTCAGCCAGCGCCACCGATCACATCGGTATTCGTGGCTCTGCCACCACATGAAACTCCCATATATGCTGTGCGTACCACAATGAGGCTTCCTAGGTCTGCCAGTGAGCCAGTACTGAAGGTTTCAAATAGTCAGTATTATGCCCCGGAGCCTACTTTGCAAATGAATGAACCATATGGGTACACTCAGCCGCCTGCATTTCCATTTGATACGGAGAAACCTGTTGCAGCAGAGGAACAGGATATCATAGCCCAAAAATTGAAAAGTTTAGAACAAGCTATGAGAAATTTGCAAGGAATCGGAGATTATAGGAGCGTTTCCTATAAAGATCTTTGCATGTTTCTAGACATCAACCTTCCCCCAGGGTTTAAGATGCCAAAGTTCGGGAAGTATGCAGGACACGGTGATCCCGTGGCACACTTAAGACGTTATTGCAACCAGTTGAGGGCTGCAGGAGGAAAGGAAGAATTGCTCATGGCCTTCTTTGGCGAGAGTCTCTCTGATCTGGCCTCAGAATGGTTTATCGATCGAGATATCGATAAATGGAACGGCTGGGATGATTTGGCTTCTGAATTTGTTCAATATTTTCAGTATAATAGCGACCTAATTCTAGACGAAAAATCCTTGGTCAACATGAAGAAAAAGAGCACTGAAGGTTTTAGGGAATACGTGATAAGGTGGCGTGAACAGGCCGCCAGAGTAAAGCCTCCAATGAAAGAAAGTAAGTTGGTAGAAGTTTTCATTCAGGCACAGGATGAGACATATTTTCAACATTTACTTTCGACAATGGGAAAGTCTTTTATGGAAGTCCTCAAAATGGGGGAGATGATAGAGGACAGATTTAAGACCAGCCGAATAGTGAGTTTTGCCGCATTAAAAGCCATCACAGAAGCGATTCAAGGTGGATCTGGCGCATTTGGAGGTAAAAAGAAGAAAGAGGATGTGGCGACTGTCGTAGCAGGAACCCATTCCTATCCCAAAAGACCACCTCGCCCCTATCCCCAATCCCAATCCCAAGTCTGCGCCCAAGCTCCATATATTCCTCCCCACCATTACTACCCTCCACAAAACCCTTTATATTCCATTCCTCCACCCCCATACCCAGTATATAGCGCGCAACCATATGCCCAAACCCCTTCTTACCCGCAGTGGCGCGCGCAAGCTCTACAAAATCGCCCATTCGCTCCACCAAATTACCAAAACCCCTCCAGACCCAGTTTTCAGCCTAGGACTGAGTATAAGAAAGAGAAGGCGGTCAAAAATCAATTCACACTTCTTGGGGATTCATATGCTAGCTTGTTTGATAGGCTGAGAAAGTTGAAGGTTTTAAGCCCAATTCAAGGAAGGCTTTCAAATCCACCGCCAAGGAATCTCGATTATTCTTTAAGGTGTGCGTACTGTTCTGATATGCCAGGACATGATATCGATAAATGCTGGCATTTAAAGAGAGCTGTCCAGGATTTAATTGAAACAAATCAGATGCTGGTCCAGGCCCCGGAGGGTCCAAACATTAACAAGAATCCGCTGCCAACCCATGCTGAAGTCAATATGTTAGAATTGATATATGATGGGAAAGAGTCTTCGAGGGGTTATAAGCCTATTATCAAGATACAGACCATTGAGGAGAAATCGGTGAATATAGCGGAGTCTTTAAAAGCAATGTCATTAAACCGGAAAAGAATGAGAGAAGATAAAGCCCTAGAAAGCACAAAGAATCCCCTGATCACAGTACAAGGTGCCAGAAGGTATGTTGATTTTAGTCAGGATAAACCTAAATTGACAGTGGTGGGAGCTCTGAGTCAGCCCATCTTGACGGTGAAAGGAGCGCTGGCAGCGCCTATTGTCCTCAAACCGGTGACCCAACCTCCGATAGTTGATACAAAAAGATTTCCTTGGAATTATGGGCGAACTGTGATGACCTATCATGGAAAAAAAGTTGTGGAAGAGGTAGATAAGGTAAGGGGTTTGACTAGGTCAGGAAGATGTTTCGTGCCTGAAAGCTTAAGAAAGTGCAAGCCAACGGTGAGTGGACCATCATCTATCAAAAAGCCTATCACCGAAGAAGAAGTCGAAGAATTTTTGAAAAAGATGAAATTGCCAGAGTATTCAATATTAGACCAGCTGAAGAAAACCCCAGCTCAAATTTCCCTTTTATTTTTTCTGTTGCACTCCAAGGAGCATTGTGATGTTTTACTGAAGGTATTAAATGAAGCATATGTTCCAAGGGAGATTACAATCAACCAACTTGAGAAAATGGTCGAAAAAATCTTTGAAGTCAATCGAATCAGCTTTTCTGATGAGGAATTTCCTGTTGAAGGTACAGGGCATAACCGGGGCCTTTACATTACAGTGAAGTGTGAAGATTTCTACGTTACTCATGTTATGATTGATGGAGGTTCAGGTGCAAATATTTGCCCTATTTCTACTTTGCAAAAGTTGAATATTGGTGCTGACAAGATCAGGCCCAACAATGTATGTGTTAGGGCTTTCGATGGTGCAAAATCAAATTCCATTGGTGAAACAGAACTAATGTTGACCATAGGGCCTGTTGAGTTCGCCATAGAGTTTCAAGTATTTAACGTAGACTCCTCTTACAATCTGTTGTTGGGAAGGCCGTGGATCTACAAGGACAAGGCGGTTGCATCTACACTGCACCAAATGATCAAGTTTGAGCATGACAGGCAAGAAGTAGTTATTCATGGTGAAGGAGATTTGTCAGCTTACGAAGATTCTCCCCTGTCTCTTATTGAAGCAAATAACGTAGATGAGACATTCTCCTATCAAATTTTTGATACAGTGCCAGTGAATCGTATCCTTGAATGGCAGGCTATACCGGGACCACAATTGTCTTCTTCTTCTATCATGATGGTGAGTGAACTTTGAAAATACAGATTTGAGCTAGGAAAGGGTTTGGGAATGTCTCTACACGGTATAGTTCATCCCATATGTCCAAGTGAGAATGTAGTCATGTTTGGTCTGGGATTTGAGCCTACAGCTGAAGATCTGAAGAAAGCCAAGGGAAGGAAAAAGGAAATATGGTCACTCCCTCGCCCAATGCCACTACTCAGTGAATCATTTGTTAAGAGCGGTGTCACGAAGCATGTGGAATTTGAGGTTGAATTGGTTGATGACTTCCAGAACCTTTGTATTGAAGTTGATATGGTCGAAGAAGGAGAAGGTACCAGTATGGCAGATGTGCAATTTATAGGTCCAGCCGTCCGGCTCAATAATTGGGAAGTCACTCCTCTCCTCGCCAGGAAGGAGTTTTGGTAGTTTATTTTGTTTTTATTTCTGTTTATCCGAGTTATTTCAGGGTTGTAATTCGGATTTTAGTTTGTTTATATTATGTTGGCATCTATGTTTAAACCCTTCTATCTTTTATTTAATGAAATGCAATGTCCTTTTTGTTCCGTGTCTAATATATTTTGTTTTTTTTCTTACACAGTTCTCTTTATGCTGATTCTAATGACATGACATGCATGCAAAATTTTCAGCCTGATCTTAAAATCCAAACTAATCAATATGTAATGAAGCAGGATGGGGAATATGATGAAGAAGAAGCACTAGCAGAAATAAGCAAAGAGTTGGAACAGTTTGAAGATAAATCGAATCCTAATTTGAATGAGACTGAGCTGATAAATCTAGGGGATCAAGAAGATGTTAGGGAAACTAAAATCAGTGTACATGTTTTGCCACAGCTAAAAGATGGAATGATTCGAGCATTAATGGATTATAAGGATGTTTTTGCATGGTCTTATGATGATATGCCTGGTTTAAGCACTGAATTAGTGGCTCACAAATTGCCAACTGATCCCGCATTCCCTCCTATCAAACAGAATTTGAGGAATTTTAAAACGGATGTAAGTATTAAAATTAAAGAGGAAATCATGAAACAACTTGAAGCCAAAGTAATTCGAGTGGCTTGCTATCCCATGTGGTTATCCAATGTTGTTCCCGTACCAAAGAAAGATGGCAAAATTTGAGTGTGTGTTGATTATCGTGATTTAAATAGAGCAAGTCCAAAAGATAATTTTCCACTGCCCAACATCCATATTTTATTAGACAACTATGCTAAATACAAGGTTGCCTCTTTTGTGGATTACTATGTCGGATATCACCAGATTATTATAGATGATGACGACGCAGAGAAGACGTCTTTTATCACACCATGGGGGATTTATTGTTATCGAGTGATGCAGTTCGGTTTGAAGAATGATGGAGCAACATACATGAGATCCATGACCATTATATTTCATGATATGATGCATAAGGAGATTGAGGTCTACGTGGATGATGTGATTATTAAGTCAAAAAGTCAGGCCGACCATGTTAAAGATTTAAGAAAGTTCTTTGAAAGGCTTCGCAGGTATAATCTCAAACTCAACCCGGCAAAATGTGTATTTGGAGTTTCATCTGGAAAACTGTTGGGGTTTGTAGTCAGCCATCGGGGAATTGAATTGGATCCCTCAAAAATCAAAGCCATTCAGAATTTGCCCCCGCCCAAGAATAGAACGGAGGTGATGAGTTTGCTTGGTAGACTAAACTACATTAGCAGGTTTATTGCTCAACTCATAACCACTTGTGAGCCCATATTCAAGTTGCTGAAAAAGAGTGTTGCGGTAAAATGGACTGAAGAATGTCTGGAAGCGTTCGATCGAATCAAAAGATATTTGTCAAATCCGCTGGTCCTGGTACCCCCGGAGCCTGGTAGGCCTTTGATCTTATATTTATCAGTCATGGACAATTCTTTCGGCTGTGTCCTGGGTCAACATGATGTCACAGGTAAAAAAGAGCAGGCTATTTATTATCTTAGCAAGAAGTTCACCGCATATGACGCCAGGTATACTCTTCTTGAAAGGACGTATTGTGCCTTAACTTGGGTAGCACAGAAGTTGAAGCATTATCTCTCATCCTATACTACTTATCTTATCTCCCGTATGGATCCTTTGAAGTATATCTTTCAGAAGCCTATGTCGACGGGTCGATTGGCAAAGTGGCAAATATTGCTTACCGAGTTCGACATTGTATATGTGACTCGAACCGCTATAAAAGCCCAAGCTTTGGTAGATCATTTTGCTGAGAATCCCATCGATGAAGAGTACGAGCCATTACAGACATATTTTCCTGACGAAGAAGTGTCGTGTGTCGATGAAGTCGTTATAGATGCTGATCCAAGTTGGAGGTTATTTTTTTATGGAGCTGTCAATATGAAAGGAGTCGAAATAGGTGCAGTTCTTATCTCTGAATCGGGACAATATTTCCCAGTAACAACACAACTTCGATTCTACTGTAGTAACAATATGGTAGAGTATGAAGCCTGCATTCTTGGTTTGAGGTTAGCTGTTGATATGGGGGTCCAGGAATTATTGGTGTTGGGAGATTCAGATTTGCTCGTCCATCAAATTCAAGGTGATTGGGAGATGCGAGATTTGAAGATCATTCCGTATCGACAATGCTTGCAAGATCTATATCAACGGTTTGTGTTAGTAAAATTTAGGCATATTCCAAGGATTCGTAATGAAATTGCTGATGCTTTAGCCACTTTGTCTTCAATGCTCCAACATCCTGACAAAGCCTACATCGATCCAGTGCATATACAGAGTTGTGATCAGTATACTTACTGTAATACGGTTGAAGAAGAGCTCGATGGAGAACCTTGGTTCTTGGATATCAAGTGGTACATTCAGTCAGGAGAATACCCAGCATATGCCACCAATGATCAAAAGAGGACTATTAGGCGTTTGGCTAGTGTATTTTTCTTAAGTGGGGGAATCTTATATAAGAGAACCCCAGATTTGGGACTTTAAAGGTGTGTAGATGCAAAAGAAGCCTCGACAATCATGGTTGAAATACATTCTGGAGTATGCGGGTCGCACATGAACGGTCACCTCTTGTCAAAGAAGATTCTTCGAGCAGGTTATTACTGGCTTACTATGGAAAGGAACTCTATTCAATTTGTTTGAAAGTGTCATCAGTGTCAGGTACACGGTGATCTGATACGTTCTCCTCCTATCGAGTTGCAGGCAATGGCCGCTCCATGGCCGTTCGTGACTTGGGGAATGGATGTGATTGGACCGATTGAGCCGAAGGCATCAAATGGGCATAGATTCATTTTGGTAGCCATTGACTACTTCACAAAGTGGGTAGAAGTGGTAACTTTCAAGTCAGTGACAAAGAAGGCTGTGGTAGATTTTGTTCATGCCAATATCATTTGTAAATTTGGAATTCCTAAGATGATTATTACAGACAATGCTGCCAATCTCAATAGTCATTTGATGCAAGAAGTATGTCTACAGTTTAAGATTACACATCGAAATTCTACTCCATATCGCCCAAAGGCCAATGGTGCTGTAGAAGCCGCCAATAAGAATATAAAAAAAGATACTGCAAAAAATGGTACAAGGGTCTAGACAGTAGCATAAAAAGTTGCCATTTGCATTGCTAGGTTATCGCACCACTGTTCGCACTTCAACAGGGGCAACTCCATATTTATTAGTGTATGGGACAGAAGCAGTCATCCCTGCAGAAGTTGAAATTCCCTCTCTTCGAGTCATTGTAGAAGCAGAGATTGATGATGACGAATGGGTAAAAACCCGACTGGAACATTTGAGTTTGATTGAGGAAAAAAAGGCTAACGTCTGTGTATCATGGCCAATTGTATCAGAGGAGGATGGCTCGAGCGTATAGCAAAAAGGTTCGTCCCAGGAATTTTAAAGTTGGTCAGTTGGTATTAAGACGTATCCTTCCTCACTAGGTTAAAGCGAAAGGCAAGTTCTCCCCTAACTGGCAAGGTCCTTTCGTTGTAAAGAAAGTGTTGCCCAATGGAGCCTTATATTTGACAGATATTGAAGGAAAAATGGCAGAAATGGCTATCAATGCTGATGCGGTCAAAAGATACTATGTATGATATTTGATCCTTTGTTGATTTTATTGCATGTTTAGTACTTGCATTTTTTAAGATTGATATGATGAAGGCATTTTATTCTTCTATCCAAACATTGTGTCATCCCTTGTTTACCTGTTTGAGCTTCGTTTTATTTTTCTTTCATATCCCTCTTTTGGAATCAAAATAGAGTCAAAGATAAATGTCAAGAAAATAAGAATAAAAGAAAGAGTTCGAAAAAAAAAAGAAAAAATCAAAATCAAATCAAAACAAAGAACAAGCTGATAAAACTATGTCCGGCCTGATTCTCCTCTCTTGGGGGTGAGATACGTAGGCTGCCCTATTTCGGGCTCGGTCCAACCAAATAAAGATCTAAGATTCACCCGGTCAACAAAACTGGGGCATGAGTTAATGTTTGCTTGAGTTGATTCCAAAAGTTGTAAGTCCCACCCCCACTTCAAGTATCGTTTTAGCCTCTTACCATCTTTTCTAACCTTAACCAAAAGCCAAGTTACAACCAAAGAAAGTCCTTCAGATCAATTTTTGATAATGTTAAGGCTAAGCATGCAATGGATATGATGATACATTTGTGAGGTACCACTTGTCTCCTTCAGCATAAGAAATCAGGAAAGAAATACAAAAATGAGAGAGTCTTATTGGTGAAAACCCCGTGGGCATCATAAGGCGATGGTGAGTCGAGAGAAATGAAAATGAGAGAGTCTTATTAGTGAAAACCCCCGTGGGCATCATAAGATGATGGTGAGTTGAGAGAACATGAAATGAGAGAGTCTTATTGGTGAAAACCTTTGCAGGCACCATAAGGCGATAGTGAATGGAGAGAAATAAAAATGAGAGAGTCTTATTGGTGAAAATCCTCACGGGCACCGTAAGGCGATGGAGAGTTCAAGAGAAAAGTGAGAAGCGAGAAGAAAGAAATTTGTTGGCGAAAGTCTTTCAAGATACCGTCATTCGAATGTGATGTATGAGTCCAATGGATTTGAATAAGAGGCTCAGCAGCAAAGGCACGAACTCAATAGCAAATGGGGAGTTTGGATAGGAAGATCAGGCAGCTCAATCCAAAATGCATGTCATACTCATTGGAGTTGGCTGTCTTATTCAGATAAGTTTTCTTTTTGAATATGGGACATTGCCCTTTTCTTTCATTTACATATTCATGCTTTTTGTCTTTTCTTATATCATTTATCAAAATAAAAGTCACCATCGTTTTTGTATATTTTAAGTCAAGTCAGTGTCAAAACAAGCGAGAAAGGATTTCAAAATTTACTACCAGTCTTTCCAATTATATGAGGAAAAGACAAGGAACAGCACAGGAAAGAAATATGATCGTAATTCAACACGAAGCAAAGGAAGTCTATCAACCGACAGACTATTGGATCCGTGGAAGCATTCAGATTTGGAAAAAGGGTGCACCTCAGAGGCATGGTAAAATGGAAGCCCATTGTTCGAGTCAGAACTCACTTCCCTTAATCGAGATCCGGGTCGATGATGCAACAAGACAGGGCAAGTGTTAGCAATTTAGAACAAAGATGAAAGGAACGAGTGTTGGGCAGATACCTGAAATAGGGGCAAATTCGCTTCACTTAATTTAGCTACCATTGGAAATGCACATCCATGGGATTTTACTTTACGCTTAGGACCCTCCTAAAAAATGGGATTTTACTTTATGCTCAGGACCCTCTTGAAAAATAGGATTTTACTTTTGTTCAGGACCCTCCTAAAAAATGGGATTTTACTTTATGCTCAGGACCCTCCTGAAAAATAGGATTTTACTTTATGCTCAGGACGCTCCTGGAAAATGGGATTTTACTTTCTGTTCAGGAATCTCCTGAAAAATGGGATTTTACTTTATGTTCAGGACCCTCCTGAAAAATGGGATTTTACTCTCTGTTCAGGGCCCTCCTGAAAAATGGGATTTTACTTTCTGTTCAGGGCCCTCCTGAAAAATGGGATTTTACTTTATGTTCAGGACCCTCCTGAAAAATGAGATTTTACTTTATGTTTAGGACCCTTCTGAAAAATGGAACTTTACTTTCTGTTCAGGACCCTCTTGGAAAATGGGACAACGCTTTCAAAAATGAAATACTACTTTATTATAATTTTGTTTGGGATAATTTTCGTTTTAGTTTTAATTTTGGGTTTCAAGAGCCCGCCTGAAAAACAGGGTGATGAAATAGCAAGTCAGGAGCCCGCCTGAAGAACAGGGTGATGAAATAGCAAGTCGGGAGCCCGCCTGAAGAACAGGGTGATGAAATAGCAAGTCCGGAGCCCGCCGGGAGAACAGAGTGAAGAAAATAAAAAGTCAAGCAACAAAGTGATGAAATAGAAAGTCAGGAGCCCGCCTGGAGAATAGGGTGAAAAAATGAAAAGTCAAGCAACAAAGTGAAGCAATTGAAAGCCAAGCAACAAGTTGAAATAAATTGCAAGTCAGGAGCCCGCCTGAAGAATAGGGTGATAAAAGTCGAGTCAAGAAACAACAGAAGCTGTATAGATCGGATTTTTGTAATTTCATTTATGTTTTAACTTGTAATTTTCATTTTTGATGAAATAACAGAGCCACGGACCGGAACCTCGATGGAACCTCACTCGACTCTCCAACTCGGTATAGTCCTTCTCTTTCCAGTCCTTTGAAATACTCGTGACTTGGTTACCTCATAACTTGGGTAGGTAGGTTGTCCTAATTCAAGACCCGGTAGTCCTTCTTTCTTCTGTTTCTTCCTTTGAATAATGGTCGGGACAAAATTTTGTCTCGTTGTCTACTTCTTTGTCTGAAAACACTGCGTGTTTACATTCAAAGGGGGCATGATGTAGACACGTAATTTTTTCCCCCTCAAAATTTCGATTTTATTCATTTTTACCTTATCATATCATGTACCCTCACCCACGTGATTATATCCCACAAAAATACAAAAAAAAGTAACTCTCAACAAAATCCCTAACAAACTTTTATTCTTTTAACATCCTAACAACCCTCTCCAATAAGAAAATGACAAATCACCCTCTACCTACCTACCCCTACCCCCCACCTCACCACCCCATACCCTACCCCTTACCCCTACCCATGCGTACACAGAAAAAGGCTCATATATGGAAACCATTTGGAAAAAAAAGAAGAAAAAACTTCATCTTCTTCACAGAGAAGATATACAGCACATCTCAAAATTTTCTTTTCTGCTCCAAAAAACCGAACCTCTCATCACCATTAACACACAACATACACACGCACAACTAGAATACCTCACTCACAGAATACACTAAAAATGGCAATTACCCTCACGATGGGTTGAAATTCTCATACATAAAAGGAACTCAAAAAGGGGAATGGCTTTCCTTTTCGCTTCGGCTTCACCATCATTCATGCCATATACACCATACGCACACAGTGAGATGGGAGAATAGAGTAGATTGAGAGTGGGTAGCAAAGAGAATTAGTAGCGAGAGAGAGAGAGAGAGATCTGCGAGGAAGAGAGAGATTCGAGGTCGAGTGGGTCACAGTTTCATCGCCGTTCAGCTAGAGGTAAGTTTTTCGGTGACCGGAGCTTTGGTTATCGGAAGCCACAACATTGATTCGATTCTGTCACTACCCATTTAAGCTTAAGTTGAAATTTTCCAGTGACCAGAGCTCTGGTTATCGAAAGCCGCGACATTGGTCCGATTTCGTCCCTCCGCTTCGGTTGAACTGTCGCTAGAAAACTGGTCCGAACCCCCTTCCTCCTTGTCATCGTGAAATCATCGCTAAACATTGACAAACAGTAAGGATCATTGGAATTTGGGTCCGTCTCTTTCTGTCTTGTCTGAGCTCACCGGAGATCAAGCTACGTCGTTAGATCTTTTGTCGTATTGATCTGGGTTTTAGGTTCGTCTATTCTCACGCCGTTCGGGTAGTACATTCTTGATATCGAGTGGATTTTGCTACTGTGGAGGTTTTCGTTCGAGGATTCTTGTCCCGGGTTTCTTTATTATCCTACAAGAAACGTTCTATCGAAAGGTCCAATTCTACTCTTTTCCTCTTCTATTTTATTGTTTACTATGCTTCGGTGTTTGGATTAAGCTTCGGGTGTTGTTTGATACTTGTTGGTGATGAATGCATGTTGTCTTGATTGGCGAGAGGTTGTTATTTGGATATTGATTTGCTGTTTAATTTCATTGAAAAGTGAGTGTTGGGTCGTTGAAATAGAAATGGTGAATTGTGAAAATTTAGTATAAAAATGAAAATTGGGGCGGAATTGAGAATTTGATAAAAATGGTGAATTTGGATTGATTAAAGACTTGTGGTTTAAGTTGGTTGAAATATAAGTATGCTTGAAATGCAGTAGTACCATGATAAGGCCGGCAAAAGCGTAGGCAAACGTAGGCCGGGTAGGCAAATTTAGGAATAACAATTTGTTGGAGTGTTTTGAATATGTGCTTGAATGATACTTTCTACTTTATTGCACAAAAAGTTTAAATTGTACTCATTTGGCCAGGGAATGCCCCGAAGGATTTGTATTGATTTATCCGGGGAATGCCCCGAAGTACCTTGTACTTGGAAGATGTTCGTGGTGAAGGCCCGAGGTGTCGGTCGAGGCGGTAGAGCGTAGACTAGATTTATATTTCCGCATTATTTATTTTTGGACTATATAATTGGACTGGATTTTACATTTCGGATTGTTTTATTTTTGTTTGATTGTTTTGCGTGCTTTTGTGTGGTTTATACATTTCGTAATGCCAAAATAGTTGATACACTCTACCCAAGCGACCGTGGTTGAACCACGGGATCGAGGGGTGCCTAACACCTTCCCCTCGGTCAACAGAATTCCTTAGCTGGAATCTCTGTTTGCAATCCAGTTTAAGAGTCAAATGGTTTCGAAAAGGATTTTCCAAAGGTGACTTGGCACACCGGATTATGCCAAGTGGCGACTCTGAATAAATAATCTTTTTCCGAAATAAATTTTCATTTCTTGTCACTTAAATAATAAAACCCTTTCGAACTTAAAATATACATTTTTGGAGTACGTTAAAAAGGGGTGTGACAAGATCGAGTGGGCATTTACACTATTCTAAGTAGCTAGGAGAACCCTTATTACCAACTAAAAATATGCGGAAGACTTCTGTTTTTATGAAAATACTGGATTAAATATAATAAGTAAATTAAATACTCATAAATAAATTTCTTCATAAACTTCTTACAAATGTCTTTAACTATCCCAAGACTTGGCCAGACATGTACAAGAGCTACAAATTACAACATAGACTGGCAGTAAAATCAATAATACTAGGACTCTAACATCTGTCAGGAAGAAAGTACAGAAGTTAGTGCTGAATATCGTCATCCATCTAGTAACTGCAAACTAACCTGCATCCAGTCTACACCCCAAGAAGGAATGTAGAAGACTAGGGTCAGTACAACCACACGTACTAGTAGGCATCATCGCCCGACCGTGTTAGTTCATATAATCCTAGAATAAATTAACGAAAATAAATCATGACATCTTGAAGGGAATATAATTCAACTAAGGTTGTAGTAATATTATTACTTTAGTTATATAACTTACATCATCCAACTACTATTCCAACGCCATCAATATTATATTCGCTACTAACATACTCTAGCATCATTAATTCACACCATCAACCACAATCCAACGCTAATATATCACTATTCCTCTTTATTCACCTTATCTCTTTCATTACTCAGATTCACAGGAACAAACCCGTAATCATAGACAACCCACACTAAATTCTCAGGCTAACAACCAAATGCTCTATTATAATATTAAAGAATAATAACTAACCATTTTGGTAAGCTACGATTAAAACATGTATAAATGAAGCAAGTCAACCAACATATAAGTAAGTACAAAGTTCCACTTTTACAAATACATATCACACAATCAAATACCCAATCAATCAACAATACCATAATAACAAATCAAACAGCGCTCACAAATAAGCCACATAACCATCAAGAGTATCAACCATCCTGTAACATCCACAGACTCTACACAAATATGTACACACATGCTATGGGACTTATTTTTGCCCAAATAGTCATGACCTGCGTGTTCATGGGTCGGTTTGGATCGATTAGTGGTTAAAACCATAACCAAAACCAATTTAATCAGTTTTGAATTTCTAAAACCAAATCAAACCACAAAAAGAAAATAACCGTTGGTTTGGTTCTTGTCGGTTTGGTTTGGTTTTTCGATTTTTTCGATTATTGATTAGCCTACTCCAACCATCTCTAGAATAAGCTCCTTTTTTAACCCATAGAAAAGAGTATAATATTGAACAATTTCTCATGAAATATTTGTACAGTGATGGACAAATGACACTATAAACTCTTAAAAATCAGAACAAACAGATTAAACAAAACCAACATTGAGTTGAAAAGCACCAGCTTTGTATTCTATGCACTAAGATTATCCAACAACATACAAACACATGCATGTACATTGTAAAATAGAGCTTGGTATTCTGTTGCAGTGTACTGCAAGAAGAGACAGAGTTGGGCAAACTTGAGTTATCTGTTTACTTTATAGACTAGCTAGGTGAGCTAATCACAGTAGGAAATGATTGAATAAATAAGGAGACATAAAACTACCATTTGAACCAGGGACCATGGTAACTCGTATTGTGAAAGCTGAAGTAGAAAAAGTGAGGTAAGGACCGTAGGGTTAACTTATTAGTAATAGTAGGTAGAGTTGAGCTTGGGTTTGGGGCTTAGGGAAATTGGGCTAAAGTATTGGTTGGGCTAGACATAGATTAAAATTTAGTTTTAGATTAAATTTAATAAAATATTTATATTTTATTCATAAATTATATATAAATAATTATAATATATATATATATATATAAAATTTATCGGTTCGGTTTGGTTATTTTCACGGTGTTTTTTAAGTAAAACCATAACCAAACCAAATAGCATCGATTTTTAAAAATTTAAAACCAAACCAAACGTCGATTTTTTTAATCGGTTTGCGGTTCGGTTTGATTTTTAACCAAACCCATGAACACCCCTACCTGCAGAGAACAATCTATGTTCATATACCATACCGGCGTGGTACCCGATCCAACATATACATATCCGTACCGGCGTGGTACCCGATCCAACATATACATATCTATATCGGCGTGGTACCTGATCCAACATATACACATCCGTACTGGCGTGGTACCCGATCCAACATATACACATTCATACCGATGTGGTACCCGATCCAACATATACACATCCGTACCGGCGTGGTACCCGATCCAACATATACACATTCGTACCGGCGTTGTACCTGATCCAATATATCACATTTGTACTGGTGTAGTATCCGATCCAACATATATACATCCGTATCGGCGTGGTACCCGATCCAACAATATAAGTATTATCAATATCAAATTTACACAACCTCATAACATACAACACAATGTGCCAATTTTACAAGTACATTTAAAGTCATACGAAAATTCCATCAAGTAAATTTTCAACAATAATTTATACACGCATTAACAATTTCAAGCATATCCAAATATCAATCAACAAGTATTCATAGCGTTACTTTAAGGAGTTATCATTATCAAACAAGCCACTCATAGGCGCAATTTAATAAACCATCATTATCATAATTTAGCCTCTCGTGAGCATCCAATAGATATAGTATTTCTATCAATATCAAACAAGAATATCATAAATAAATCACAATTTAATTCTTATGCATAGAAATCGCTATTGGAGCCTTAATTACTTATTTATTATTAAAAATATTATTATCTTCTTAAATACCGCAACTTGGGTTCTAACATCACCACCTATAACTAGCACATTCACGCGTTTCATTATCTTCTACCTCTTTCCACATAATACAATTATCACACTAATTCAAGTCATCTATCCCATAGATATTACTATGCTCATCAATACTTAATTCTAGCATGGTTCTCTTCACCATATTATTGTCCAACACATACAACTTAATATCATTATAAGTCAACTAGGTTCATCACCAGAACAACTAGGAACTATCATATCCGCATCCTTCATTTACAACAATCTCATTGCAGCACATAGCACATAATATCACATAATTAATCAATAATATAGTTTTCGGGATTAAAGTTAAGTTCTTGTATTTTTATCCACCCCAACTCCATACCCTCAGGCCTAAACATGCTTTCTCCTATCAATTCTAAATTATGAACATATAAAATAACACAATCTTCTACTCATTAAACCTAGCCTACCTGGCGCCAAGCTTTTGAATGAAGCAAGCCGCAATAAGAATGCTATTTCTTTTCCTTCATGCGTTGGAATAATCAACCATCTCAACGAAGGAATTTCACCTTAAGCTTTGGGAAATCACCTCTTAGGGTTAGGGAATTAAATTTGGGGTTTTTTAGGCCTAAAAAATGGATGAAGTTGATTTAAATACAATCAGAATTTTTGCTACAGCGAAATCCCATTTAAGCCCGGACAGTGCTCAGTAAAATAGTCAAAAAATTTTACTCCAAATTTGGATTGAGGAATGGTTTGTTTCGTTGGAAAGAGGACTCAGAGGTCTTTGATTTTATAGGTAATGGGACCTCTCACTCCTTATATTCTATGAGATATGATTTTTCAAAGTTGTCCCTAATAGAAATCCATATCAAAATTATATTAGAAAGAAAGTTGTATACTTAACTTTGTGTTTAGGATATTGCACGATCTTAATTCATACCTAAAGAACTTTCAAACTAAATTATTGATATTAACACTCATGAATAATTATATCCGAAGGTTAGAATCTTCGCCGAAAAATTCAAGGTGACATAATAAATAAATGAGATAATATCCAATTACCTCCCTGAACTATATCCAAAAAGGCTATGACACATCTCAACTTAAAGGGGGGACTATTATCCTTAAACTAATTAAAAGTGGAATTTTCACCCCCTTAGTGCCTATGTGGTACATACGTGGCATAACACATTAAAGTGTCCACAAAGCGTTCGTAATTTGTAGTTTCAAAATACTTATTAAGGTAGAAAATTAATACTGTAGCATTTTTTCCTTCAATGTTGTTTAAAAGTGTACATCTTCCTTTCAGAAGTTATAGCCCACCCGTGAAATCAAATTGCCTCAAGCGCAATCTAAACAAAAAGTATTTTTTTGTAAATCAGATATTTTTTTTAATTGTAAACTAATGTTGCCAGTCCTATTACCGATTTTAAAAAAAAATATTGCCAGCCTGTTTTTATGGCAGCGGTTCATTTAGCTTCAATAGTGGGTGATATATATGAATTTAGAATTTACTGTTGCAGGTTTCATGCCTTCTGTTTTCTTTGTAAGGATCCCCAATGCTGTGAATATGATCTCAATCTTTTCTTTCCTTGCTGTCGGTGTGATAGGTCTTCTACTTTACCGTCATGATAACTATTTCAAGCTGAGGTAAACTTTTGAGATATATTTAGTTTGTTGATGGTTAAGGCTTTGAAGAAACAACACATAGGAGTAGATCTCCACAAAGAACAAGAACAACTTTAATGAAAACACATTACAAAGCGTCTAGAGACACTTATTAAACCTTCTTAAATTTTACAGAGTCGACTGACTCTTAGTAATTTTGCATTCTTGTTTATATGTCTAGTGCTTAAAGTTGATTCCATTTGACGTGCATCAAAAGCTTGCGAGGAGAGCTTTGAGGTTTGGACGTGCGTCTATAATGGTGTGGCAGATATTTCTTTTGATTAAGATCGGCTTAATGCAATTTTTAGATGTATTGGTTACTTAACATTTGGATTTTCGTATTTGTTTATGCTGCATTTGGGGAAATTATTGTAAGTTTTTTTTTGTTATCATTTTGTCAGGTCTTTCTTGCCTAACTTTTGGCCCATCCTTCTTTTGTCATGCTGTGATTTCAATGAGGTGTATTTATTCTTGATACACTGTGTACTTAAATGTATATTAAATATTGGGTTGATAAAATCTCATGACTTTTTTTAGTGTAATTTACATGTACACATGCAGATATCTGAACTCTTTTTTATGGCAGAATACATACACAGGTCCCTCAAGTACGCATCATCTTTCACTTAGGCACTTCAAGTAGACATTGTTCCATTTTAGCACCTCAAGTGGCCTTCAAGGGTGCCACTTTGACAATTTTTGCTGAGTTGGCAAGGTGCGTGTGACACACACATTGAAGGCGCATTTGGGTGGTATTTTCATAATTTTTATTTTTATTCTCTTTTCTTCTTCTTCTTCTTCTTCTTCTTCTTCTTCTTCTTCTTCTTCTTCTTCTTCTTCTTCTTCTTCTTCTTCTTCTTCTTCTTCTTCTTCTTCTTTCTTCAATCCATTAACTTACCCCCATTTTTTTTCCTTAACACATCCTTATGCTAAAATGATCAAATCAAGAATCTTACTTCTTTTATGAAAGAAGAAATAAAAAAAAAGAATGATTAAATCAATAAATAAGAATGCTTAATTATATGAAATAAGAATGCCTAAGAAATAAAGCTAAATCACTGAAGAAAAATTGAATTCAAACAAAATCAATAAAAAAAAATCGAAGCATAAAAATCAAGAAAAATTAGTGAAGAAAAATTAAAAATCAAAGCAAAATTGATGAAAGAAATTAAAAAATAAAGCTAAATCGGTGAAGAAAAATTAAAATTAATTAAAAAAATTAAAAATTTATTGATGGGGTGGGTGAGGTGGCGGGTGGGTGGGGTGGGAGAGACGACGAGATGGGTGGACTGGTGGGGTGGGGGTGGGTGGGTGGACTGATGGGGTGGGTGGGGTGTTTGAAGAAGAAGGTTGGTGGGGTGGGTAGGTTAGGGGGAGGGGGTACTTTTTATTTAAATTAATTATTTATAAATTATTTGAGTATTTTTTATTTAAAATTAATTATTGGGGAAAGGGATGATTATTGATTTTTTTTAAAAAAAATTAATTAATGATTTTAAAATTATTTTTTAGAAAAATGACATGTGTCGGCATATTATTTGTTACTTTCCACATCATCAGGCGCGTGTAATACACTCACACAATATAAGTTTGCTGATTCAGCAAAAGGTGCCAAAGTGGCACACTTTATACCTACTTGAGGTGCCAAAATGAAATAATATCCACTTGAGGTGCCTAAGTGAAAAATGATGCGTACTTAAGGGAGCTGCGTATGAGTTTTTCCCTTTTTTAATCAATAGTGGTTTCATGTTGGTGTTTAGGACAAACTTATAGGGGTCAAGATATGTGCATCAATTTCCTTTTGATTACTTCTTTCCATTTCGTAATAGATTTTAAAATCGAAACTTGAATCTTGGAAATTTGAGTTTGTGGAGTTGGTGATTTCTGAAATCTTACTTGAAAAAAGTTTGATGTTCTGTGAGTTATGTTCCATAAACTACTCTTGAAAATATTTGAAGACCAGACTTTAAAATTTCATGGTCATATATATATATATATATATATATATATATATATATATATATATATATATATATATATATATATATATATTGAACAGCTTGAGCTAGACTTTAGTTTGGAAAAGTTAATGTCATTGAGGTGTTTCTTTATAGTGGAATTTGTGGTGGAAAGTTCATTGATTAAGGAATTCCTTGCTTTGAGAGGAGTTTGTTTAGGCTGCTAACTTGTGGTCAGATACAACAATAATATGTCAAGTGTAATTCGACCTTACTCCTATTTCGTAGAGATAGAGATATTATTTATCTGTGGCCATATATGGTTAGCAAATACTCCCTCCATTTTAATTTGTTTGTCTTAGTTATCCTTTTCACTTTGTTTCGTAAAGAATGTCTCTTTCCTTTTCGGAAAACTTTTTAATTGCAATGCTATATATGGCTTGTTTAAGATTACATGATTAAAGTACATTTTGGTACATTCTACATATCTTTAATTTAAAATCAAAAGATTTGAATGATGCTGGAGCCCTTGTTGTTTATTTTGATTAATGATACTGGAGCTGAGAGGTTAAACGAACCAATGAAGTAAAAACATAAGATATGACGAACAACATTCTCATGAATTCAATAAGTTGAGGACTAATATTCACCTCCTGGTTTACAGAGGAGTATAATTGGTATGTCATGTCATTTATGCCTCTTACACTTGAATACTCCTGTCCTTTTATCTAAACCGTTTCTTCTTGTAGGGTAATTTCCCTCGAATTTTCCACCTTTAGTAGTCTCTATGTTCTTCCTATTACTGCTCTATTTTTTCTCGACTTCTGCTGAAATGCTCACTGTGGTTAGCTTCCGTTCTTGTTTGGAGTTAAGATTTTGTGTTGTAGAAAGAGTATGAGTGACGATTTTAAAGAGAACTATATTTAAATCTTACCACCCCTGAAGCATTTAATTCATCTTGGAAGCTTTACTTGGAATTTTGTTGCCCATCACTGAAGCATTTAATTCATGTAGGAAGCTCTACTCAGAATTGTCTTGTTTACCACTCGTTATTTCAAATCCCTAGGCCCATTTTTATAACTGCCTCATAGCTGGTGACGCTAATTAACTTGGTTGAGCTATGCATATGTTGGTCTGATGGTCGTTGTATCTGTGGAGATAGAGTACTACTTAACTTTATGTGGCATTATCATGATTTTACAATAAACCCAATAGCTCTTATGGGACATTAGACTCAAATGGCTTGTTGTTGATTGATGAATTTGTGAAAAAAAATCAGATGGATATGCAGAACTCTGAACTTGGACATGTAATTAAGGTACATAGTGACATACTAGCGCAAGAGAAGAGGAATAAAATATGTGGTTCAGCACAGTATGGATTCTCAGATGTTAAAACTATGTATAAGGATGCACAAGAGAGATCAAAATGCATGAGAAAACCTTGCATGGCTGTTGTCCTCTGCATTATTTTTAAGGTTGTCATGGTTGTTAGAGGTATTAAAGCCAACGGTCTTACAATTTTAACAGGATGCATAATTTTTATGGATGTTAAGGTTGTTGGAGTTATTAAAGACAATAGTCTTGCAATTTTAATGGATGTCGCTCATCTATTGTCACATATTGTAGCTTTTGCAATATCCTTGTTTTCACTTTGGGAATTAGGATGTAAAGCTAATCCACTCCAGTCTTATGGGTTTTTCAGAATTGAGATACTTAGGGCGTTGGTTTCTATTGGGTCCTCATACTATCATCTCAAGCCAAATGTTGATCGTCTTGTGTTGGACAGACTACCAGTAGGTTCTCTAAGTACTAAACATTAGATGCAAGCTGTTTATTAAAAAAATTTCTGTGTGCCCATTTTTTACTCTTTCATCTCTTACTGTTACAGACGACTCTTGCATTTACGTCTATCATTGGTATTTTTATTATTGAAAGAATAGATGAGAGAATGAGAATTGTGTCTCTCATTTCATTGTTTCTTGCCGGTGTAATTAATATCATGTATTGGAGGTAATCTTCTTATTTCAACAATGGCTATAAACTCCTCCTTCCCCTACCAACCACCTTCCACACCAAAAGAGTCACTTTATAAACAAAAAAGAAAAAAGTAGTTGAAGAATTGTGAAGTGTATCCTTGGATATATAATATGTTTCTAGGGTCCTCTTTTTCTGCTTTCCTTCCTTTCACTATTTCTTTAGAGACAATTATATTACTCAAAAGAAGCAACATCAAATAGGTGTATTAGAAAATTACATAATAGTAGACTACCGGGTATGTTAGAAGTTATAAAGTTCATCATAATGTGAAAATCATATATACTTTGCACTTAAATCAAATATCAAAATTTGTAAGCCTCTATATATTTTATACTTTGTTTAAGTTCAGATCTTCCTTCAATACACCTGTTTTCCTTTTCAAATGATACATCGAGTGCATAAGGCTCCCATCATCCATATTGATCCGAATAATTTCCTTATATTCTGTTCATGCCAACTTACTGGAGTTCCTAGCATCCTTCGTCATCACCTATCATGGCGCCAAATAGGTTAAGGGTAAAAGACCATAAGTGCCACTTGAAAGAACAAAGTGACACATAAGCTTAAAGTTCTCATCACAACTATTTGACAACATGTTACTTAGACCACCTTTGTTTTGTTACAGAGCCTTTTGTTATGTTTATAAATTACACCATATTTACAGTAATGGAATCCTCTTAACCAGTAAGTTGTCAATTATCATCCGCTATTTGTTCCTTAAGTGTTTCCTTTGTGCTTTTTCAATAGTAAAATTCATTTAGTTTGTGACAAAATGTTTGATGAGATGCTTTACCCAAAAAAAGTATTCTTAGCTACCACCAAGATGTAATATCTATGAAAGTTATTATGTCATGCATAATAAGCTTGACCTATATAAAAAAGTTGTGACAAGAACTTCTACGTGATAAGCTTGATCTATAATATGCTACATGTAATTCTCCGAGTCTGGTACCCGAAATGCTACATGGTGCTCATGACCCCGAAGGACCACAAGCTAACCAATGATTGATATCTGTACCTGAACACTGCATAATATACTGTATAAATGTGGAAATAAAGGTTGTAAGGCCATAAGGTTCAAAACTGATAACATAAACTCTGAATGATATGGTATCACAATACCAAAACAAAACCTGAAATAAACTATCTGAACATGATAGTTTGAAAAACCTCTAACTGACTGAATTATCTGAATAAGGAGTTGATGGGACATGTTCCCAACTAACTCCAACTACTGAAATAAATTAATTAATGAGATAATAAAGTAATGGTCATGTTCTCGAAGGATGAGGACTCACTGCTAACTTTGACTGATGAGACTGGAATACTACTGATGCTCTGGAGATCGTGCTTCTGAACCTATGGTATAAAACACCATAACGTAAATGCTTCAGTACATTTGAATGTACTGGTATGCATGTGTGGTAGGCTAAATGCAAAAAGGTTCACATGCATGAACTATACTAACTGACTACATAACATGAACGTGAGAATACATGTATGACTACATAATAACTATAACTGAGTTTGTGATAACATGATTACTGAGTCTGAGTACTGATAACATAAGATACTGATATCTGTATAACTGAAATAACTGATACTGAGCGACTGTATTTGACAATCTAGGTTTTGATAGAACTAGCTGAGTTTCGTACTATTATGAGTTACTGTATCTGACAGTCCTAAATCCTGTAGAAATATCTGAGTTCTATTATTGAGACTGAATAACTGTATCTGACAGTCCTGATTCTATACTGAAACTATGGGAAGTATTCATCTAACTGACATGCCCCAAATAATGCATTATAGCTGAGTTGGGGTCTAATCTGTAACCCTAATTAGAAGGGTGTCAATACCGCGCCACTAGTAAGGATAAGCTGGGGTGACCCTCATCTGACAGTGTTTATCCACCTCATCAACCCTCATCTAACAGTGTTGATGTCTCAACCTATGCTGGCTACATAGTTCTGGAATGCAAGGGTGACTTCTAAGAATCATACCCTCATCTGATAGTGTGTGTTCCCATCCTTGGGTTCACTCGGTGCTAATTCCTACTCTCATCTAAATAGACACTGAACATAGATTGCTGAACTGAACTAGACTGAATTAACTGAGTTTCGTTGACTAACGGAATAGTACTGAGATTACTATATTACTGAGCTTTCCTGAGTCACATGACTGACTGAGCTCTATGGACATAGCTCGACTGAGAGTATCTTGAAAATATGACACTGGCTCTAGGCACACAGCTAAATTGTCAATACAAGTACCCCCAGGAATCGATAGCATGAAACTGACAAAGCATGACTTTCTTGAATACATGACCAACATCACAATCCATAATACAATAAATTGGAGATTTCATGAAGTAGAAGTTCTAAAGCACCACAAGGGCTACACACGTATCCATAATTCACTGACTAAGACATTTCATCAAACATTTGACATGCATAAACTTGGACATGATTAGGGATTTCATATTATCATACTAGTATGACACTTTTCCTTCACATAAGCATTTAATCGAACATATGGGGGGCATGCTTTGGTTATACAATCATCAACACATCTGATAATTATGAATACATTAATCAACGTGTAAATTTAAGGGGGGTTTATCATGATTATTATGCAAATCTTCATATACTAAGGTCAATCATTGGAATATGCAATTTAAAACATGAATCAAAACCCCGCAACATCATGAACATGAATTTTAATTCTATTTAAATCATGAACATTCATAAATACACAAATCTTGTATTTTGAAAAGAGATTCTTGAGCTTCATGGGTGAAAGGGACCCATGAATCAACACATAACATATCTGGGTTGTGAGTTTCTTGAAGTTCTTGGACTTGAAGAACTTGAATCTCTTAGTTTCTTGAAGAATATTTGGATCTTGTTTCTTGGGAATTATCTTTGAGAGAAAACCCTAATTTGATGTTGTAAATGGATAATGAACTTATGAATCTATGTCTGATATTACTAGGTATAAAAAGGAGTGGTAAAAGACCAAAAAGTCCTTTTTAAAAATGACTTAAAATAGTTGAACGAAGTATGCGATGGTGGGTGCGATGGTCCATCGCTGGGTCGACGGTCCGTCGATCCTAACCGTCGCACCTGGGCAGAATAGGGGTTCACTGCCTCTCCTACGACAACTTAGGCGATGGTCCGTCTCTAGATCGACGGTCCGTCGGCCTGAACCGTTGACCTTAGGCAGAATATGGTGCCACTACCTATGATGCGATGGCTTGGGCGACGGTCCATCGCCATCTCGACAGTCCATCAGCTCTCACCGTCATACCTAGGCAGTTTTGACTGCTTTCTGTATTCGTCCATAACTTTCTACCCCAATACCGAATTTGGACAAAATTGGTATCGTTGGAAAGCTAATTCAATTTTCCACGCAATAAAAAGTGAAAATATTAAAAATTATACATGTACAAAAATAGATTTATCTTTCAAAGTAAGTTTCTAACATTCTTGGGGTGATTTCAAGATAGGTAGAAGTATGGGGTATTATACTATAACTTTTAACTATCATATCCCACCAGCTATTGATTTTTAAATTTCATTAATTTACTGAATTAAATTAATTTTTAGTTTGATATACACATATATAGAAGCAGCTTTTATCCCATAATGACTACTTGGTGCCTAATGATTGAATCATCCTTCAAAACTTATAGAATAGAAAAAAAATATAGGAACATGGACTGAAATTTTAAAAAAGGTATAAAAAAAGCATATACCTTAGTAAGTCTAACAATTTCTGGTTGAGTCACTGTCTCTTCCTCGATTTTTACAATGCAAGTAGCGCGGGCAATTTTACTGCAACTTCAACAAATAAATTAAGGTAAGACTTTATAAATTTTAATGAGTATAGATTTTGTAGGATCATCATACTAAATATATGTACCTATTAATATATCTGTCTATTAACTGATCAACTGATTGATGCAATCAAGAAAACTTTTTTTTTGTATGTCTGAATATTCTGCGGTCACTACAGAACCATGGAAATTGAGAGAATTGAAACTATGGAAACTTGAAGATGGACAATACAGTAGGTTGATCGAACATTCCATTACGTTACCTGAAGAACTGATTAGATGTAATAGAGAGAGTTGGTGCAGTTATGGCAGCCTTCCAATAGGTGAGATTCTGCTGGCTAATTCTAAAGCTAATGATGACAATTGATAATGATTATTTAGATATCCTTATGAGTGATATTAATACAATATAATGTACTCTTATATGAGTTTTAATTAACTGAAAATTTTGAAAGGTCTGTTATCAGCTACATGATTCAATAATAATCTAAAATAATACCTTTCACATTTTCTTGGGTTAGTTGTGACATTAAAGATAAGAGAATAAATAAATAAAATTTTAAGCATATACAAACATTAAGTGTGTTCGTGTTGGATGCCGTACCAAAAGTAACTCGACTAATTATTGATCTTGGCGACTGTGACTCCACTAGATTTTTCAAGTCTGTCTTTCTTCTTCCTCATCCTCGTCCTCTTCTTTCTTTGCATTTTTTTTTTGGCAATTTGTTTTCAGTTTTTGGTCCTTACTATTGTAGTACTTAGTTTAATATGATTAACATGTATATTTTAAATCTCAATAGGTACAGAATTGGAGTTCAAGGAAATTACATTTTCAAGAAGTCAAAAAGGAGAACATTAGACAAAGTTATTGAAGAAGACCTAAAAACAAAATAAAAACAAACAAAGCTGGAGATTCAAATTCTAAGTCAAAGCAACAACAAAGCCGATGAAAAAGATCTTGAAATTGTAAAAGCAAGATTCATAAGAATTTGACTATATGATTTATATTAGGGTGGTTGTTTACTTTGCTACAAATAACACGAGTCCTAACCATAAGAGGACTCCTATGATTATAATTCTTTTACTTTGCCAAAAATAGCAGGAAGCATAGGAAAGCCAAAAATAACACAAGTCCTAACCATAAGAGGACTTCTACTATGATGATTCTTTTACTTTGCCAAAAATAACAGGAAGCGTAGGAAAAAGTTACATATTCTTTTAATATATTTATATTAATAAAGTCATAATAATTGAAAGAAAGAGTGAAAAGACAATTTTATCTAAAGCGGGGACTTTTAATGCAGGAAAAAAAGGACGAATAATATTTTAATATTTAATATTATATAGATATAGATTGAGATCAAGTGCATGCCTGCACAATATATTTATTGAAATTGGAGTGTGAGTCTCCCAGCCATTGCTCGGTATACGTATACACAATATATGCATTACATTACATTGCATTCATTTCTGGCTCTGATTGAGTAAGATGTATTTGTTGATTTTGTACTATTTACTGAGTACATGATGTCTATTACTTGATTTTAACGTATTAAGGACTTCTTGGACCGTGTTATGATATCCTTATGAATGTTAGACTTGGTTATTCTGTTGGAGTATGGTGGCTTTAATTTCCTGAGTGCAAGTTGTCTGATTGTTTTAGAGGGTTGACGTGTTGTTACTCGTCACCACTTTGAATTAGAGTCGATCGACGATATTTGCTGAGTACACGTGATTTTGTACTCACTCTTTCTTTTCTGCACCTTACATGCAGATACCAATCCGACAATCTCTGTGCATTGATTCCTGTGGTGTCTTATGTGTTAGCATCTTCGGAGATTCGAGGCATCTATTGTTTATTTTAGAGACTACTGAAATATCCTACATCCCATCTTTATGCGTTTTTGCATTTGAGATACTCAGGCTTTTCTTTAACTTTTGTATTTAGAGGCTTGTATTAGTGAGTACTAGATCTGAGATCATTTATATTTTGACTATACTAGTCTATTAATATACTTTGGAGGTTATTCGGGTTGTATTATTTTTTATTTACTTCTGCTTCTATACATTTGGAATGTTATATTTGGGATTGAATTGTTGATTTACCTATCACGGAAGGTTAGATTTGTGCTATCATGATCTCAGTTTTTGGATTGTTGACTTAACTATCACAGAAGGTTGGATTGGTGCTATCATGATCTCAGTTTTTGGATCGTAACATTTGAGGTCTCATATTCAAAATTTAGCAGAGACAAAAATACTAGGTGACTCTTTTCATATTCCAAAGTTGGCCCGAACACATGATTATAAAAAAAATATAAATTTAAAAAGTCTACTCGGATCACTTATTTATCGAAAAAATGACCATTCGACCTTCGTCTTTGCTGAACAATTTATTTACGAAAAAAATAGTCACTCGGTCTTCTTCCGTCTCCTCCTCCTCCTTCTCCTTCTTCTTCTTTGTTGCTTCCATTATAAAAAAATCAATATGCCGCAAAGGTGAATCATTTCAAGCGACAAAAGACTTAGAACATCGAGCGAAGCACATATGTAAAATTTGAGACTGTTTAAAGGAAATTTTGAGTTGGTCAAAACTGAATGTAGGAAAAAATAATATATATTTATGCATCATTTATACAATGTCGATACATCACATAATTTTTTATACAATATCGATACATGTTTATATCTATTTATACATTATCGATACAAGGTTATATATCATTTATATAATATCGATATATGTTTATACACATTTATACATTGTCGATACAAGTTTACATACCATTTATACAATATGGATATGCGTTTATACACCATTTATACAATTTCTATAAATTACATATACATATGAAATTATATAACACCGATACACGATTTATATACCATTTATACAGTGTCTATTCATATTGCATGACGTTACATGATATACATTTGATGAGCATGCTACATGAAAATAATATTCAAAAACCCTGACCAGCCAAATAGACAAGAAAAAGACATTTTTAATTATTTCATACCAACGAGATTTGAAAAATTGAATTATTAGCTAATTTGAAATTTTGAATTACAATCAAGAAAAAAATTAATAGAAAAGAGTAAGAAAAACTTTCATTAAGCTGGAGCACAAATGTGTCAGTTGTAGTCATGAAAGCCACGCATATTTTTCAGTGGCTATTTTTGGTGTAAACAAAAACTTGGTAATATTTATTGTAAACTACTTACTTTCTTTTTCTTTTTTTTTTTTTGTATATACTTGAAATTATCCCAAATATAAAAATTAATCAAATTTTGGAGTTGAAGTTGGGGTGGGTTGTATAAACAGTCTAGGGTTAGCTGGTGGGGATGGCCGGATGGGTGGGGTGAGTTTGGTTGGTTGTATAGACAGTGTAGATGGATGTATATACATTTGTAATACATAGTTATATTATGTATTATATATACATATATATATATATATATATATATATATATATATATACACACATACGTTCATACACGATTTATGCAATATTGATATATTACATAACGTTTACTCAATATCGAACACATTTCTACAATATTGATAAATGTGCATACGCCAGTTATATAATATCGATACATGTTTATAAATTATTTGTACAATATTGATATAATATAGATACACTAAATAACTATTTATGCAATATCGATACATTACATATACACTACATAACTATTTGTATACCATATATACATATTTATACACCATTTATACAATACAGATACATGAAAAAAGATTGTATGAAAAAAGTCTTCGAGAGAATTATATACAAAAAGACTCAAAACATCGAGAGAAACTTATAGAAATTTCTCCTTCTTCTTCGTTATACTTTTCATCGTTATACTTATACCCCTCCTCCTCCTCCTTCTTCTCCTTCTTCTTCTTCTCCTCCTTCTTCTCCTTCTTTTCCTTCTCCTTCTTTTCCCTCTCCTTCTCCTTCTCCTTCTTCGTTATACTTTTCATCGACATGCCGCAAACATAAATTGTTTCAAGAGAATGATATACCAAAATACTCAAAACATCGAGATGAACTTACATATAAAATCCGAGACTGTTTAAAGAAAATTTTGAGTTGATCGAGATTGAAAGAACTTACAAATCAAGTTCTTTAATGGCTATGAATTGTGCTTTGTTGAAGACAAGGGAGAAATGGGCAAAAGGCAGAAGGGGTCAGACGAATGTTCTTTCCGCTATTGTTTCCACATATTCTAATGCTCCTCGTGAAGTGAGATTGTAACTGCTTTAAATAGAATAAGGCTATGCCCTGTGCTACTTCCATACTTGTGATATTTTAGTCCCGACTGTGGCATAATTTTGGATTGCTAGTGTTTCCTTGTAATCTTTTTTCTTTATGTTTGTTTCCATGATTGATTACATTATTAACTGAAAAGTTTATGTAAATTGTACAATCATATATTTTTCTCCTTTTTATCCATTTGAATTTTCCCCCTCCTTTTTTGTTGATGGTGATACTGTGGGAGTCCTCATTTTTATCATGTAATTTATTTGTTGGGCTTTTGGGGATCAAAAGGGTGAACATGTTGGTCTCTATTGAATTGCACTTACTAGAGGGTACTAGTGAACTTGTTTGCTTGCACATTCTTTGTTAGGATAATTATAGTTGTTTTGAAACTTGGATATATCTAGTCATAATAACTCAATGGGCGCTATCTACATATTAAATACATAGCTATACATCATACATACATGCTTATACATCATTTATGTAATATTGTTACATCATATATACATTATATAACTATTTATACAATATCGATACATGTTTATATACTATTTATACAATGTTGATACACGTTTAAACATCATTTATACAATGTTGATACATCACATAGTTTTTTATACAATATCAACACATTTATACATTGTTGAAATTGATTTATATACTACAACAACAACAAACTCAGTGTATTCCCACAAAGTGGGGTCTGAGGATATAGATTTATATACTATTTTTACAATATTCATATATGTTTATACATATTTATACAGTATTGATATAAGTTTATATACCATTTGCACAATATTAATACACATTTATACACTATTTATATAATATCGATATACATAACCTTTATATAATATCTATATATGACATATACATATAAAATTATATAACATTGATACACGATTTATATATAACTTATTCAGTACCTATTCATATTGCATGATGTCACATGGTATACATTTAAAGAGCATGCTACATAAAAATAATATTCAAAAAGCATGACCAGTCAAATGGACAAGAAAAAAGTATTTTTTTAATATTTTCATACCAACAAAATTTGACAAAAAGTTGAATCAGTTAGCCTGAATCTCTGAATTTATAATCAAGGAAAAAAAAGGGAAAGGACAGAAACGGCATCCTAAATTAAACTATTTCCATAAAATGATCATGAAATTGAAATTCCACTTTCTAGTCATTTCAATTTACTGGCTTATTTTATACCATTTTTTATACACCTTCTATACAGTTTTCATACGTATCTTATACATATAAATATTCTATACGAAAATTATACAGTTTTGATACACAATTTATACAATAACCGTACATTTTTTTTTTACACATTTTATACAACAATTATATAATTTTCATACACTTTTTATATATTTTTTATATATATTTTACACATACATATTTGATAGAATTATACAATTTCTATACATATATCTTATATAGATACATATTCTATTTAACAATTATATTATTTTTATATAATTTAATTATTATTTCTAAATAATAAAAAATAGAATATTTGATCAGTTAAAAAATTTATATAAAAAAAAATTGCAATATTTTTAAAAGGGCCGAATTGCCCAAGTTGAATACTGTATCAGTATTGTATATAGACTGTATCAGTATTTATATGGACTGTATATGGATTACGTAGGCCAAAATGACCCGAATTAGGAAATGGTATAAAGCGGAAATAGTATATCCGACTGGTCACTTTTTGAAAAGTTTTTGAACTTGGGTCATTTGTTTTAAAAAGTGTTATAGAGTGTCATTTTTTTGAAAAATAAATAGAAAAGATTAAGAAAACCCATCAATAAACTGGATCACAAATATGCCAGTTGCGATTGTCATGCCTTATTTTTACCCTAGATTAAAATAAGCACGACATTATGAATTCTAAAAGAATTAATTTTGTACAGTGTCGCCACCTAATTTTTAGGAAAAATAAGAAAATCTATTTATTTATTAACAAATATGACTTTAATTTAATGTGCGAAATTAGTTTAAATTCTAAGTAAGGGTTCAAATTATTTCGAAGGAAAGGGGTTAGTCATCCTTCAGAATCCACAAATGTGGTTCTCGACCAGACTTAATTTTATTAAAAGATAGAGAAAAAAAACAAAATGATATGAATAATTTAAATGTAAAAATTATATAAATTATCATAAAAATATGTATTTAAAAAGTATGTGGAGATAAACAAAAGAATATAAGAATATGTATGAAAAAAAGATTGAATAAAGAAAAATTTATTTTAAAGAAAAAGATTACATAATATTTTAGTGTAGAAAGTATGAATTATTTGATTAGCTATCTCAATCAATTTAATATAAATGTTAATGACCTAAATTTTTCTAAACGCGTGATAAAGATTGTGTAAGTAAAACATTCCCACCCCACACTCCAAAAATAAAGTTTTCACTATAATTAATATTTTGTACTAGGGTAAAAATGTAAAAATACGAACGTAAAATCTAAACTCTTCTTTGAATGCCACTTTCGTCAAATATTTTCAAGAACCTGGATAAACACTTGTGAAAAAAAATGTTAGTGACAATAAACGATTATCAAAATAAAATGAAAATTATGTGTGTATATGTATATAAATATTTCTATATTAGAATAAAATTTTCATAAAAAATAGGCTCAGATTAGATTTTAGATACGCCATGGCTATGAAGTGATTGCTTGATTTATTAGCCGTCCTAAATCGGCTTGCTAAGATACTTATCGTAAAACCTTTTTGTGTTGTTATAAAAATTTTGTCATCACCCGAATTTATTTATTTTATTACGTATTTGTATGCGTAATATTCATCTTTTTAGTAGTTGAGGCCTCAAAAATCGTGGAATTTTTTTTTCATTGATCAAAGATGCAGTAATTTATTCAAAGACAAAATATATCCAAAAAAAAATATTCAAAACAATGACAAAGTAGCAGTGACCAGATAAACAAGAGAGTTCACTGAAAAATACCCAATTAGCATAAAAAAATTCATGAGTAGTCCAACAGATCAACAAGATAATGCAAAATTATTTCAACAATGATTCCAAATGGACAAACAACGTAATTATGACAAATCACACAAAACTAACAATAATCAATTAAAAGTAGCGACATGATTTGCCAAAATCAGTTCAACAATTGGGAGTAAAAATACAAGAGCAGTAGAATGTGCACAGACATGTATAAAATTTTTATAAAAGAACTAAAAAAGCTGATCGCCGATTTCAATGAAAGTTCATCAAAAAAATCCACCTTCGGTCAACTTTAAAAACAATTTATGCAAGAACAAACATAATACAAATGTTATCAAACATTAAAGTAGACAAAGAAATCAATCAACATTGCTACTTCAACGGCGATGAATGCCGGAGCAGCGAATTTTTTCGGCCAAATTCGCCGGCAAACCCACCGGAGAAATGGGAGGGAGCAGGGAGAGACTCTAGATCTATAGTTGATGGTTTAGCGTTCATTGGGAGTCGAAACTCAAAGCCCGCCCCGCTGGAGATCGATCAACTCTGGAGAGGCGTGGAAGAATAGGGAAAAAAAGAAGAGGAAAGAAGAGAGAGAGAGAGGGGCGTTTGGCGGTGGTTACTGTGTGAAATCACTGAAGCTTTGGTGGTGGTGGGCGGTAGTGAACATGGAGGGAAAAAAGAAAGGGAGCAGAATTGATTTTGTGCGTGCATATACTTTTTTTTTATGTGTGTATATTTTTTTATATCAAACTAGTATATGTACCCACACATTAAAATATTATTTCTAATCGCTTCATATTGAAATGTCTCATTCGACCATGTTAAATCATATTACTCATATTACCATAAAAAGAAAAGTTTAATGAATTACCCCCTCCCCCCTTCCTCCAATCTCGATTTTTTAAAGTAAAAAATAATATAAAAATTCTAACCCCCACCCACCCATCCCTAACTAAATTATAAATTAAATTCCATATTTTACTTTATTATACTATCACAATTAAAATATATTAGGTTGTTAATACCCCCCTCCCCCCCCCCCCCAACTATATTTATATGTGTAAAAACAATCATGTAATTGTAAAAAAAATAAATGTATGTTTCGTATTTAATCTTCATTAATTTTAGAATAATTAACGATAAGGTAGAATTGAAAAAAACATAGTTAATTATTTTTTGATCTTTTAAACTAGCTACTATTTTGAGACAAATGTTTTTAATAAATATGTCAACTATTTTTATTTTTTATAACTGTAATGTTCGGGCTTGCTTTCACATAGACATGCCAGCTATTTTGAGACAGAGAAAGTAGTATCAGTTTTGAATGATATGTAACGAATATAATATTAATATTTAACTTTTAATTAGCATGTCACTTAACTTAATATAATTATCCGCTACTCTTCTTTAATACATTATAAATTCTTATTCCTTATCTTTGTCCTTTTTATTATTTATTTTCCCAATTTTTAAAATGTCTAAATTTGTTAATAATATTTTTGAATATCATTGATTTACTTTATTTTATTTTTAAATTAACCTTCAAATCCTCACCATACATCTACCCACCCTTTTTTTTTTTATACATAGGTCATAAGTTTGCAATTTTTAATTAATATCTTACTAACTTATCACCTTGCTTAACTTTGAAACATAATTTTCTATTGAAAAATAAAATTTTGATTTATATGTCAACTACTAAACAATTCAATCTTAATTTTGAATATATATCAAATATTGCTATGATGATAAGGAAAGACAAAACAAATCAAATCTATTAAATAGGTTACTTTTCAATTTGCATACTTTTCCTAACATAATTTAAAAGATGCTCATTTCAAATCAAATACTTATATATATAAAACATATGCTCTTTTTTTTATCATGCAAACAAATAAAATAATAATTAAAAAATAATATTTTTTTTACATTACTAGATTTTAGCAAGAAGTATCACTATTATTGTTGGTGCTAGTGTTACTACGAAAAATATTAATGAAAATTTTTGAAACTTAAATTTATGAATATAATAAAAAATTTCTTGAGAAAAATAAGCATTAGGAATAACTATACCACCTCAAAGTTATAATAAAAATTTCACCAACAACAACTAAAGTTAAAGAAAAAGCGATGAGGATAATCAATATAAAGTATCTATTTTTATCAAAAATCAAACGAACAAAATCATAATAGAAAATATTACTTACTTGAGTTTAAGCTAGAAAAGTAGATTAGCATGTACTACTAATATCATCCATCTGCATATAAAAAGTGAAATTGTTAAAAATATATATATAAAATATGAAGAATTTAGTAAATAAATCCATGAATAAACCTAATGATCAATTTTTTTTTTTTGTAAAAAGAAAGCTTAGCATTATAAATAACTGTAGAAGTATATATAGGAGAACACAAGTAGTACAACTTCATTCCAACTCGAATTTCATTTAAATTTAAATTCAAAAAACTAACTGATTAAAATATTGATTAGGATAAATATCAATTTTAAAAAATAAAGGAGGAAAAACTTATAGTTGCTATAAAAAAGGAGAATTCACGACCAAACAACTGATTTTCAATTTAAATTCAATAATAATCTTTATGTGTGAGATAATTGGAGGTATTTTTAATTTATATTTAAATTGAACTTACTGCTTCTACAATGTTGCAATAGTGATTGTTTATTTATTATATTATTATTATTATTATTATAGACACCTAATTTTGTCCCTCCCGAAGTTGAGTTTTATTTATTTTAGTTCATCTTACCATGCACCCTCACCCATGTGATTATACCCCACAAAAATATAAAAAATAACAATCCTTAACAAAATCCCTAACAAATTTTATCTTGTTTTAATCATCCTAACAAGCTACCCTATGCCCCTATCCTTCCTCTCTCACCTCTATCCCCACGTCACCACCCTTATACATTTTATTTTCTTTGTCTTTTCCATAACAAAATTCACACCATGGGACCCACACGGTAGAAGGGAGGAGAGTCACTATCCTTTTTCCTTTCTTGCTCCCAAAGGCATACAAAAAATAGCATATACACTACACCTCAGACAATACACATATACACAGAGAGAAGCCATCACCACCATATATGCACACATGCACCTCTTAACAATATACTGCCATGGATGGATTTCACTGAAACTCCCACAAGCATACAGATCCCTCACCATTCTCACAATTTACACACTCAAAAAATAGGGGGGGTTCCATCTTCTTCATCACGATTGACACAAAGAGACAAACACCACACAGTCGATACCCTCTTCCATAAAAAAACCATATCCACACGCTAAATCACAAACAAATAGAGTTTAAGAGAAAACAACGAGAGGGAGGTAGAAACGAGTGAGAGAGATCGAGAGCACTATTCCAGCGACTGGTTTCTCGTCGGAAAACTTGGCTAAACCCGCTGAAAAGGAAGAAGATCGAGTAAAATCGAGCATCGAAGGAAGAAAATCAATAGAGAGACCTAAAATCTAGAAAGAGAGGTAGATAATAGGTTGGTCGGACTATTTTTTGGCGAGTCCTCCATTGGAATCCCATCAAAATCACCGCCAGGTACTCCGATGACCAAACCTACATCGAACAGCCATTTTTTTGTTCAGTTTAAATCTTGTCGGAAAATGTTTAATTCTGGCCACCAATTCGTTTGTTCTTCATGGAGTCTTGTTCGGATTGAGTTTTGAGATGTCTCCGTGGATTTGGTTCGTCGTTCGAGGTTCGAGTTGGGGCAGGTTAGTCGATTGAGGTCCAATTCGAGGTTCGGTCGCGGGCTTCGCCTCTTCACCCAATTAATACTAAATCTCAAAAGCTTCAAATTGAGGTCCAATCCTACTCTTTTTCTTTTTTATTTCATTATTTATTATATTTGGTATATTGAATTGAATATCGGGTGTTATTTGATTCTTATTGGTAGTGAATAGTTATTTGGTGTTGATTCATTATTGATTCTGTCGGTTATGCGATGAAACAATATCTAAATTGGTAATTTGAGAATAAAGAAGATGTGGGATTGAAAATTTGATAAAAGATATAAATCAGTTGTTTTGATTCACCGTTATTGTTATTTTGAGTTTAATTGTTAATTCCTCGATAGTGTCATGATAAGCCGAACGGGTAGGCAAATTGTAGGCTCAGGTAGGCAATTTAGAAATGGTGTTTTGTTGAATGTGTAAATGTCTGCGAATGGTTCTTTCTATTTTTACGCAAAAATTTGAGAAAATGTATTCATTCTACTAGGGAATGCCTCGAGATCTTATGTACTTATTCACCGGGAAATATCTCGATGTATCATGTACGCAAAGGAGGTTCATGACGAAGGCTCGAGACATTGGGTAAGCATTGGAGTGTAGTTTAGGATTAGTGTAGGTTAGCGTAGGTTTACATTTCCGTACTTTTTCTATTTTTGGACTGTATAATTGGACTAGACACTATATTTTGGATTTATTTTGTTTTGTGTATTTGATTGGTTGTTTTATGTGTTTTTGTGTGGTTTATACGTTCGTAGTGTCAAATTAGCCGATATGCTCCACCAAGCGACTGTGGTCGAACCACGGGATCGAGGGGTGCCTAATACCTTCTCCTTGGTCAACAGAATTCTTAGCCGGAATCTCTGTTCGCTAACAAGTTTTTAAAGAGTCAAAACCGTTTTGAAAAGGATTTTCAAAGGTGACTTGGCACACCGAATTATGCCAAGTGGCGATTCTGAATTTAATTGTAAATAATCTTTTTCGAAATAAATTTTCATCTTTTTTCACTTTTATAATAAAAATCCTTTCGAACTTAAAAATGAAATCTTTTTGGTTAAAAAAAAATGAAAAAAGGGTGTGAAGCTCTGGCGACTCTGCTGGGGATTTTTCAGAATTTGAGCTTATTTTGGAGTTGTATTGGCTTAGTTTGACACTATAGGTGTATAGATATTTTGTTTGTGTTGTTTTGTGTTATTGTTTATCGTTGTTGAGTGCCTACGTGCTCTTTGTTTACAATTTTTATCTGATGTGTTACCGTTTTATATTGACATTATGTGCATAACCCGAGTCATTCTTTCTGCCGCAAGTCCGTAGTACACGTGTGTACACGACCTCTAGTTGAGTCACTCTTATTTTAGGAGGGGGAGCCATTGGATTGTATGGAGTAGGTGGAAAGCCGTCGCAACCACTATCGACCATACGCTCCCCCGAACAACCTTGTTAGTAAACCCCAGCGTAGGTTACCCTTTAGGTCATGTTTATGTGCATCATATTGAAACCTAGTAGGACCCACTTGATCCTTTGTAGGAGACTCACCTCTAAAGCATCCCTATGTGCTAAATGTTGCATCTCTGAGGGTAACGTGGTCATTTAACGGACCGATTTGGGAGAAAGTATGTGCTAGAATTAAAGATGTAAGCAAGAAAAAATTTTAAAAAAAGAGAAAAAGAAAAGGCGAGTCAAAAAAGAGTTTCGTAGTATTTTTAGAGTTCTTTATGACTTTTGCTCTTCGCAATTCAAAAAATTCAAAACGATTTTTACCAATTGCACTCATTCCTAAAAAAAAACATCAAAAGTTTTTTCTTTTATTCATTTAGCATGCTTTCATAATTTGAAATTTAAAAAAGATTTTTTTTAATAGGAGCTTTTTGTAGAAGAATATTAAAAAAAAAGATGGTAGAAGTTTTGTACATTTCATATAACGAAAATACCAAAAAGATTTTTCTTTCATAGTTGTCAATGTAAGTTTTATGTGAAGTGTTTGATTAAAACCCCAAAAAAGATTTTATTCATCTGTCTTTGATCTTGTCTCTTAAGTTAGGGTCAATCTATCAGTTAATCGTTAATTGTTCAATCTAGACGAACTACGTACCCTTGATTCTCGTTTCTCAGGAGTGAGATACGTAGGCAGCCTATTGTTGGTTTGGGGATCTTATTTCAAAAAAATTCAAAAAGATTTTCTTCACTCTTTATTAGAGTAGGTGTTTCATATACATCTCTAAAAGAAAACTACAAAAAGATTTTTCTTTAATAGTTTCAAGTTTCATTTTCATATGAAATTCAAAATCGAAAACCCAATAAGATTTTTCTTTGGTAATCATAGGTTTCATTTTGTATAGGGATTTTAAACGTGAAAAATGCAAAAAGATTTTCGTCAATTCTTTTGACAATTTGTTATTTTCTTTTCTTTTTAAAGTTTCAAGAAAAAGAAAAAAGAAAGGAAAAAGAGTTTAGTTGGTCATTTTGGCAAGACTTCACGAACTACACACACCTGATTCTCCTCTCTCGGGAGTGAGATACGTAGGCGCCCTTCTTGGGTTTGGTAATCCTTTTCAAAAAGAAGATAAAAGAAAAAGAGTATATTTTTTAAAAAAGTATTGCATTCTAACACCTTTGTCATCTCTTGTTCAGTTAGTTTAAGGTGGTCGGATTGTGGCATTGTAGCTAGTCCTCCACATCACACCAAGTCAAAGAGAAATCTGTAGAGAGTGACCTCATGGATCAAGCAAAGAGTTAGGAAAATGAGAGTTTAAAGGAAGAGAATTTGAGACTAAGGCAAAAAATGATGGAAATGTATCGAGCTTGGCCCAGTGGGCTGTCTCCTCCTCCGTTCCCCACTATTAACCCTACAGATACCTTGAGTCTTCCACCAAAATTACAAAGTTAGTTTTCTACTGTTGTTGATGCACTGCAACATGACTTAGAATTCCTTCCAAGCCAAAAGCATCCCAATACTTCCACCACTCTTCCTCTAGCTTCTCAGTATAAGCTTGCTACATTGACAACACTACATAATGCCTGTGCTTTTGTTGCTCAACCCTCTACTGAAGCTTCTACATTGAATAGCCACCCAACGGTTATGCCTCCCGTGCTACTAGTGGACTCATGTTCAATACTCTTGGTGATTATTGTTATACTCTTGAGCCTACTTTTAAGTTAACTGGACCACCAAAATTTCTTAACAAGAAACCTAGCGTGCCAGAAGAGCTAAAGAAAATGGTTGAAAAAATGAAGAGTATAGAAAATGCTATGAAAAGTTCCCTAGGACTTGTGGGTAAAGAAGATGTTACATACAAAGACTGGGGCATGTCTTCAAATGATAACCTTCCTCCAATCCTTGAGATGTCAAAATTTGAGGAGCAAGATGGACATGAGGAATCCGTGAAATATTTAAGACAATATTGCAATCAATTAAGGGAAACTGAAGGGAAGAAGAATGAGAAAGATGCAACTGCTATTGTAGTTGGAGAATGGGCACATCCAAGAAGACGACGTCGTCGTTACCGTCAATCTCAATCCTAAGTTCATACCCAAACTCTCTATAATCACTCCCAAAATCCATTATACTCTGTTTCCCCATCTATATATATATATATAGTATATTGCATACATCCATATGTTCAACTCCCTTCTTACTCACAATGGCGCGCACCAACTCCTCAGATTCATCCTCTAATTCGACAAATATGTCAAAGTCCTTTTAGGCTCGATTTTCGATCCAAGTCAAACAATGAAAAGAGGAAGAAGCCTAGGGATAGTTTCACACCAATTGGAGAGTTGTACGCCAGTTTATTTTAGAGATTGGTACAGTGGGGCATGATCACTCTTCTCCTTGGGTATACTCCTGACCCGCATTCAAGAAGTTTTGATCTTAATGTACGATGTGCATATCATTCTGATATTCAAGGTCACAGTATTGAAGATTATCGTGCTTTAAAATGAGAAATAGAAAAGATAATTCAATATAAATCAACTATGGTGCAGACCATTGATAATGAGGAAAGCTCTAGTCATTTTGATATGCAAACCAGTGGCTAAGATGTCAGGCTGAGCAATTGAGAAGTCATCTCTCTCCCTACTAGGAAGAGTTCTGGTAGTGTGTTTATTTTATTTTCTGTTATCTGAGTTATTTCAGGGTTGTAGTTCGGGATCTATCTTGTTTTATCCATTTGTTGTTATGTTCAAACCCTTCTATCTTTCATTTTAATTAAATGGAGTGTTCCTTTTCCGTTTATGTTTTAAATTTATGTTGTTTGTGTGTTTTCTTTAAATAGCACATTTTATGTTGATTCTAGTGATATGACATGCTAGCGGAATTTTCAGCCAGATCTTGAAATCCAGTTTAAGCATGAACATTGAATTAGAGGGTTAAAGTTAAAAAAAGAGAGCATATGAGAAAATAGGTAGAGTGTTGAGACATTTGATGATAAGTTGAAGTCTTCTTTGAAAATTAAGGCACTTATTTTGAGAATCACAAGAATAACTTGGTCATCAATTGAAAGACATGACTCAATTAGGTCAAATAGTGGCTGGGTGAACAGAAAGAAAATCATCTTCATAAAATCATGAGTCATTCAATGTGAGAAATGTACAACAAAAGTGGAGTTGTATGCTAGAAAAACACAGAAGAAGTCGTGACACACAGACTCAATCAAAGTTAATGCTTAAAAAGATGTCACAAATGATCTTCATCTCTCACTTTCATATTGCATGATATGTACTTGCATTTTCAAGGATTGATATGACGAAGGCATTTCTTTCTCTATCCAAACATCGTGTCATCCTTTGTTTACTCTATTTGAGCTTTAGTTCTATTTTTTTTCATACCTCTCTTTTGAAATCAAGATAGAGTCAACAAAGCTCAAAAGAAAAGCTGTCGAGCAAAGCAGTAGAGTCAGAAAAGTTTTTTTTTTTAAAAAGAAGATATAAAAAATATGTCCAAAAAGAAAGAAAAAGAAAAGTGTCAATAAAAATTAAGTCAAAAAAATCCCAAAGAGCAAAAGAGTCAACAAAAGAAAAAGAAATCAAAATCAAGCAAAAGAACAAGCTGCTTGAACTATGTGTGACCTGATTCTCCTCTCTCGAGGGTGAGATACGTAGGCTATCCTACTCCGGGCTTGGTCCAACCAAATAAACTATTTAGAATTGCCCAGTCAAAAGAAACTGAGCATGAGTTAATCTTCATTGTTTGAGTCGATTCCAAAAGTTGTAAGTCACACCCCACTTCAAGTGTTGTTTGGACCTCATGCTATCCTTTTTTTCTAACCCTATCCAAAAGCCAAGTTACAACCAAAGAAAGAACTTCAGATCAGTCTTTGAGGATGTTAAGGCTAAGAATGCAATGGATATGAGGATACATTTGGGGAACTATTTGTCTTCCTCAGCATAAGGAATCAAGAGAGAAATAAAAAGGAGAGATCCTTATTGGTGAAAACCCTCACGGGAACTGTAAGGCAATGGTAAGTTGAGAGAAATAAAAATGACAGAGTCTTATTGGTGAAAACCCTCACGGGCACCATAAGGCGATGGTGAGCTGAGAGAAAAATGAGAGAGGCTTGTTGACGAAAACCCTTCAAGGTGTCACTAGCCAAATGAGGTCTTGAATGCAATTGGCCTAAGTAAACAACTTAGTTTCAAGACCGTTAACTCAACAACAGCTGGTAGAAAGTGTGGGTAGAAAGATCAGGCAGATTAATCCAAATGCATGGAATAATCATTAGAGTTGACTGTCATTTTTAGATAAATTTTCCGTTTCTTTCAATTGGGGACGTTCATTGTCTTTTCTTTCTTATCTGTGTTTTTATTTTATTTTTCTTGAGTTTGTTATCCAAATAAAAAAAATTGTCATTTTTTTTCTCTTGTCTTTGAGTCAAGTCCATGTCAAAATAAGTGAGAAAAAATTTCAAAATTGGCTATCAGCTTCTTCAATTGCACAATGCAAGACAAAGGGCCAACACATGAAAGAAACAAGATTACAAGTCAGAATAAGGCATACAGAAGATTGTTGTCAACATACAAATTTGGATAATTCGTGAAAATACCAAGGTTTAAAGGGGATTTTCTGAGAAACATAGCAAAATAGAGATACTGTGTTTATTTCAGAGTCACTCTTAATATTCTGAGCTTAGACCAACGGTGCAACAAGGCAATGGCAAATGCTAATGATTGGAAGCAAGATCTAAATGGGACAAGTTCATGAGAAATATTCTCAAATGTAAAAGCCGCAAGCCAACCACCCTGTTTTAAACTCATAAGTTTTCTTTGTGTGAAACAGGAACAATTGCGACCTTCTCATCAAGGGCTTCAAAGCACAAATACCCAGAGGTGCAATTCCTCACTTTTGCAAATACAAATACAGTATCTTTGTACAGGTTTGGTAATACCAATAGTGGTAAAACTCATCATCTTGTACCCCTTAGAAACAAATTCTCTAATTTGGGTCTTTCATGTCTCATGTGTAGGAGGTGCACTTCATAATTTGAACCATTAATGCACTTTAGTAAAAACCTTTTTCTTTCACTCTTAAGAGAGGAACTTATTGGTTTTGGTCATTCAATTTCATCCTCGAAAGTGCACTTTTTGATCAGAATCTTGATTAATCTTTACATTACGCACTGTTGCAAGTATTTGTGATTGGGTTTGACATCCGCAAAAGCTTTTGATGAAAACTGGGGCAAAAATTAAAAGTAATTCATGTTATATGGAATTTACTTTATGTTCAGGACCCTCTTGGAAAATGGGACATTACTTTATGTTCAGGACCCTCCAAGAAAATGGGAATTTACTTTATGTTTAGGACCCTCCTGGAAAATGAAACATTGCTTTATGTTCAGGACCCTCCTGGAAAATAGGAATTTACTTTATGTTCAGGACCCTCCTGAAAAATGGGACATTACCTTATGTTCAGGACCCTCCTGAAAAATGGGAATTTACTTTATGTTCAGGACCTCCTTAAAAATGGGAATTTACTTTATGTTCAGGACCCTCCTGAAAAATGGAAATTTACTTTATATTCAGGACCCTCCTGGAAAATGGAAATTTACTTTATATTCAGGACCCTCCTGGAAAATGAGAATTTACTTCATGTTCAGGACCCTTCAGAAAAATGGAAATTTACTTTATGTTCAGGACCTCCTGGAAAATGGGACATTACTTTCAGAAAAATGAATCTTTCTTTATCGTAATCTTTGTTCGGGATAATTTTTGTTCTAGTTTTGATTTTGATTTTAGGAGTCAGACTGAAGAACAGGGTAATAAAATTGCAAGTCAGGAGCCCGCCTTAAGAACAGGGTGATGAAATTAAAAGTAGGGAGCTAGCCCGAAGAACAGAGTGATGAAATTAAAAGTTAGGAGCCCGCCTGAAGAACAAGGGTGATGAAAATTGCAACTCATGAGCCCGCCTAAAGAACAAGGTGATGAAATTGAAAGTCAGGAGCTCGCCCGAAGAATAGAGTAAGGAAATTGCCAGTCAGGAACCCTCCTGAAGAACACGGTGATGAAATTTAAAGTCAGGAGCCCACCTGAAGAACAGAGTGATGAAGTTGAAAATCAGGAGCCCTCCTGAAGAATAGGGTGATCAAATTGAAAGTCGGGAGCTTGAACGAAGAACAGAGTGATGAAAATTACAAGTCATGAGCTCGCCTAGTGAACAAGGTGATGAAATTGAAATTTGAGAGATCGCCCGAAGAACAGAGTGAGGAAATCACCAGTCAGGAGCCCGCCTGAAGAACAGGGTGATTAAATTGAAAGTTAGGAGCCTGCCTAAAGAACGGGGTGATAAAATTGAAAGTCAGGATCCCGCTTGAATAGAAGGGTGATTAAATTGAAAGTCGGGATCTCACCTGAAGAACAGAGTGATGAAATTGTAAGTCAGGAGCACGCCTGAAGAACAGGGTGATGAAATTGAAAGTCAGGGGCCCGCCTGAAGAACAGGGTGATGAAATTAAAAGTCAGGAGCCCACCTGAAGAACAGGGTTATGAAATTGAAAGTAGGGAGCTCGCCTGAAGAACAGAGTGATGAAATTGAAAGTTAGGAGCCCGCCTTAAATATAGGGTGATGCAATTGAAAGTCAGGAGCCCGTATGAAGAACAGGGTGATGAAATTGAAAGTTAGGAGCCCACCTGAACAACAAGGGTAATGAAATTGAAAGTCAGGAGCCCGCCTGAAGAACAGGGTGATGAAATTGCAAGTCAGGAGCCCTCCTGAAGAACAGGGTGATGAAATTGAAAATCAGGAGCTCGCCTGAAGAACAGGGTGATGAAATTAAAAGTCAGGAGCCCGCCTGAAGAACAGGGTGATAAAATCAAAAGCCAGGAGCTAGCCTGAAGAACAGGGTGATGAAAATTAAAAGTCAGGAGCCCGCCCTAAAAACAAGGGTGATGAAACTGAAAGTCAGGAGCCCGTCTGAAGAATGGGGTAATGAAATTGAAAGTCAAGAAACAAGGTGAAAGATTTGAAGGTCAAATAACAGGGCGAATAAATGAAAAGTCAAAGCGAAAAGGTGAAACAATTCAAAGTCAACAAATTGAAGAAATTGCAAGTCAGGAGCCCGCCTGAAGAATAGGTTGATGATGCTTAAATCAAGAATTCAAAAGAAGCCGGATAGATAGGATTTTTGTAATTTTGTTTATGTTTTTAACTTGTAATTTTCAATTTTAATGTAATAACAGAGTCGCAGACCGGAACCTTGACAGGGCCTCTCTCGACTCTCCACGTCGGTATAGTCCCTTTTCTTCCAACTCTTTGAGATACTTGTGACTTGATTTCCTCATAACTAGGGATGAGTATGATGTCCAAAATCAAGACGACTTGGTTTCCCTCCTTCCTTCTGTTTCATTCTTTTTGAATAATCGTCGGGACAAAATTCTGTCTCGTTGTCTACTTCGTTGACTGAAACACTTCGTGTTTACATTCAAAGGGGGCATGCTGTAGTCACCTAATTTTGTCCCTTACGAAGTTGAGTTTTATTCATTTTAGTTCATCTTACCACGCACCCTCGCCTATGTGATTATACACCACAAAAATACAAAAAATAACAATCCTTAACAAAATCACTAACAAATTTTATCTTGTTTTAATCATCCTAACAACCTATCCCATACCCCTATCATGGCCCACTCACCTCTATCCCCACTTCACCACCCTTATACATTTTATTTTTTTATCTTTTCCATAACAAAATTCACACCATGGGACCCACACGATAGGAGAAAGGAGAGTCACTATCTTTTTTTCTTTCTTGCTCCCAAAGGCATACAAAAAATAGCATATACACTACACCTCAGACCATACACATATACACAGGGAGAAGCCATCACCACTATATACACACACACCCCTCTCAATAATACACTGCCATGGACGGACTTCACTGAAACTCCCACAAGCACACAGATCCCTTACCATTCTCATAATTTACACACTAAAAAACAGGGGGGTTCTATCTTTTTCATCACGATTGACACAAAGAAAAGGGCACCACACAGCCACCGAAATACGCCCCCTTCTACCAGAAAACCATATCCACACGCTAAATCACACACAAGTAGAGTTTTTAAGAAAACAATGAGAGAGAGGTAGAAGCGAGTGAGAAAGATCGAGAGCACTATTCTAGCAACTGGTTTCTCGCCAAAAAACTTGGCTAAACCCAGCAAAAAGGGAGAAGATCGAGAAAAATCAAGTACCGAAGAAAGAAATTCAGTAGAGAGAGAGCTAAAATCAAGAAAGAGAGGTAGAAAATAAGTTGGTCAGACTGTTTTTCGATGAGTCCTTCATCGGAATCCCACCTGAATCGCCGCCAGGTACTCCGACTACCAAACCCACGTCAAACAGCTACCTCTTTTTCATTCTTTTCAGTTTAATCTCACCGAAAAACATTTAATTCTGGCCACCAATTCGTTTGTTCTTCGTGGAGTTTGTTCAGATTGAGTTTTGAGATATCCTCGTGGATTTGGTTCGTCGTTCGAGTTGGGGCAGGTTAGTCGATTGAGGTCCAATTCGAGGTCGGTCGTGGGCTTCGCCTCTTCACTCGATTAATACTAAATCTCAAAAGCTTCAAATTGAGGTCCAATCCTACTTTTTTTCTCTTTTTATTTCATTGTTTATTGTATTTGGTGTGTTGAATTGAATAGCGGGTGTTATTTGATCCTTGTTGGTAGTGAATAGTTGTTTGGTGTTGATTCATTTTTGATTCCGTCGGTTATGCGATGGAACAATATCTAAATTGGTAATTTGAGAATAAAGAAGTGGTGGGATTGAAAATCTAATAAAAGATTTAAATCAGTTGTTTTGATTCACCGTTATTGTTATTTTGAGTTTAATTGTTAATTCCTCGATAGTGTCATAATAAGCTGAACGGGGTAGGCAAATTGTAGGCTCGGGTAGACAAATTTAGAAATGGTGTTTTGTTGAATGTGTGAATGTCTGCGAATGGTTATTTATATTTTTACGCACAAAATTGAGAAAATGTATTCATTCTACTGGGGAATACCCCGAGATCTTATGTACCTATTCACCGGGGAATGCCTCGACGTATCATGTACGCAAAGGAGGTTCGTGATGAAGGCCCGAGGCATTGGGTAAGCATTGCAGCGTAGTTTAGGATTAGTGTAGGTTAGCGTAGATTTAACTTTTTCTATTTTTAGACTGTATAATTAGACTGGACACTATATTTTGGATTTATTTTGTTTTGTGTGTTTGATTGATTGTTTTATGTGTTTTTATGTGGTTTATACGTTCGTAGTGTCAAATTAGCCGATATGCTCCACCAAGCGACTGTGGTCGAACCACGGGATCGAGGGGTGCCTAATACCTTCTCCTTGGTCAACAGAATTCTTAGCCGGAATCTCTGTTCGCTAACAAGTTTTTAAAGAGTCAAAACCGTTTTGAAAAGGATTTTCAAAGGTGACTTGGCACACCGGATTATGCCAAGTGGCGATTCTGAATTTAATTGTAAATAATCTTTTTCGAAATAAATTTTCATCTTTTTTCACTTTTATAATAAAAATCCTTTCGAACTTAAAAATGAAATCTTTTTGGTTAAAAAAAAAATGAAAAGGGGCGTGACAATTACTACTACTACTACTGCTACTACACATACTACGCACTACTACTACTACTTTTACTGCTACTATTTATTATATTATTCTTATTATATTTTTGTTTTTAATTTAATATGTAAATAAATTATATTTAGATAGTTTTGTGTCATTTATAAAAAATTTTATAGAGATAAATACATGAAAGAGTAAAAGTTCATTTAGAACTCTTTAACCATGGGTTTCTATTATTAAGCTAATGAAATTTTTTTTTTTTCTAATAAAGAATAATATATTTTAGAATTCAATTTTTTTTAAACTTTTAACTCATTGTTATTATTATTATTATTATTATTATTATTATTATTATTATTATTATTATTATTATTCCACCACTACAATTACCATTACTACAACTACTATTACATTTTTCAAAAAAATTAGAAGTGCTGCTACTACATTTTTTATGTTTAAATATATTTTATAACGTTGAAAAAGATAATTTTATCAATAGTAAGATAATTTTAGGTTCCTAGTTTTAATCTAATAAAAATTCTTATTTTTAAAGAGCCTAATATTTTCAAATTCAAATATTTTTTATTTTTTGATTCAAATATTTAATATTTTTTAATTCAAAATTTTTATTACAACACTATTAAGTATTATCCTAAAAACTGCCACGTGGCTATGTTAATATGTTACCACTTGACAACTTGTCTTGCTTTAATTTTGCTTTTATACACACACACACACACACATATATATATAGGTAGATATAAATATAGATTATTATTATTATTATTATTATTATTATTATTATTATTATTTTACTACTATTACTAACATCATGTATTACTATTGTTACTACTACTATTATTTGATGATGATGATGATGATGATGAAGAAGAAGAAGAAATAGTTAGAGTTAAGAGATAATACATCGAAACACTCCTAAATTTGTAGCCAAACTTACTTTAGACCCTAAACTAATCGGACAATTATTTACCCTCCTTAACAACTTTTAATTAGGGTAAATAATTGCCCGATTAGTTTAGGGTCTAAAGTAAATTTTGGCTACAAGTTCAGGGGTGTTTTGATGTATTATCTCTAGAGTTAACTATAGATTCTTAGTTTAAAGTTGGTGAGATTTTTTTCTTCAAAAATCCTAATATTTTTTATCTTTTAATTTAAATTTAAATTCAAATTTATCTTTTAGTTAGTTCAAATTTAACTTTATCTAGTATAGAGTTTGTTTTCAATATATAAAAGAATCTGTAACTTCCATTTGAAATTCAAAATTAAAAAATTTAACATCAATTCAAAAAATAAATATTAACCAAATTTTATCTTTATCTAATGACTAATTTAAATAATTTATAGCTCTAAAAATATCCCCTTTATCCTATTATAGTTTCAATTTAAAACTATAAAAAATGTTATAAAAAATTTCAAAATAAATATTTTTTAATCTTTATCTTTTAATTTGCATTAATAATATATCAATTTTAATAAATTAATAATTAGTTACTTTTAATTATTTTACCGTTTGAATTTTTGTGCTTCAAATAAATGGATAAATTACCCTAATTAAAACCACTTATAACAATATTGTAGTGATCCTTATTTCCTTTCTTGAATTATCTAAACACGGGACAAAATTTCCTTTCAAAATGCCTAAAAATAAAGAAATTTAAAGTCAAATTAGTTCACATCCGTGAAAATGCTTATCTGGCCAATTGCAGACATTTTAAAATTTAGTTTGAATTATTTAATTTTCTATTATGAATAATTATAAAATCAATGAGATAATAATAATAATTTTTTAATCATCATCATCATCATCATCATCATCATCATCATCATCATTATTATTATTATTATTATTATTATTATTATTATTATTATTATTATCTTCATCATCACCACATTAATACTATTATTACACACCTTTTTTATGTTAGCAATTTTACTACGTACTACTATTTATTATTATTATTATTATTACTGCTATTATTATTAAATATATTTAAATATATTTTATAGTATATAAAAGGAATAAATTTTTGAAATAGTAAGAGTTTATTTAGGACTCTTTAATCATATTTTTCTATTTTTAAGCTAGTGACGTTTTTTATTTTTAAAAGGACAATACATTTTCACATTCAATATTTTATCCTTTAATTCAAAAATTTTAGTACAACAATGTTAACCTTTGCCCTATAATTACCACGTGGCTTCTCAACAGCTTATCACATGGCTTCTTGTCTTACTTTTAGTTTTTCTTTTATATATAGAGATATTTACACCCCCTCTTCCGTTCTTTTATAATAAAAAGTGTGCCCTTTTATTAACCAAGAAATAAAGTTTTCCCCTTTAATCATTAAATAATATCTTATTAGCCAAAGGGTAAAGAATCAACTAGTCATCTCAATTGTCATCTTTAAAAAAATTGACATGATTTTAACTTAATTGTTTCATTGCTCTGTGTATAAAAATAATTAATTTGGCTTACATTTGCATATCGTATTAACTAAAATACAAAAATACGAATGTTGATAAATAATTACAAAAAAATGCAATCAACAAATATGATAAAATTATTTTAAGAAATATATTATGCTATAAATAATTAAAATTACAGTGTGCGGTAAAAAATTACAGTGCTATGCTGTGTACACATGAAAAGGACTATTTAAAATGATAATAAAATGATAAAAATTCTAAAATTTACGAAGTTAATAATAATTATCAATAAATTATACAAAGTTAAAATATGACAATAAGTTGGCAAAACATCCTAAAATAATGATGATTATCAATAATTTGTTAAAAATTCTAAGAAATGTATAAAAAAAAATATTTTGTGTCCTTTAATGGTCAAGGAGCCTGAAAGCGTTAATTTTGAGTTTGAAGAGCCAAAATTGGGTATCAATAGTTTTTTCCTTTTTGTTTGAATATGATATAGAAGTCGTCAGACAAAAACATTGACATGTAGCCAATTTTTTTTGATAAAAAAAATATATTTTGAATAAAAATCTGTAACGATCAAAAAAATTGATGAAATATGTGAAAATTATGATTGTGTGATTTGACTGTTTTACCCCTCCCCATAGTTGCATTATGATATTTATGGGGGGGGGGGGGAGTGATTGGCATATATTTGATGCATTTTGGTATCATTTATGCAATATTGTGATTTTTGATGGCTCTGAGAGCCTTATTTTTTACTTATATGGATATCTTTTGATCCGTGTAATGGATGGCCAAATGAAATGTGCCAGTAGCTCCGGAATATCGATTTTAGGCTAGGTATCCCTTTGGTTCGGGTCCTAATGCACCCGAGCTCATTTCGACCTATTGGTCGGAAATTTGGAAAACTGGAAATATGGGTGTGGGACACACATTTGATCGAAATAACCTCGGATGGAAAATTCGACTTTGCCAGCAGATTCAGAATGTCGATTTTAGGGTGTTAGCATGTTTGATATGATTTTATGGCTTTTAACCCTCAATTTGAAAAATTATAATTTTGGAGTTTCGGGGGTCAACTTCGTAAAAATGATATTTAAAAAAAAACTCTGACATTGTCAACGCATCTGGAACGTCAAATTTAGTATGGTTTCATAGTTCATTTACATGTATCGGACTTCGAACGAATCTCGGGCACCCCATCAAAGATCGGAGTGGACTTTAAAATAAAAAAAAACTGCAACTTTTTCTCTTTTAATTGCTGGTGCAGATTTTTGTTACACCATTAAACCTATTTTGGGCCCATTTTTCTTCACTTTTCATCTTGCCTCTTGAGAGTTAAACCCTAAAATAGCGTGGGAGCTTAAAAGTAAAGTTTGTGGGAGTTTGGGAAGCTAGATTAACACCCATTTCTTGGTTTTATGACGAATTTAAGGTAAGAATTCACCCCCTTTCTTAGTAATTTCTTGATAAATTCCTCAAAACCCCAATTTTTGGGCATGATTTTAAATTCAAATTTTACTCCTTTTCACTTGAATAATATTTTAATCTTATAATTACAAGTTTTTCATCAATTTAACCTTCAAAATAAGTCCGATTCTTGATTTTAACATGGATTTCTAAGATTTTACCCGATAAAGCTCAAAAATATTTTTTCTTCAATTTGAACCCCATTTTTGACTCGTTGTAGGTTACTAAAAATATAGGAACATATTTTTGAAGTAAAGTTTCGATTTTGACCTTCTTTTTTGGAAACCTATTTTGGGAGTTCATTTTGACGCCGAACCAAAAGTAGTCAATATGAGTGTCGTTGGTTTTGTCTTGATGCGTAGATTTCATATTTGATGCTTTTAGTGGACTTTAAGATTGTTCGTAAAAAGTAAGGTCACAGATTCAAGTGTAGCGGACTGATTTCGTCTTTCAAGGTAGGTTTTGGCTTAACTCTTTCAGACTGGGCTGGGTAGTAAATAATGATACAAAATACATGTTAAGAGTGGGAACTAATCATGAAAAATAGCTATCTATGTGTTGTGCCCGTGTGGAGGCTTATATGTGATGTAATTATCAAAATTGAGATATTATGTGATATATGTGACCGTGTGGAGTCCTATGTGATATTGATAGCCCTGAATACATATGAATAATTGTATTATGTTGTTAAAATGCTTAATGTGGTACCATTGGTATATTGTAATTATATTCATACTTTATTGGTAAATGAGACATGTGAAAATTCATGAATGATATAAAAATAATGAGTGGATATTGACTCATGTGGTTGTGGAAAAGTATCATTGTGGTTGGTTGTGGAAATATATAATATTGTTGTTTGTGGAAATAATCATTGTGATTGGTTGTAAGCATTACATCTTTATATCATACTCATTCATGAAACATTGGTACCACCGTGGTAACATCTGAGAAACACTGGCAACACCTTTTTAAAAGATATTGTAACACCTTATAAAACCCTTTCCAAGAAATTTATTGGGAATGAGATATGAGATATGTGGATTGTATATGGGTTGACAAACTCCTCATAGGTCCTGCATTGGGAGGATTGCCTCCGTAGGTGTATACGGGGATTGTACGATGATCTCGGAGGTTGTGCGGCGACCTCGTGCATAATCATCATCATCATCATCATCATCATCATCATAATATATATTGCATTTACTTTATTGTGTTATGTTGTGGTGTATTGTCATATTGACTTGTCATCTGTATTTATCTTATATTCTTTTACTTGTATTTGATGAGCTTGTATATGCATGTTCCCCTTGATCTTTTTATATGTGATATAATACGTACTTTTGTTCTATCTTGGTGTGTTTTTGCAATATATTAGAATTGTTAGTGCAAGCAGTGTGGGCTACCATTGTGGGGCATTTTCTAATTGCAGGTGACGTGCCCTTAGTGTATATTTTGTATGCTTTATTTACTACTTTTATTGGTCGGCCTATGATACCTACTGAGTACAAGTGGACCGTACTCATGCCTACTGCGCCCTTTCGGTGCAGGTCCTAGCTCAAGTGCGCTTCAGCTTGCTTGACTTGGGCGATTGTTGGAGCTTCCAAAGTAGCGGTTGGATATTCATGTATCCGACGTTCACCTCTATCTTTTTACAGTAGTTATGTCTTTATTAGTATTCAGATACAAATATTATTCATTTTTGGTTATTTTTTCGATGTATTTGACTCTTGGATTGTATTAGTAGTTCTTACACTATTGACACCTAATTTTGGACATGATTGGTATTTTGGATAAGTTCTTTCCGCATTGTTATGATTATTTACATGGTTCGGCTTCGTTCTAGAAGCCTTACCTTGGGATATTTATGTATTTTCCTCTTTTTGTATCAGTTTGGGTGATTGGCTTACTTGTCAAGGTATGTCGCGACAAGTGCCATCATGACTCTCATTTTTGTGTCGTGATAAATTAGTATTAGAGCAGCCAGATTTCATTGGTCTCAATGGTGTAAGAATTGTATGTCTAATAGAGTCTCATGGATCGATACGTAGATATCCGTATCAATCTTTGAGAGACTACAGGCTGTCTTTAGGAAATTTCCCTCATTTTACTCTTTATCATTCAAAGTTCTTTGATACCTTATGTTTTGAGTCATGTTTCACTCTTTCTGTACAGATGGTGTCGTCTAGGTCTTGCAATAGTAGAGGGGCGAAACGTTCTTATAGAGGAAGAACCTCGAGTCGTGGATGGACTCAAAGAAGTGGATGGGCCTGTGGTGTAGCCCCATCTAGGAAGAGTGCTAGAGGACTCTCTCCTGAGCCTTATATTGAGTAGGTTGGACGTGTGGGTCCTACTCCAGTTCTTCAGAGTTTGTCTGGCCCAGTGTAGGAGGGATTATTGATGCATTTGCTGACCCGTCTAGAGGGTTCTTATTTGGTTATGATGGGTGTTTCTCCAGTTCAGAGTGTGGATCCTCCTGTTGCACCTACTTCTAGTTTGGGTACTCTTCAAACCTCGAGTACTATTCCACCTTCTGTGCCGATATCTGACTATGGGGTTTTGAGATCAGCAGTTCAGCCGTCATCTGTGTTACCTTATCAAGTGGGATCTTAACCATCTGGAATTTTGATGCCTCATACTCTTCAGCCAACCACGTCTCAGATGGTTGGGGTTGGGGTTTTTTTTAGAGAATTGTGGATTATGTTAAGGTGACAGAGAATATTCCTCGGGTATTTCAGGGAGGCGCCAAGAGGGTGCACTATTTTGGAAGTTTAGAGGTCAAACTCCATAAGGCATAGATTTTAGAGGTTCTCATGGGTATTCTAGTTCAGCAGTTTAGGGTGGTCGTCAGGGAAAGTTTAGAGTTTTCTATGGATGTGATGAGATTGGCCATATGGCTAAGGACTGTCCTCGCCGAGTGTTTAGAGCTACTCCTATTTTAGCTGTGAGAGATATGAGTACTTTTAGAGATGCGAGAGGCAGAGGTAGTGGAACCCAAGGCGAGGGTCGCGAGACTATTCAGCCAGCCAGTGGTCGTGGTCAGTGTTATGCCATACCAGTCAGACTAGAGGTAGAGGCTTCAAATGTTGTGATTACAAGTATCGTCCCCATTTATTTTAGACCTACATCTGTATTATTTGATCCCTAATCAAATTTCTCCTATGTATCTGTATATTTTACTTCGGTTTTTGATTCTATTAGTGATGCTCTTGCCATGCCTATTCTTGTATCTACCCCGGTAGATGATTCCTTAGTGGTGGATCGGACGTAACGATCTTGTGATGTGACGTTTATTGGGCATGAGATTTTGGTAGATTTGCTTGTATTAGATACAGTTAATTTTGATGTTATTTTAGGCATGAATTAGTTGGCTCCTTATTATGATGTCTTAGATTATTTTGCCAAGACTGTGATTTTAGCTTCGTCGGGTGTGCCAAGGATAGCTTGGGAGGGTACACTTCATTCGGGTCCTAAGAGAGTCATATCTTATGTTCAGACTTGTACTTGGTTGAGAGGGGATATTTATATTACTTGGCCCATATTTATGACACAAGTGTTGTTTCGCCTCCTTCCTTGGATTCTGTCCGTATTGTCCATGAGTTTATGGAGGTGTTCCCAATGGACTTGCCTAGTATGCCTTCAGATTGAGATATTGATTTTATTATTAATGTTGAGCCGGGCACCAAGCCTATTTCTATTCCTCCTTATAGAATAGCTCCAACAGAGTTGAAAAAATTGAAGGATCAGTTGCAGGAGTTATTGGATAAGGAATTTTTTTGACCTAGTGTTTTACCTTGGGGTGCGCCTATCTTGTTTGTGAAGAAAAATAATGGGTCTATGCAGATGTGTATTGATTATCGGTAGTTGAACAAGGTGATGGTTAAGAATAAGTATCCTCTTTCTTGCATCGATGATTTATTTGATCATCTTCAGGGTGCTATGTTTTTTTCAGCGATTAATTTAAGGCTCGGTTATCACTAGTTGAGGATTAGAGCTTCAGATATTCTGAAAACTGCTTTTTGGATTTGATATGGTCATTATGAGTTCTTGGTCATGTCTTTTGGGTTGATCGATTCCCCTGCCTCGTTCATGGAGTTGATGAATCAGGTGTTTTGACCATGTCTCGACTCCTTTGGTATTGTGTTTATGGATGATTTCTTGGTGTATTCCAAGAGTGAGGTTGAGCATGAAGAGCATTTATGAATTGTGCTTTAGAGATTGAGGGATGGGGAGTTGTATGCTAAGTTCTCTAAGTGCGAGTTTTGGTTAGAGTCTGTTTCTTTCTTGGGTCATATGGTGACAAAGAAAGGTATTATGGTTGATCCAGCCAAGAAAGGTATTATGGTTGATCCAGCCAAGGTTGTTGTGGTTCGTGATTGGGCTAGACCTAATTCGCCTACCGATATTCAAAGTTTTGTTAGCTTGGTAGGGTATTATCGATGTCTTATTGATGGTTTCTCTTCCATTGTAGCTCATTTGACTAAGTTGACTCAGAAAAAGATTTCCATCTAGTGGTTTGATGCTTGTGAGGCAAGCTTCCAAAAGGTCAAGGATTTGTTGACTTTATCTCCTATATTAGCTTTAACTAAGGAGGGTGTGGGCTTTACTATCTTTTATGATGCTTCAGGTATTAGGTTAGGTCTTGTATTGATGCAGGAGGGCAAGGTAATTGCGTATTCATCTCGACAATTGAAGCCTCATAAGAGGAATTATCCTACCCATGATTTGTAGTTGTGCGTAGTTGTGTTTGCCTTGAAGTTGTGGAGGCACTACTTGTATGGAATTCGTTGTGAGATCTTCTTAGATCATCGTAGCCTTCAGTACCTCTTTACCCAGCGAGATATTTATATGAGCCAGCGTCGTTGGCTTGAGTTGCTTAAGGATTATGACTTGACTATTCTCTTCTATCCAAGCAAGGCTAATGTGGTTGCAGATACCTTGAGTCAAAAGTCGACTAGCATAGGTATCTTGGGGCATCTTTTGATTCAGGAGAGGCCTTTAGCCTTAGAGGTTTAGTCTTTAGCTAACAAGATAGCTAGACTTGATATTTCGACACCGAGATATGTTTTGGCATTTATGGAGGCTAGATCTTCTTTGATAGAGCAGGTTTGAGCTCATTAGTTTGACAATGTTGGATTGAGGTTGATTCGCGATAAGATGTTGAATAGGGAGTCTAAGGAAGCCTCACTTGGTTCAAATAGAGTTTTGAGCTCATCAGTTTATATGCCGAAAGTGGTTATTGGATTAGGTTGATCTTGGAGGAGGCCCATTGTTCTAGATATTTTATCCATCCTGGTGTAATTAAGATGTATCGTGATTTAAGACAACACTACTGGTGGGGTGGTATTAGGCGAGATATAGTGGATTTTGTGGCTCGTTACCTATGTTTCCAGCAGGTGAAGGCCAAGCATATGAAACCTGGTGGTTTGCTTCAGTGGTTACCTATTCCCAAGTGAAAGTGGGAACGGATCACTATAGACTTCGTGACTGGGTTGCCTCATACTTCTCGTGGTTCTGATAGTGTTTGGGTCATCGTGGATAGATTGATCATGTCAGCTTATTTTATTTCAGTTCAGGTCTAATTCGATGCTGAGAGGTTAGCCCATATCTTAATTCGTGAGATTATGGGTCTGCATGGTGCGTCGGTGTCCAATATTTCAAATTGAGGTTTTATGTTGACATCTCACTTTTGGAAGGCTTTTCAGAATGAGTCGGGTACTTGGGTTGATATGAGCATAACATTTCACCTCCAAATTGATGGCCAGACAGAGCGGACTATCCAGTTTTTAGAGGATATACTCTGCGCAGGCATGATGGATTTTGGTGGACAGTGGAAACAATATTTGGCTTTAGCATTGTTTGTATATAGTAATAGCTACCATTACAGTATTGATATGACTTCTTTTAAGGCGTTGTATGATAGGCATTTTCATTCCCCAGTGGGTTGGTTTGATGTTTCGGAGGTGAGACATCAAGGTACGTACTTGCTTCGTGAGTCTTTGGATAGAGTCTGGGTCTTTCAGGATAGACTTAGAGCGGCTCAGAGTATCCAAAAGTGCAATGTTGATCATATACTTCATGCCTTGGGATTTGGTGTTGGTGATCATGTTTTCCTTTGAGTTTCACCCATGAAGGGTGTGATGAGGTTTGGGAAGAAGGGCAAGCTTAGCCCCAGGTATATTGGTCCATTTGAGATTCTTTAGACTATTGGTGATATGGCTTATGAGTTGGCTTTGCCTCCTAATCTATCAGCTGTTCATCCAGCTTTTCATATTTCTATGTTTTGTTGCTATATTCCTGATAAGTCTTATGTCATTAATTAGGATTCGGTTCAGTTAGATGAGCGGTTGTCCTTTGTTGAGGAACCGGTTTTCATTTTAGCTAGGGATGTTAGGCGGTTGCGCTCTAGAGTGATTCCTATGGTTAAGGTCCAGTGGCGACATCGACTTGTAGATAAAGCTACTTGGTTGATCGGGTCTGATATGCGTAGTTCTTATCCTCAGCTTTTCATAGATTCAAGTATTTCTTTGTCTTAGTTCAAGGATGAACTAGATTTTTAGTGGTGGATGATGTAACAATCAAAAAATTTGATGAAATATGTGAAATTTGTGTGATTTAACTATTTTACCCCTTCTCGTAGTTGCATTATGATATTTTTGGGGTGTAGGAGTGATTGACATGATTTTTGATGCATTTTGATGTCATTTATGCAATATTATGATTTTTGATGGTTTTGAGAGCCTTATTTTGGACTTATGTGGATATCCTTTGATCTGTGCAACGAATGGACGAACGGACTACGCCAGAAGCTTTGAAATATCGATTTTAGGCTATGTAGCCCTTTGGTTTGGGTCCCGGTGCACTCGAGCTCATTTCGACCTATTGGTCGGAAAGTTGGAAAATTGGAAATATGGGTGTGGGATCCATATTTGATCAAAATAACCTCGGATGGAAAATTCAACTTTGCCAGCAGGTCCGGAATGTTGATTTTAGGGTGTTAGCATGTTTGGTATGATTTTACGGCTTTTAAATCTCATTTCGACCCTCGGTTTGGAAAATTATAATTTCGAGTTTCGGGGGTCAACTTTGTGAAAACGATATTTTTTTTAAAAAATATGATATTGCCAACGCGTCCGAAATGTGAATTTAGTATGGTTTCATAGTTTCTTTGTATGTATCGGACTCCGAACGAATTTCGGGCACCCCGTCAAAGTCCGGAATGGACTTTAAAATAAAAAAAACTGCAGCTTTTTCTCTTTTAATTGCTGGTATAGATTTTTGCTGGACCATTAAACCAATTTTGGGCCCATTCTTCTTCACCTTTCATCTTATCTCTTGAGAGTTAAACCCTAAAATAGTGTGGGAGCTTAAAAGTAAAGTTTGTGGGAACTTGGGAAGCTAAATTAACACCCATTTCTTCGTTTTATTACGGGTTTAAGGTAAGAATTCTCCCATTTTCTTAGTAATTTCTTGATAAATTCCTCAAAACCTCAAAAATCTTAGGGCATAATTTTAAATCCAAATTTCACTCCTTTTCACTTGAATAATATTTTTATCTTATAATTACTAATTTTTCATCAATTTAACCTTTAAAACAACGCTGATTCTTGATTTTAACCTGGATTTTCAAGATTTTACCCGGTAAGCTCAAAAATGGTTTTCCTTCAATTTAAACCCCCCTTTTTGACTCAATTTAACTTGGATTTTTAGCTGTAGGTTCCTAAAAATATGGGCACATGTTTTTGAAGTAAAGTTCCAATTTTGCCCTTTTTTTTCGAAAACCCATTTTGGGGATCCGTTTTGACCCCGAACCAAAAGTAGTCAATATGGGTGTCGTTGATTTTGTCATGACGCGTAGATTTAATATTTGATATTTTTAGTGGAGTTAGAGATTGTTCGTGAAAAGTAAGGTCGCGGATTCAAGTGTAGCGGATCGATTTCAGCTTTCTAGGTAGGTTATGACTTAACTCTTTTATACTGGTTTGGATAGTAAATGATGATACAAAATGCATGTTAAGGGTGGGAACTAATCATGAAAAATGGCTATCTATGTGTTGCGCCCGTGTGAGGGCTTATATGTGATGTAATTATTGAAATTGAGATAGTATGTGATATGTGTGACCGTGTGGGGTCCTATATAATATTGATAGTCATGAATACATATGAATAATTATATTGTTTTGTTAAAATGTTTAATGTGGTGCCATTAGTATATTGTGATTATATTCTTACTTTATTGGCAAATGAGACATGTGAAAATTCATGGATGACATGAAAATAATGAGTGGATATTGGCTCATGTGGTTGTGAAAAAGTATCATTATGGTTGGTTGTGGAAGTATATCATGTGATTGTTTGTAGAAATACTCATTGTGTTTGGTTGTGAGCATTACATCTTCATATCATACTCATTCGTGAAATATTGGTACCACCGTGGCAATATCTGAGAAACACTGACAATACCTTTTTAAAAGATATTGTAACACCTTATAAAACCCTCCAAGGGATGTGCTAGGAAGGAGATATGAGATATGTGGATTGTATATGGATTGACGAACCCCCCATGGGTCCTACATTGGGAGGCTTGCCTCCATAGATGTATACAGGGAATGTACGATGATTCCAGAGGTTGTATGATGACCTCGTGCATCATCATCATCATCATCATATACATTGCACTGACTTTATTGTGTTATATTGGCCTATTGACTTGTCATCTATGTATTTATCGTATCTTCTTTTACTTGTATTTGATGATCTTGTATATGCATGTTCCCCTTGTTCTTTTTATATGTGATATAATACATACTTTTGTTCTATGTTGGTGTGATGTTGCTCTATATGTGAGATATATTAGAACTGTTAGTGCAAGCAATGTGTGCTACTATTGTCGGACATTTTCTGATTGCAGGTGACGTGCCCTTAGTGTATATTTTGTATGCTTTATTTACTACTTTGCTTGGTCAGCCTATGATACCTACTGAGTACAAGTGGACCGTACTCATACCTACTGCGCCCTTTCGGTGCAGGTCCTAGCTAGAGTGCGCCTCAACTTACTTGACTCGGGCGATTGTTAGAGCTTTCAAGGTAGCGGTTGTACATTCATGCGTCAAAGTTCACCTCTATCTTTCTAGAGTAGTTATGTTTTTATTAGTATTCGGAGATAGATATTATTCATCTGTGGTTATTTTTCCTATGTATTTGACTCTTGGATTGTATTAGTAGTTCTTACACTATTGACACCTGATTTTGGGCATGATTGGTATTTTGGATAAGTTCTTTCTGCATTGTTATGATTATTTACATGGTTCGGCTTCGATCTAGAAGCCTTACCTTAAGATATTTCTGTCTTTTTCTTTTTTCGTATCAGTTTGGGTAACAGGCTTACTTGTCAAGGTTTGCCCGACAAGTGCCATCATGACCCTCGTTTTTGGGTCATGACAAATTCAAACGAATTCCAATTTAGAGTTGCCTACATATTTCGAGTTGCATAAGGATCGGATTAGATATAGTTCAAAATCTATCCCGACATGTCCTATTTTGGGGTGAACAAACCCAATGCATTATCAAATTTTAGGTCTGCAAAATTTATAAAACTGAAAAACAATATTTAAAAAAGACAAATGAGTAACTAAGCTTGATTTTTTCAAGAAATTCAAAAATGACATGTATTACTTAACTAATTTAAAGATAAATAAATAAAGGCAATATAGATTTTAGCTAAAGGAAAATAAAATATTCAATTGAAGACAGACATGCATAACAGGTCTTATTAGTGAGCAGACTAACCCAACATGTCCTATTTTAGGGTGGACAAACTCAATTCATACTTGCAAAAATTTTTAAAACTTAAGTTGGATTATTTTTCTTTCAAAAAATTTAAAAGGTGGCATGTAGTACTTAACTAAAAAGAAAATAGTAACTAATAAAATAGATGCATTGCGATGTATGTAAATAAAGGAAAAGACAACATGCAGTGCTTAAATGATGAAATAAATGCATTACAATAAGTACAGGTAAAGGAAAAGATGACATGTAGTAAAATAAATGCATTGCGATAAGTGCAAGTAAAGACAAAAATGACATGCAGTGCGTAAATGATAAAATTAATGCATTGCGATAGGTGTAGGTAAAGACAAAGATGACATGCAGTACTTACATGATAAATATATTGCTATGTGTGCAAATAAAGGCAAGATGACATGCAGTACTTAAATAATAAGATAAATGCATTGTGATATGTTCAAGCAAAGACAAAGATAATATACAATGCTTAAATGATAAAATAAATGCATTTGCTAGATGTGCAAGTAAATGCAAAGATTTCATGCGGTGCTTAAATGCTAAAATAAATGCATTATAACATGTGTCAGTAAAGACAAAGATGATATATGGTGTTCCAATGCTAAAATAAATACATTGCAACATGTGTCAGTAAACGCAAAAATGTCATGCCGTGCTTCAATGATAAAATAAATGCATTGCAATATGTTGCGAGCAAAAATAAAAAAAGTATGCAGTGCTAAATGATAAAATAAATGCATTGCGATATGTTACAAGTAAAGAAAAAGAAAGCATATAATGCTTAAATAATAAAGTAAATGCATTGCGATATGTGCAAGTAAGATAAAGGCAAAAATTGCATAAAATGCTTAAATGATAAAATAAATCCATTGCGATAAGTGCAGGTAAAGACAAACATGACATGAAATGTTTAAATGATGAAATGACTGCATTACGATATGTTGTGAGTAGAGACAAAGAAAGCAAGCAGTGCTTAAATGATAAAATAAATGCATTGCGATATATGCGAGTAAAGGCAAAAAAAGCATGTAGTGCTTAAATATTAAAATAAATACATTGCGATATGTTGCAAGTAAATGCAAAGAAAGCATGCGGAGCTTAAATGATAAAATAAATGCATTTGCGATATGTGTAGGTAAATCCAAATATAGATACGGTGCGTAAATGATAAAATAAATGCATTGCAATATGTACAAATAAATGCAAAGAGGAATGCAGTTCTTAAATGATAAAATAAATGCATTGCGATATATGCAAGTAAAGACAAAGAAAGCATACGGTGCTTAAATGATAAAATAAATGCGTTGTAATGTGTGAAAGTAAAGGTAAAGATAACATATAGATTTTAAATGATAAAATAAATGTGTTGCAATATGTGTAAGTAAAGACAAACAAGCATAAGTATCTAATTAAAGGTAAACATGTATAACTATCTTGGCGGTGGAAAGACTAACCAAATTGTTCTATTTTAGGGTGAATAGATCCACTTAAAATGGTTATTGATAAAATGACTATTTGGGAATGAAAGTGTTCACATATTTTCATGCTCCTTTCAGAGTTGTCCTAATGTCGATCTATGGGATGCTAGGGGTGCAAGATTGTGTACTTGCTGGGGAGAAATAATGATTATAGGATTGTGATGATCGAACTCTAAATAGATCTTCCTACATATCTTGAATGTCACGAGAATCAGGTTAATGTAGTTCGCAATAAGAAAAGAGAATAAATTTTGAGGTACTTCTCAGAATTTTCCAGTGTATGATTTATGGCTAACACTATCTTTCTTGAAAGGAAACAATGTCTTGTTGCGGATTGTATTTCCAAATGAAAAGGTGCATGATATCTCTTATTGTTTATTGAGACTAATGTTTATTATCATCTTTAATTGTCTACGAAGACTGAGGCCCTCAACTAGTGAGTTAGTTGAAATCTAATAGCCTCTCGACTGACGGAGTTATTGAAATGCAAAAGACTCTTGACTAGGAGAACAAATGTAATAACCTCTTGAATGGCGAGACTATAAAAAATATAAAAATACTCAAAGATGGTGTTGACTGAGAAATAAAATATCGGTATTTACAAGTATGTGCTTGAAAGAAAAAGTCAAATGTCTGTAGTTTAAAACTGAGCATCTTAAATAAAAAAGTAAAAATGTACGTATGTGAAAGTGGACACCTTGAATGAAAAGTAAAAAAAATCTTCATATGTGAAAGTGGGCGTCTTGAAAAAAAGAGAGAAAGAATTTTACATTTTCTCAATAAAAAGTGCTAAAAGATGAAGAAGACACGATAGTGTCCCGACTTCAGTTGATACCAATAATTAGTAGTGTGTATAAGAATTCCCCCATCTTCCTCCCAACTAACCGAGATCGCCTTCAAGGTAAATCCTATAGTTTCAAGTGGTACCTCAGACATACCTAAGTATCGACAAGATTTGTTCGTCTTGCTTCAAACAAAGGTTTCGAACTACACCTATCCTCATGTTTCAAGCTCTCTTTCCTAGAATAAAAGTTTCATTTCACACATATTTGAGTAATTTTCTTTATGAATTTGGGGACATATAGAGAAATACGCTCACACTCAAAAAGAAATTCAATGCATGCAATCGTGATACCATAGACTTGACCTTTATATAAGTATCCATTAATGTGAGGACACTTATAATAGGATCTTGCAGGACTTGTTATCAACTTTAATGTTGGATTGGGGACAGGTAGGATAATATTTGGGATGAATATGACTAATTCCTCAATAAGCATTACACTGTATTTGTGTTTTAGGCATTTGTTGCGCTTTGATGCGTGATCTTCTTAGTTGTAATTCATTGTCCGTTATTTTGTATTTGTTTCAACTTCTTTTGAATCTTGTGTTGGAGTTTCCCCCCTTTTTTTCAAGAAAATATATTTTTTGGGGGGTTCGTTTTCTTCTTTTCTCTCTTTTCTTAGGGGTTTTTGCTCTTTTGGAAGTCATTTTTTTCATTTTTGTTCATTTGGGATAGTATAACCTTTGCATTTTGCATCTTTGATCTTGAATTTTCACCCTCAATTTGTACGTATTTAGTATGCTCAAGGAGGTAAGGCCAAGAGAGGGATAGTGCATGTAAGCACTCAAAAGGTATTGGCTTAGATGTGATTGTCCATAGAAAAGGTTTTAGGCTCAAAAGAGAGAATGCTAGGAATTAATGTCATTTGGTGGACTGTGGAAGGCACATTCGGGTCAAAAAAAGCATACGATCCTTTCCTAAATCAAGTGTAACTCAACATTTTGCCTCTACATACATTTAGACCAAGTTATGGATCAACAATGCAATGTAAGGAATTAATCTAAAGCTCACCACACGATGCACATGAAATGATGAGGTTGACTATATTTTTGTCTTAAATGTATGCAAGAGAATTTCTCAAGCATTACTGAGGTGTGATAAAAGGTACCAAAAGAACCTATGATTTACTATAAAGTCGATCTTTTTCATCATAATATTTTTGTTCTTTTTCATGCACACTCCTAACTATATTGATATCAACCAAGTCAAAATTCTATTTCTTTTAAATAATGGGATCAAATTCAAATGAGGTTGCCTACGTATCTTGTAAAAACAAGAATCAGATCTGCGCAGTTCAGGAAAGTTTATGAATTTATATTTGACATGTAAAATTATAAGAAAGTGATGGTCATCCTTGAAAATAATGTGAAAGACATCCAGGAAAGAACTACTTTTAGCCTCAAAATTATTTCGATCATAAGATCGAGAGGATAGATGTCTAGCATGGGAAGAGCTTAGACACAGCTTCAGTATGCTGACAACATTAAGAAAAGTCATACATTGAGGAATTATGATATTATTTCGCCGTAGTTGAAAGAATTATTATAACTGAAAAAATATAGAACTCTTGATTTTAAAAGTGAGGGTCGATACATCATAAATTTAATGATTTATGACGTTCGAAAGAAGAATCTAGGTATTCTCGCATAAAAATCAGGTGAGGATCTGGAGGTAGGCTGGCTAGGCACTAATGTAATTGAGATTTGGATTTGAGTAGCTTTTAATTTGCACTCTTGAAGAATTTTGAAGCGCGTCTTTGAATTGTTTCACAAAATTGCCCCAATTTGAATATCGGAGAAATTATTCTAAAATAGTAAAGAGACAAAACCCTAATGCAGGGTTGCCTACATATCTTGTCAGGATAAGAATCAAGTCAAAACGTAGCTCAAACCTATACCGACGATATTATAAAGATGAAGCTTTTAACTAATCCGTCCTATAGAACAAAGGTTAACTTATACCTTCCCTACTGAAGTATAGCCAATTTAAAGGAAGTAGCTAACATATAAGCACGATCATCCTTCAAATATGTACAGAGATTAAGAATGTATCACATGGGTTGTGAATTATTCGGACATTTGAATAAAGTTAACTAATGATGCATGTATCTAAAGGTAATGTTTTTTTTAGTTCTATCCTATGTTGACTAAAAGTGGGTAGACACAAACTAAGATTTCCTATATGAGAAGACACGTGATTCCATGGAAGTAAAAATTCCGCTCACTCCATGTATATGACAACTCTCTAAAGTAGGGTGATTTGAAAGAATTTTGGGAAAGTATAATATACAATCCGCATATATAATGTGTGTGAGTATCAATTTTTTGAAGTGGAGGAATGAACGTAATTTCAATTTAATAAACCGATAAACAAATAAACAAACTATACAAAATAATAAAAAAATAAATAATTTATGTCATACAAACAAGATAAATCAAGACAATTAGAAAAATAAATAAATAACAGTGTATGAAAAACATAAATAGTTACCCAAGTCAATAAAAATCAAATAACAGTGTACGAAAAACATAAATAGTTATCTAAGTCTGTAATGCTTAGAACCTCCAAGTCCCCAGCCGAGTCGCAAAACTGTCATACCTTATTTTTACCGAGGTTAAAATAAGCACGACATGATGAATTCTAAAAGAATTAATTTTATACAGAGTCACCACCTAATTTTTAAGGAAAATAAAGAAACCTATTTATTTATTTATTAACAAGTATGACTTTATTTTAATTTGCAAAACTAATTTACATTCTAGGTAAGGGTTTAAATTATTTCAAAGAAAAGGAGTTAGACATCCTTCAGAATCCACAAATGTGATTTTCAACCAAACTTATTTTTATTAAAATATAGAGAAAAAAATTAATGTTTATAAATACAAATATAAAATATGTATTAAAATAATATAAAAAAATTTACATGTAAAAAATATATAAATTACATAAATTATCGTAAAACTATGTATATAAAAAGTATGTGGAGATAAACAAAAGTATATAAGAATATGTATGAAAAGAAAAGAAAAGATTGAATAAAGAAAAATTTATTTTAAGGAAAAAGATTACGTAGTATTTTAGCGTAGAATGTGTGAATTATTTGATTAGATATCTAAATCAATTTAATATAAGTATTAATGGCTTAAGTTTGTCTAAACGCGTGATGAAGATTGTGTAAGTAAAAAGATTCCCGCCCAACACCCCAAAAATAAAGTTTTCACTATAATTAATATTTTTTACAAGGGTAAAAAATGTAAAAATACAAACATAAAATCTAAACTCTCCTTTAAATGCCACTTTCGTCAAATATTTTCAAGAACATGTATAAACACTTGTGGTTAAAAAAATGTTAGTGACAAATAAAGGATTATCAAAATAAAATGAAAACTATGTGTGTATATTTATATAAATATTTCTATATAAAAATAAAATCTTCGTTAAAAGTGGGCTCAGATTAGATTTTAGATACGTCATGGGAAGTGATTGCTTGATTTATTAACCATCCTAATCACCCTGCCAAGATACAAATCGTAAAATTTTTGTGTTGTTATAAAAATTTTGTCATCACCGAAATTTATTTATTTTATTACGTATTTGTATACGTAACATTCATCTTTTTATTTGCTGATGCCTCAAACTTCGCTGATTTTTTTTCATTGATCGAAGATGCAGTAAATTATTCAAAGAAAAAATATGTCCAAAAGATTTACCCAAAATAGTGGCAAAATAACAGTGACCGGATAAACAAAAGAGTTCACTAAAAACCACTCAGTTAGTATCGAAAAATCCACAAGCAGTCCAACAACGTAGCAAGATAGTGCAAAATTATTCTAACAATAGTTCTCAATAGACAAGCAACATAATTAAAATAAACCACACAAAACTAACAATAATCAATTAGAAGTAACAATATGATTTGCCATAATCAGTCCAACTATTGAGAGTAAAAATACAAAAGCAGTAGAATTACACACACATATATAAAATATTTTTAAAACAACTAAAAAAGATGGTCGCCGATTTCAATGGAAGTTCATCAAGAAAATCCACCTCCGATCATATTTGAAAGCAATTTATGCAAGAACAAACATAATACAAATATTATCAAGCATTGAAATAGACAAAGAAATCAATCAACACCGCTACTTCAACGATGATAGAATGTCGGAGCAGTGAATTTTCTGACCAAATTCACCGACAAAACCACAGGAGAGACAGGAGGAAGCAAGGGATAAAAACTACAGATCTGTATTTGATGGTTTAACGTTCATTAGGAGTCGGAACTCTAAGCCTGCCCGCCAGTGATCGACTTCAGAGAGGCACGACATAATAGGAGAAAAGGAAAGAAGAAAGAAGAGAGAGAAGGGGCATTTGGCGGTAGCTTCTGTGTGAAATAACTAGAGCTCCGATGGTGGTAGGCGGCAGTGAACATGGAGCAAAAAAGGAGAGGAAGCAAAACTAGTTTTGTGCATGCATATGCATATTTTTTTTGTGTGTATATTTTTTTATATCAAATTTACACCCCCTTGCATTCCCTTATTATATAAGAGGGAGTTGGAGTAAGCAAGCTCCTCCCCATCAACATGATTGCTTCACTAGGGAGGGGCATTTTTGTTATTTCTTATTTGTCTAAGATGTGTCATTTTCTGGCGATGACATGTTGATTGCAGTCGTATATCCATAAATTTTATCAGATCTTTCTCTTATTTTTGTCAATTTCATCCATGGCTGTATCGGTGTAGCTGATTAACATCTTCATTATCGTCATGCTCTTCTGCGTTTGCCGTGGTTAATTTACAATTTGTACCTTGCTATTTTAATTTGGTAGATAGATTTTCCATTTATTTTGCATCTTAAGTTGTGTTCTACTGACTGCTACAACTTATCTAACTGGTTTGGTTGATGAATTTTACATTTTTAGTTGTCTATGACTGCACTTAGGTCATAAATGTAATGTGAAATAACTTAAATGGTGATAAGTTTGGTTGATTTTCATTTGTCCACCAATTTAATTCTACATATTTAGATTTTGGGGGTTAAATGGTAAATGAGAGGAATGAGTTAAAATTGCAGGTGAACTGTTTGATGAAACACTCAGTACTTGTGATGATGGGAGGTAGCAGGATAGTTGAGAGGCATACACAGTAAACTTGTCTACCAGATCATTGGAAGAAAAATAACAACAGAGGGAAAGCAAAACAACAACCATAACATAAAAAAATTATTTTGTATCAATAAAATACTATGAATCAGTTCTCTGAAATAGCAAATACAAACACTCAGAGGAAAACCAAACAAGACAAACCAAAAGTAAAAGCAGTATATTTAACCAAATATTTTTTGACCCAAACCAATCCAGTGAAGGTAGTTTTTGTTAGGGTCCGCCGATACGGGTACGTAGAATCTGTATAATAGAATAACAACTTCAACTCAAGTTCAAGTACAAAACAAGAACACTTATGAAGTTATGTAACACCCTCAACACAAGATCAAAAAAGATCTTTCAAAGAAGTATGTTTTTTCAGAAAAATTAGATGAAACAGAAATGTTGTTAAGGCCAAGTCGTCCGAATTCACGGACTTTCCTTAAGGAAATAATTCCCCTCACTGTACCCGAGGTTGTGGAATTTTCCTCCCAGGATAAAATGGCCTTCAATCCGACTATAGCGGTACCTCAAATAGGCGGATTCTACGAACACACTCACGGTTTGAATGATCACACTTGGAATATTTTTTTAAGACAAGAAGAATGTTTTTTTAATCTGAAAATTCTATATCAAAACCTGTGAATCAAAGCAGGTTTTTATAGCCAAATGATGTCTCTTCTGAAAAGAGACAAAGGTTCATCAAAAAGGTGTTACCTTTTCTGAAAATTCATGTCCATTCGGCCAAACAGTGTGACTGTTCCTGAATAGGCATGTCCTTTCGGATGAAACAGTGTGTTGTTTCATGAAGAATCGCAACTTTCAGCAGCATCTGTTCATGAAATAGTGCATCTGTTCGTGAAACAGTGCATCTGCTGAAGAACATTACATCTGGAAACATTGCAACCCTTTAACGTTTAATGGAGTCCAAATCACAGAAAAAACAATTTCCTGCATTTTACACATATTCAGATTTTCGTCAAATAAAATTTGTCCAAAAAAATAGATCTCATCGATCGATCATTTGACCAAATCCAAATCCAAAATCCAAAGCTGAGCCGAGCGACGACGACGACGGCGCGAGACATCTCTATTTCCTTGCCTCACTTACCATGTGAAGTAAGTGTTTCACTTTTAAACACTTTAAAGTTCTCTTCTTCCACCAATGTGGGAGAAGAGTAAACTTTCCTTAGCAAAGAGTACACTTTCCAATTTGGGTGTCTCCTTCCCTTCACTTTGGTTTCTCCATTTTCCATTCAACACACTATGAACCCAACAGTTTTTTTTATAGCTTACACTAATTGATACATTGATCGACATATAGTGCTTGAGAATGAAAAATTAGAGCCATAATGTTATGGAAAGAGATCCTACTCCCTCATTCAAAAGTTACACTTATCCTATACCTTCCTCTAACTCCAGACATCTTCGTATCGAGGGTTTATCAAAAAGTCTCTTTAGCCTCACCACCAACACATAAAGGTAGGAATGAAATTTTATCCTTCCCAAAACTTAAGTAGTAGATATGCACCTGCTTTGTTTTTAGAAGTGCTGAAACTGGTTTAATGGGTCGTAGAAGCAATATTTCCAGCCATGTGCCTTTATCGATCTTCTATTTTCCCTGTAGGGTTATTTCAGGTACTCGAATCCAATCTTAAAGAAATTAATTGGAGAGCTCTCACAAGCTGATTCTGAGAAGGAATCTAAGCAAAAAAGCATTTTGCAGAGGTTGATAGGACGTTTTTGTGAACATCATAATAAATGGAGAGAATTAGTCAGTACCACTGCAGCTATTATTGACCCTTTAATGTGGGGCTTGCAGTGATAAATCATAAATTGGAATATATGTACACAATTTTTTAGATTACAAATGAGAAGGTCAAAGCATTCATGGAGTTGACACAGTTGAATTGGGATAATCAAGTATTGCAACAGTACATTTTTATGTCCAGTTAACTGTGTAATGTTAGGAACAACTTTATTTTTGTCTTCATTATTTTTCATGCTACTCTTCTCTGTCAAAGGGGGATCTAAAGACCTGCCTTCACAAAAAAGAATTATTGTGAAATTTTCCTTACAAAATTACCTAATACCAATAGAAATGTCAATATTGGTAGAAAAACCATCTGGTTTAAAAAAATGAAGAGTTTTTTGACCTACAGACATAAATATTATTGGCCTACATTTTTCTATTATTCAGCTCATGGTTGAAAAAATTTCACCAGCATGTAAATTGGACTACTATAAACATTCTCAAGCAAGAAGAAGAATATAATAGAATAACGATTACTGAGAAATTATGTTAAAAACAGTTGTATGGTAGTGTTTTCATGTGTATGGAACCTTAGCACATTCCTTCTTTGTTATTTTCTTCTTTGTATGTATCAATTATTATTTGACTTATTTGAAGAGAAGAAGAGAAGCTTGAGGGAGAGGTGAAATGCCGAGATTGCCACTTGGGTCATTGCCGGTGACCAATTGGTGGCACGACATCAATGAGTGTGTTCAGTAGCAAGATGGCATTTTCCACTCCCTTTCTACGTCTTATGCTCTTATTTCTTCTATTGCTCTTGTAATTCTCTCTTTTTATGCTTTATTGTTGTTTATGCAAAAAATAAACACATGGGTTTTGTAATTTGTACGTAAATTTGATGTGGGGTGTGTTAAAGATTGGTTTTTCCCTTCCTATTTGGTGAATTTGAGATGAAAGTAGAGTTTGGAATTCAGGATTGTGTGCTTCCTTTGCCTTTGTGACCACCTGTGCCTTCGCTTAATTTCACTTATCATGTTTTCTAATGCTGATATGTCATGGATTTGATTTTTCAATTATTGTTTACTGTTTCCTTGGTTGTAGCCATAAGATTATAGTAGAATAAGTTTCAGCTATCCCGGATCACACTAAAGCCCATGTTGAAGTATAGCCTATATCAGTGAGTAACTTTTGGCCGTAGCTAATAGGGTTGTTGTCATCAATCTGAAGGTATGTGGAAAAAATTTGTAGTAATATCATTTCTATTAAAATTTCATGTTTTCATTTATAGTGTGTATGGATTAGGTTCGTGGTGCTAAGCACAAGAAACTCTGGATTAAGGAACATATACGAATGCCCACGAAGGTTCTTAACATTAACATTAGAAAGTCTCCCTGTCAAGAAGGTATATTTATAAGAGAAATCTATTCTGAGCTTTTGTGTGTGATTGTATGATATATATAGGTTCAAATATTTTTTTCCTATCTGAATTGTTTGATATTTATCCGAGCTTAATTTATTCTTAGCCTCTTTTTAAAGTTTAATATGGTTGAATTGGTTTGTTGCAAACAGATCTTCGTGTGTTTAATAAAATGTGATGACATTAGTATGTGATACTTTAGACTGCTTCACTTAATTCAGAACATTGATTAATAGATCTGTGTGAATGAATGCCCAGAAAGGTTCCTTAAAATATATTGTCATCAAGTTCATTACAACTTTTTGAACTTCCTATCAACTTCTGCCTGCCGAAGGGAAAAATAATATCTTTCTTTTCATCCATTTAATTGCAAAGGTTAGCACATTAATGAATTATAATGCAACAAAAAAAGTTGCAATAAGTGATGACATTTACATATCGACTGCTCATTCGTAGGTTGTTATTGCTGATTTATTCCCCCGTTCCTTCAGTCTATAAATCTTAAACATGTATTTATCTATTCTTTTCTTCCTTATTCAAAAGTGGTGCTTTCTTGGTACCTATTCTTTAAAAATATATTGTGTAGAAAATTTCAAACTCCACAACAATATTTTTGAAAAATGATGTTATAGGTATATCACATGCTAACACAAGAGCACTCATCATGGAAGGAGTAGTGCTAATGCCTTCAACGCAAGGGCTACAACTGAATATTTCACATTGGCTTACTCATGAGTCTTAGCTTTAGATTCAAGAAAATCAAAGCCATCAACAAAATCACTTATTAATGCATGCATAGCCTTTGTCAGCTGCGTTGAGGAGCTTGTCTGCAAAAGATATAAGATACTTTCACATTAATTGCCCAAGAATAGTTAAGTACTCCTGTGAGACAAAAAATAATAAGTAAAATAACTCATATTGTTTTTCCTTTCTTTCTTCAGAACTTCCATTCAAATGAAGAGATATTGCAAGTTATCTCTAGCAAATGCCTTTGTCACATAAATAGGAATGCCGTGAGATAGTGCAACTGCTTGAATCCGAGAATTTTTCTTAAGCTTGGACTTCAAAGCAAGTAACACATCTGCTTCGCTGATATTATCTGTAAACTCAACGACATTGTCGACGTTTAGCTGTTTAATCCCTTGCATCACACTTGCCTTTAATATTTGAAATATTAATATCTTTTCAAACAATTCATGTGATACTTGGTCAGGGTCCCTGGGACCTAATATGGCAATTGGCTATAGTAATTTTTTTTTTCTTAAGTTACTCCCATTATTTCTTTGGCTCTAACTGGAACAAATCAAAACATAAGAAATAGATAACACTGTAAATTGATAAATTACTACTCCACTAGTTCTTTTATAACACAAAGTGAGCCCTTTTATTAACCAAAAAATAAAGTTATCCCCTTTAACCATTAAATAATATGATATTAACCAAAGGATAAAGAATTTATTGAGTCATTTCAATTGCTATCTTTAAAAAAGATGACATGATTTTGACATGATTAATTCATTGCTCTGTGTATAAAAATAATTAAGCCGACTTACATTTGTAGATCGTATTAAATAATGTACAAAAATATGAATGCTGATATATAATTATAGAAAAATGCAATCAACAAATATAATAAAATTATCTTTAAAATAGATTATGCTGTAAATAATTAAAATTATAGTGTACGGTAAAAATTACCGTGCTATGTTGTGTACGCATGCTAATAACTATTTAAAATGATAATAAACTGATAAAAATTCTAAAATTTATGAAATTAAGAATAATTATCACTAAGTTATGTAAAGTTAAAATATGACAATAGTTGGAAAAATATCCTAAAATAATGATGATTATCAATAATTTGTTAAAAATTATAAAAAATGTGTAAAAAAAATATTTTATGCCCTTTAATGATCAGAGAGCCTGAAGACATTAATTTTAAGTTTGGGGAACCAAAATTGGGTGTCAACAACGATTATGAAAGCCATGCATATTTTCCATTGGCTATTTTGTTGTAAAAAAAAAAACTTGGCTATATTTATTGTAGAATAATTACATTTTTGTATATATTTGAAATTTTCTTAACAATAATGCTACTACTACACATCTCAAATTTTAAATCCAACTCATAAACAAGTACCGTCTTTACAAGTAAGGACTTTATAAGTCTGGGAAAAAAAATCTAAATAAACTTCATTAGATGGTTTGATGCAAGATAAAATAAAACTTTTTAGATTGCAACATATAGCAAATTTTCTAAATAAAAAAGAGAAAAGGAAAAAATGTTTTTGTTTTAATAAAAAATTAAATTGCATATTACAAAGGAAAAAAAGATTTCATATCCAAAAAATAGTTCTCAATCAATAAAGAATTGGATAATCATGTTCTATAAAATTCGTTTGTAATAAATATCAATCCCCCAAATTTCTCCAATTTTGTTGACTCGTTCTATTTTGCTACTTCACTATTAATCAACCGATTCTTTCCATATAAATATCCTATTTATATTTCTTTTTTCTTTTTAATCAAAATTTAATGAAAATACACAATTTTCTTTAGTTCGAAAGAATAATATGATTATGCAAGATAATATTAATAATATTTCTGGAATTAGTTTTTAAATAATACAAAGAAAAATAATTGTTATTTTTTCAAATGTTGATATAATAATTGCTTATTTTATTTTATTTTATTATAATATTATATTAGATATTTTGGATATATGTGTTACATACTTTTAATGGTGGGATCTGTATCCCTCGTAACTATATAGTTGAAAAATATAGTTTACATACTCAAATTATACCATTTATATACCTTGACATTTTAATTTAAAACTAGAACCAGTTGAATACTGTCTCACTCAAAAAAATTATATACAAAAATTAGTCAACGCGATTTTTTATATCAATTTTCATAATCATAAAACACATTTAATACAAATGTGAACTTAACGAAATAATTGTGTGATCCATTTTTGTTCAATACATGATCTAAATTGAAGATCACAATTCAAACCCATTTCAATCAGTAATATGTAGATTAAAAAGAAATAAAACATTTAGTATCTGAAATATATATACAAAATGATCTCAACTTGATATTAACAAATACAGTGCAATATAATTCATATATCATAGCATAAATTCAATAATTTCCGTCACTTGATATCAACTTTAGTATCAAAACAATACTTGATGTTAACAAATACTATGTTATACTTTTTATATATTCCATTCTTGAATTTTTTTGATTTGCGTGATAAAATTTCTTCTTCAAAATTTGAATCGAATTCGTGGTCATACAAAATATTTTTTTATCTTATAATTTCTCTTAACATGATTCATACAACCATGAAATCAATGCATATGTAGTGCATATAATGAAATTCATGCAAAAAAAGTTGATAAAGAAAACGAAATTCAACTCCCTAAAATGCTTGATAAAGAAAACACTAAAATCGTTTGAGTTATGTCAAGGTTTATACAGAAATAATATTTCAAAAAGCTTGATGTTTTGTTATGCGGATGAATAAAAAAATGAGTATAATTAAAAAACGAAACTATGAGAATAGACAAAAGAATATTGTTCCAATAAAGTTATTTTATAAAAACGTGTAATTTTTTTAAAGAGGTAAGAATTATAGAAAATGAGATATATGATATTGATCATATTTTACTCCTACCTTAATTATCCTAGGAGGCATTTAATACTAAATCTGACAAAAAAAAGAGTTAATTGTAGTTAAAAAACTATTATTTTTTTTATTCTTTTTTAAATTAATATAACACCCTAGGATTTGGGCCCTTGCAAAAAATTCTTGGGTTTTGGACTTTTGGGACTTGGTACAACTCAGGGGTACCATTCGTACCCTTGGATACGAGTTAGATGGGATGGCTTGATGGCTCACTCGTATGTTGGGCAATAGGGTTGGCTTGGTTACTGTCCAAGATATGACTCACCACTATACGAGTCGTATGGTGGTATATGAGGGGTACAATGCCAAGTTGTATGAAGCTTATTGAGTTGCCTAGTTAGACTGTCCAAGGTATGGATGTGGGTACGGTTTGGGGTACCAGTCGTATCCTAAGGTACGAGTTGGTGTGGTATAGTCATATTAGGACTAGTGTGAAGGGTCTTGGTGAGGTTTAGGGTACGAGTTAGGGTACCACTCGTACCCTAGGATACAATTTGCATGGTTGGGTCGTACCTTCCTGGGGATGGATTTTCAACTTTTAAGTTGGGGACCTTTTGGACATTTCCCACCCTAAAACCCTAATGTATCCATTTTATATAACCCTTGGTTGCCTCCCATAACTCACTTGGAAAGGTAGAAACACTCTCAAAATACTCTTTAAACACTCTCTAGAAGATTGGAGGCTAGGGTTTCTCAAGTGCTCATCTACAGGCTAAGAGGGATCAAGTACTTTCTAGGGATATTCTTGTATAAGGCGTGCACTTCTTCCTTTATTGTTAGTTCCAACTAAAGGCGTTGATTTAATGTGTTTTAAACATTGATTTGTGAAATAAAAAATAGTGGTTTTGAAATAATGTTGAGGGTCTTGATGCATGTTGTTTGGTATTGGTTTAAACTATGTTTTTACATGTTTTTGGTAGAGGTATATGGGTTCTTGTTGGTTATGGTTTAACAAATGGATCATGAGTGACCCTAATTATGATGGAATATGCTTTAGTTTTGGTCTTGGTAAAGGTATGCCTTCAACATGTTCGATAAAATGCTTGAAAGAATGTTTTCACTCTATTGTTGAACTTTCATTCGAACTATTGCTTGGTATGGTTTGGTAATAGAACCCTAATTGGGTCTGGATGGTTTTGCATGGTATAAATACTTTAAATATTTGGAATGATCTAAAATGGTTTAAATGGTGAGGATGGTTTGGAATGGTTAAAGGGTAAGATCTTGGTGGTTTTGGTTGATTTAAATGAAAACCTTACAGGGTACACTAGAATCCCCAAAGTGAATGAACTAATGAAATTGGTTCTAATAATGGTAATGGCGTAATTGAACATCCTTGCATGGCACAAAGGAATCCCCCAAGTAAACATGTTAATGAACAACTTGTAGGGTACATGAGACTCCCCCAAGCAAACAAAATGGGAACACTTGTGGGGTACATGGGACTCCCCCAAGTTAATGTGATCTATGGGTACACAGGAATCCCTTGATCTCTTAAAGGTTTGGCCAAGGACATTATAGTCGGTATGACAATACCACTATGTAAAGCCTCAGATAATAATAATGGTTTAGTTAGTTGAAAATGGTTTTAATTGAGTAATAATGGCGGGGTGTGATAGCTAACCGTGAAGGTGGGAGTTCAATGAATAAACAATGAAAACTCATGTTTGCTGACATAAGGGGTTGGTCATGGCGACCATATATGATACTATGAGGTACACGGGAGTCCTCTAAGTACACTGTACATATGTATCATGGATGTTAAGGGTACATGGGAATCCCCTACTCTTATGGTATCTTCGGTTTGTGCGGCTACATGCATCAGAGCCCGTTTAGGGGGTTACACTGTACCCATATTGACACGAGCTGACCAAGGGCCTTATAGTAATGGGCGTCCCAAGTCCAAATAAGATCGGAGACCACCCCCCTAACCTAACTTCCACTCGTCTGCCCTGAGTTGGCTGAATTTTGAGCATATAATAATATAGTGTAACGGCTCGTATAAAGACTCTGGGATAAGATCCCAACCATGACCGACCCAACCGAATCCAACCATCCCATACGAACAATCCAACTATACCAAACCGATATAGAAACAAGGGCTATAAACTAAGCCATAACCAAAGATGTTCCAAAACATAATATGATTAATCCCAAAATGAAATATGATGGAACAGTGAGAAATTATGTTCGATGATGCCAATCTCAATACTAATACCAATGCTAAGGATGACACCTATACCAATTTCGCCCATTCCAACACATAGCAATACCACAAAGCCTCTAACCAAAAGAATAATAAAATCTGGTTGGGATATGCCCTCAACCATGGCCAAAACCAATATCCAAACTAAAATCAAAGTGTCTAGAAATATCCATAATATGAAAATGGAGCCTTCATAAAGGATGGAAGCTCACCACTTCAGTCTAAATACTAATCCCCAAGTCAATCACTATATGGAAGGAGTTGAACAACCGGTTTTAGCATAGCGTAGGTATACAACTGCCAGTAGACGGGTTAACAGGTGAACGCTAGCCTGATTTCAGGATAAGGATAAAATAATTTTATTTATAAAATCAAGTAAAAACCATATATATGCACATAAACATACATACATATATATATATATAAATAACCATGTCGGTAAAGGGGATCGGGTTTAGCATGCCTTTAAAACCTTTACCTGGGGTGTTTAGCTTTGCCGTACTATACAACCAATGAGATATATGGGTTCAACTCCCCCTACAGAAAGGGCCCCAATGCATGAAGCCACACTACCAGGGAACAAAATCTGGGATAACTAGTACATCCCATAAATATAGTGTGACATCATACACACGGTCACCAAGACCAACCTCACATCAGCAAATATGAGTTTCCAATTTTGGTCCCTTCAGGACCTCCACCTTCCATGACTTCACTACACATCCCGCCATTATTGAGAAATTAAAACCATTACCAAGCAATCAATCAATACATTTACCATTTATCAACCAATGTCATTTAGTGGTGGTATCGTCATACTGACTATCCTTGCAAGACTATCCATAGCCAACCATATATAGGTTTAAGGGGACTTCCAAGTGTCCTTCCATTCACCATGTTAAACCACTTAAGGGATTCTATGTACTCCACAAGCATAACCATTTAAACATTTAACTTTAAAACCATTTAAACCATGCATATTTCCTTTACCAAGTTTTAAAATAAGCAAGAGTTCTATTTAAATACTCAATGCAATAAAAACATGTTCATAGGCATTTTGTCAAACACATTGGGGGCATAATATAACTAAAACCAAGTACAATTACCATTAAACCATTTCCATGAAATAAAATTATCCAAAACCACCATTAATGTACATAAAGAATAATTAAAACCATAGAGAACCATAACCAACTATTTAATATCAAAAACCCCAATTCATATTTGAAAACCAAAATCATACAATCAATGAAGTCATGAAAACATTCATAAAAACCATGCTTCTAGTTATAATTAACAATGAGGGAAGAGAGCATGCCTTAAACCAAGATGATGATGGAAAGAAATCACTAAGACAAGCCCCAAATCAATTCTCTAGTTGAAACCATAGGTTCTTTTGCCCAAAAGCTTTTGAGAGAATTATAGAGTATCTTAGAAGAGTTCCTAAGTTTTAAGGAATGTAATAATAGGGTAAATAACATCCCAGTTGGTTAGGAGTCATGGTACCTTATTAGGATATGTGAGAAAATTTCCAGAATATACCCATTTAATTTGCACAAAATCTCATCCCAGGGGGTACGACAGACCCTCACAGTCGTACACTAAAATATGAGTGGTACCCTCTACTCGTATCCTAGCCTCGACCTTTGGATCCAACACTGTCCAACATATGACTCATCCAACCAAGTCATATCCAAAGCATACGATCCATACCTCTGGCAGATTTAAACCCAAGAAAGCTTTAGACACTATCTACCATACTAGCCCTTGGTATGACTCATACCCTGGCTTACGAATCATGGTGAGATACTCGTACTCAGATCCAACCTAAGTAACCAAGTCTAAGATTAAGTAAAGGAACCAAATAATTTGTAACCAATAATACAACTCGTACCCCTAAGTTGTATCCGTTCCAGTAACCAAAATCCATCCCACTAACTAACACCGATCAATGTATGACTGGACTATACCATTCATACCCCAACATACGGCTCATTCCCTCGAGTTGTATTGGGTCTAGAGACTAGAATTCTAGAAAATTTTCTAAGGTCTAGAAACCAGGGTGTTTCAGTATCCCCTACTAAAACATTTATCCTAGAATAACGGATAAGGTAGGGGTAACCACACGCATGGGTCATTTGTATTATCTTATATCTATTCCTAACTTTTAACAATGTTTGTAAATAAAGAGGCATAGATATTAATCTTTCCTTTAACAAACTTTGAAAATAAAGATATGTTGAAGACACATACCTTCCGCATGAATCCCAGAAGCAGAAAACAAATGTGGATATTTGGACTTTATGTCCTCCTCCACTTCCAATGTAGCTTTTCCACCTTATGGTTCTATCAAAGAACCTTAAATGGAGCTACATCCCTGGTCTGTAACTGAAGAACCTTCCTATCCAAGATCTCAATTGAGATTTCTTCATAAAACAAAGAATTCATGATACCCAACCCCTCCAATAAAATAATTGAAGAAGGATCACTAATGCACTTCCTCAACATAGAAACATAAAATACTGGATAAACCAAGATCAAGCTAGAAGGCAACTACAACTTATAAGAAATATTACCAACTCTTCGCAATACCTCATATGGACTAACATACTGAGGACCGAACTTCTCGTTCTTACCAAATCACACTACTTCCTTTTTGGGAGATACCTTAAAGAAAACCTTATCCCCAACCTCAAACTCCAAGTCCCTATGCCTAATATCCTCATAGGACTTTTGGCGACTTTGGAAAGCCTTAAGCCTCTCCCGAATCACCTTCACCTTCTCCATAGCCTGGTAAACCAAGTCAGGACCAAATATATCCACCTCACCCAGCTCAAACCAACCAAGAGAATATCTACATTTTCTACTATACAATGCCTCAAAAGGGGCCACACAAATACTGAAACACCTAAACTTTGAACCATACTAAACTTTCATCATTTGATGTCTCTGGGATGGATACGACTAGGGGTATGGTCATACCCCATGGATAGGAGTTGTATCCTTCCCTCCTCCTTATCATACCTTGAGTAGCCTAGTAGGAGGAAACACTACCTACTATTTGACTTGGCCTCCCCTTAGTCATACCCAAAGGGTACGAGTTGTATAAAAGTGAGTCGTATAGAGATGTCTTAAAGCTTAAAGTAGAGATTTGGTGTACGGATGATAGATACAAGTTAGGGGATAAGTCGTACCATTTGGATATGACTCAAAGATGTTTGGTCATACCCTTGACAGTGTGTGTAACCTAGGAGAATCCTAGGGTACGATCTAGGGTACCACTCATACCCTAAAGTATGGTTCTCTTAGTGAGTCATACCCATGGACGGGTTCATTTTTTAGCTTTTAACTAAGGACTTTGTGGTCATTTCCCATGCCTAAAACCCTAAGTACTCTTACTATATAAGTGCTTGTATACTTCTAAACATCTGTTTTGATAGATCAAACTCCCTAAATACTATCTAAGGCTCATCTTTGAAGGATTGAAGGCTAGGATTTCAAGGGTGATTTTCAAGAGACAAAGTGAAGTCAATATTATTGGGGATTCAAGTTGTCTAAGGCATGTAAATCTTCCCCTTTCTAAATAACTCTTAGTAAGTGTACATGGTGGTTTTAAAATCAAATAGAAATGGTTTTGTTGCCTAATGATGAATAGTAATGATTCTTGCTTAGACGTAGGTTTTTACATGTTATTGATGTTAGTTTGAATATGTGAATTATTGTTGTATGTGGTATAACATGTGGGTCTTGAGTAATCCTAGTCTTGATAATTTTTACCATAAAATTGACCTTAGTAAAGGGATGTACATAAAAATATTTATGAAAATATTTAAATGAGATATTTAGTTACATAATGATGATACTTTGAACTAGGAAATGACCCAATATGTATGAATGCTTGATAAATGATACCGTGAAGGTAAAATGAGCCATGTATTATGAAATTGCTGACCTTGATGGTTTGATAAATAAGAAGGTGGTTAAAGTCCCTACATAAAGATGAACTTGAATTGTGTGTTTAACTAAATTGTGGTATAAAATTGCTAATGAAGTGTGAATGGATTGTAAGGGTCTTGAGGACCATAGTTTGAATTGTATGATGAGTTAAATTAAGGTATTGGCCTATTCAAATGGTTGAGCAATGAAGGCTCCTATGAGGACCATGTGGTCATGTATGGTGTTGAAATTGGCTAAATGGGTTAAAATTATTATATGTGGAATTTAATGTATGTAGATGCATGGACAAAGGGTTAGAATCCCAATGTCGATTAATAAAAGTCGTGATGGCTTGAGGTTAAAGTCCTCTGCCTATTGAAATCATTTGTGGTTAAAGTCCCTTGCATAATGAGATCTCATGAGGTCGAAGTGCCTCGCCAAATGAATTGGCTTGGGGTTAGAGTCCCCTATCTAATATGAGGTTAGAGTCTCATTCCTAATGTATGAACATGTGGTTAGAGTCCCTTGATTAAATAAGTATGTGTGAGTGGTTAGAGTCCCTTACTTATATGAATTTGTATGAGTGGTTTGAGTCCATTTAAATTGATATGTAGGTGGTTAGAGTCCCTTACTTGATGATATATGAATATGGTTAAAGTCTTATGTCCAATGAGAAATGGTTGAATCTATAAGTGGGGAAGGTTGGAGTCCTCCATTACATGTATGATGAATGAGTGCTTCCAAAGTGTTGATAAGACTTGCCCCCTTGGTTAGCATGTGATATATTTATATATATGGATAATGTTATGAATATAATTGAACATGACATATAATGACTTATTGTTGAATAATGATGCAATTTTATCCTTATCCTTTAGTTATATGCTAGCGTTTCAACTGCTAACCGTCTTCAAATACTATGTCCCCACGCAACATAGGGGCTGAAGTATCATTTTATCTTCCTTCATAGTGATTAGGTAATCAAAGCGGTTCGTGTATTGACTTGGGAGTGGTGAGCTTCCTTACTTTTGAAGACATTCCTTCTTAGTTTCCTATATTTAAACTTAGTCTTATTTTGACTTGGTTTGGCTATTGTTGTGAGATTATCCCGACATATATATTTCTAAGCTTTGATTTGTATAAAGGTATTGTGGATGACCGTGGACTTGGGTACATTAGTTAGTTGATAAATCTAATGAAGTGTTTAGAAATGTTTAAGTTATGACTTATAGTATGTTTTTGCTATCTCATTATATGGTCGGGATTCACCTGACCCATGTGATTGATGTGATAATTATGATGGGTTATCAGGGTAACCTATAGTTCATGTGGGATTGAGGTGCCCCTATGATATGGCCTGGTTTTAGTGCGTGTCAAGTTGGTATCAGAGCCTAGATTCATGGTTAGTTGGGTATCCACAATGTCGTATCGAGTAGAGTCTCCTTTATGGATGTGAAGCGCGCCACACTTATAAAAGAGGAGATATGAGATATTTTAGGAATTATTTCCCTTCCTTGTGTTTCACTCTCAAGATCTAGAGTCTAAGGTCTTGGATTCCTTTGATTTCTATTTTCTATCTTTTAGATCATGCCACCAAGGAGATCTGAGACTCAGGCAAACCCTTCTGAAGGCCCTATAGTTAAAGCTCATCCAACTTCTCGAGTTTGGACCCAGGCTAGAGCTACAGTATATGACCATCTTTGTGGGATTCCTCCTGTCCCCATCAAACCCTATAAGAGTGACCCTCTTATTTCATCACCTCAAAGGGATACTACTAATGTCGAATTTCGTTGCTCTATCAACCTCTTGACTTAATTGGTGGCTTCTTAAGCAGAGCGTGGTGCTCTGACTACCATTTCTTCTGAGGCCACAAGAATTGGCCAATTTATAAGGTTGAGCCCTCTTATATTCTTTTGTACAAAGGTTGAGGAAGATCGTTAAGACTTCATTGATAAAATATAGAAGATCCTTCAAATCATGCATGCTTCGAAGATTAAGGCCGTTGAGTTTTCTTTCTACCAATTGAAAGATATAGCGTACCAATGGTATGAGGGATGAGAGTTATCTAGAGGTGTTGCTACTAGTCCCGTAATATGGGAGGACTTCTCTAAGGCTTTTTTAGACCGTTTATTTCCTCAAGAGTTGAGGGAGGCAAAGGAGGAAGAGTTTGTAAACTTGAAGAAAGGGAGGATGTCCGTTTAAGAGTATGCCTTGAAATTTCATCAATTGTCAAGGTACGCTCCCGAGATGGTACTAGCACAAGGGCTAAAATCCGTGATAAGTTGATGGGCTTAAGTCCCTAAGTTTTGAAATGAGTAAGTATTGATAAGTAAATGGTTTAAGTCCCTAAGCTTTGAAATGAACAAGTGTATTGATGAATAATGGTTTTGAGTCCTAAAGACGATGAGGTAAATGATTGATTGATTATGAGCATGGTGTGTGTTTTTTCCTTGTTGTATGTTTGTTCTAACTTATTTAAAGGTTGAATTGATATGTGATAGTGTGTGAATTGTGTGTATACTTTCCTTAATCATCATTCGTAGACAAATGATCGAAGTGGGGGAGAATTAAAACACCCAGACTTTGAACCATGCCAAAATTTCATCATTTGACATCTCTGGGATAGATACGACTAGGGGTGTGAGTTGTATCCTCCCCTCCCTCCCCTATCATACCTTGAGAATCCTTGTACGAGGACACACTGTCCACTATACGACTTGGCCTCCCTTTAGTTGTACCCAAAGGGTACGAGTCGTACCAAGGTGAGTCGTATAGAGATGTCTTGAAGCTTGGAGTACGCTGTTTAGGGTACGGTTGATTGATACGAGTTAGGGGATGATTCGTACTATTTGGATATGACTCAAAGGTGTATGGTGGTGCCCTTGAAAGTGTGTGTAACCTAAGAGAAGCCTAGGATATGAGATAGGGTACCACTCATACCCTAAAGTACAGTTCCCTTAGTGAGTCGTACCCATGGACGGGTTCATTTTTCAATTTTTAACTAAGGACCTTGTGGTTATTTTCCATGCCTAAAACCTTAAGTCCTCTCACTACATAAGTTCTTGTAGCCTTCTAAACATTGATTTTAATGGATCAAACACCCTAAATACTCTCAAGCTCATCTTTGAAGGATTGAAGGCTAGGGTTTCAAGAGTGATCTTCAAGAGGCAAAGTGAAGTCAATATTTTTAGGGATTTAAGTTGTATAAGGCATGTAACTCTTCCCCTTGCTAAATAACTCTAAACCCATGTATTCCACACTTGGATTAGTAAGTGTACATGGTGGTTTTGAAATCAAATGAAAAGGGTTTTGTTGCCTAATGATGAATAATGATGATTCTTGCTTAGACATAGGTTTATACATGTTATTGATGGTAGTTTGCACATGTGGATGTTTGTTTTATATGGTCTAATATGTGGTCTTGAGTAAACCTAGTCTTGATGATTTATACCATGAAATTGGCGTTGGTAAAGGCAAGTACACAAGGTGTTTGTGAAAATCTCTAAGTAAGATGTCTAGTTATATGATGGTGATGCTTTGAATTAGGAAAATGGCCCAATATGTATGAATGCTTGACAAATGATACTGTGAAGGTAAAATAAGCCATGTACTATGAAATTGATGACCTTGATAGTTTGATGAATAAGAAGGGGGTTAAAGTCCCTAACATGAAAATGAACTTGAATTGTGTGTTGAACTAAATTATGGTATAAAATTGCTAATAAAGTGTGAATGGCCTGTAAGGGTCTTAAGGACCATAGTTTTAATTGTATGATGAGTTGAATTAAGGCATTGGCCTATTGAAATGGTTGAGCAATGAAGGCTCCCATGAGAACCATGTGGTCGTGTATGGTATTGAAATTGGCTAAATGGGTTAAAGTCCTTATGTGTGGAATTGAATATATGTGGATGCATGGACAAAGATTTATAGTCCCAATGTCGACTAACAAAAGTCGTGATGGATTGAGGTTAAATTCCCTTACCTAATGAAATTACTTGTGGTTAAAGTCCCTTGTATAATGAGATCTCATGAGGTCGAAGTACCTCACCAAATGAATTGGCTTGGGGTTAGAGTCTTATATCTAATATGGCATGAGGTTAGAGTCCCTTGATTGAATAAATGTGTGTGAGTGGTTAGAGTCCCTCACTTATATGAATGTATGAAAATGGTTAGAGTACCTCACTTAAGTGGATGTGTACGTGGTTTGAGTCCCTTACTTGATGATATGTGAATATGGTTAAAGTTCTATGTCTTATGAGAAATGCTTGAAGCTGTAAGGGTGGAAGTTTGGAGTTTTCTATTCTATGTATGATGAATGGGTGCTTTTAAAGTATTGATAAGACTTGCCCTCTTGGTTAGCATGTGATATGTCTATATATATGGATAAGGTTATAAATATGATTGAACATGACATATATTGACCTCTTGTTGAATCATGATGCTATTTTATCCTTATCCTTGAGTTACATGCTAGCATTCCAACTGCTAACCGTCTTCAGACGCTATGTTCCCGTGCGACTAGGGGCCGGAGCATCATCTTCTCTTCCTTCACAGTGATTAGGAAATCGAAGTGGTTCGTGCATTTGCTTGGGAGTGGTGAGCTTCCTTACTTCGAAAGACATTCTTTCTTGGACTCCTATATTTAGACTTAGTCTTATTTTGACTTGTTTTGGCCCATGTAGATGAGGAAAATGTGAATTGGTGAAGGATATTCACCGTTTGGATAATCTTAGAGTTTGACTTGCGGACTTCGAGGATGGTGGTGTATTTGTGCATTCGATATCCCAGTCATCCCTTATTGTTGAGATAAAGAAAAAACAAGTATTGGACCCCAACTTGATGAAAATCAGAGTAATATGGGTCAACACAAGGTTGCAGACTTTGTGATTGGTGGTGATTGTATCTTGAGATACCAAGGTAGGCTTTGTGTTCCAAACATCGATGGATTGAGGGAAAGGATCATGGACGAGGCTCATGGATCTCGTTATGCCATTCATCCTGGTTCCACCAAGATGTAACATTACCTTAGCAATTTCTATTGGTGGAACAATATGAAGCGTGATATGGCTAGCTATGTGGCCAAGTGTATGGTGTATTAACAAGTGAAAGTTGAGCACATAAGGCTCGGTGGTTTGTTCCAAGATATTCCCTTGCCCGAGTGGAAGTGGGAGGTAATTAATATGGACTTCTTTACCAGTCTTCCTAGATACAGGAATCAATATGAATACATTTGGATCAATGTTGATAGAATGACCAAGTTCGCTCAATTCTTTCCCGTGAGGACTAATTATTCAGTGGAAGATTATGATAAGTTGTATCTTATGAAGATCATGAAGTTGCACGGTGATCCGATATCTATCATTTTAGATCGTACTCCTCTATTTTCATCCCATTTTTAGAAGTCGTTCTAAAAGGGTTTGGGTACTATAGTGTGCCTTAGTATCGCTTTTCACTCATAAACGGATGGGAAAGTGGAGAGAACTATCCAAACATTGGAGGATATGTTTCGGGCTTGTGTGATTGATTATGGTGGTAGTTGGTATGACCATTTGCCTTTAATTGAATTCACCTATAATAATAGTTACCACTCTAGTACCGACATAGCCCATTTTGAGGCATTGTATGGTAGGAGATGTTGATCTCCTATTGGGTGGTACGAAGTTGGTGAAGGTAAGTTGCTTGGCCCAAATTTAGTCCACCAAGCCTTAGAAAATGTGAAGGTGATTGGCGATAGATTAAAAACCACTCAAAGTCGTCAAAATTCCTATGCGGATGTGAGGCATAGGGACTTAGAGCTTAGTGTTGGCAATTGGGTATTCTTGAAAGTGTCTCCCATGAAGAGACTGATGCAATTTGGTAAGAAGGGAAAGTTTACTCCCCGGTATGTTGGTGCCTATTTGATAGTGAAGAGGGTTGGCAATGTTTTCTATGAATTGGAGTTGTCTTATAGTATGAACTCTATTTACTCGATTTTTCATGTCTCTATGTTGCAGAAATGTGTGGGTAACCCTTCATTGTTGTTCCTTTGGAGAATGTTAGTATTTCAGACTCTTTTTTATGAGGAGATCTCGGTGAGGATCTTAGACCGACAATTTTTCCGATTGCGAATGAAAGAAGTGGCTTCGGTGAAGGTTCTATGGAGGAACCAAAAGTCTGAGGAAGCTACTTGGGAAGAGGAAGAGGACATGAAGTCTAAGTATCCCTATTTGTTTCCTATTATGAAAACTTGGGATAGAGGTATGTGTTGATATCCTTTCTTTGATTTATGTCTCTATTAGACAATGGGTTAAATTCCCCAAGCTTTGAATTGCTTTATGTCTTGTTAGGCCATTGGTTCAAGTCCCTAATGCTTTGAAATTATGTGTGTCTTTGTTGTGATGGGTTCGATTCCCTAATCCTTGAATTGAGAAAGTATCCATGATAAATTGAAGGGCTTAAGTCTCTAAGTTGTGAAATGATTAAGTATTGATAAGTAAATGGTTTAAGTCCCTAAGCTTTGAAATGAACAAGTGTATTGATGAATAATGGTTTTGAGTCCTAAAGACGATGAGGTAAATGATTGATTGATTATGAGCATGGTGTGTATTTTTTCCTTGTTGTATGTTTGTTCTAACTTATTTAAAGGTTGAATTGATATGTGATAGTGTGTGAATTATGTGTATACTTTCCTTAATCATCATTCGCAGATGAATGATCAAAGTGTGGGAGAATTGAAACACCTAGACTTTGAACCATGCCAAAATTTCATCATTTGATATCTCTGGGATGGATACGACTAGGGGTGTGAGTTGTATCCTCCCCTCCCTCCCCTATCATACCTTGAGAAGCCTTGTACGAGGACACATTGTCCACTATACGACTTGTCCTCCCCTTAGTCGTACCCACAGGGTACGAGTTGTACCAAGGTGAGTCGTATAGAGATGTCTTGAAGCTTGGAGTGGGTTGTTTAGGGTACGGTTGATGGATACGAGTTAGGGGATGATTCGTACCATTTGGATATGACTCAAAGGTGTATGGTGGTGCCCTTGAAAGTGTGTGTAACCTAGGAGAAGCCTAGGATACGATATAGGGTACCACTCATACCCTAAAGTACAGTTCCCTTAGTGAGTCGTACCCATGGACGGGTTCATTTTTCAGCTTTTAACTAAGGACCTTGTGGTTATTTTCCATGCCTAAAACCTTAAGTCCTCTCACTGTATAAGTTCTTGTAGCCTTCTAAACATTGATTTTAATGGATCAAACACCCTAAATACTCTCAAGCTCATCTTTGAAGGATTGAAGGCTAGGGATTCAAGTTGTATAAGGCATGTAAATCTTCCCCTTGCTAAATAACTCTAAACCCATGTATTTCACACTTGGATTAGTAAGTGTACATGGTGGTTTTGAAATCAAATGAAAAGGGTTTTGTTGCCTAATGATGAATAATGATGATTGTTGCTTAGACGTAGGTTTATACATGTTATTGATGGTAGTTTGAACATGTGGATGTTTGTTTTATATGGTCTAACATGTGGTCTTGAGTAAGCCTAGTCTTGATGATTTATACTATGAAATTGGCGTTGGTAAAGGCATGTACACAAGGTGTTTGTGAAAATATCTAAGTGAGATGTCTAGTTATATGATGGTGATGCTTTTAATTAGGAAAATGGCCCAATATGTATGAATGCTTGACAAATGATACTGTGAAGGTAAAATAAGCCATGTACTATGAAATTGATGACCTTGATAGTTTGATGAATAAGAAGGGGGTTAAAGTCCCTAACATGAAAATGAACTTGAATTGTGTGTTGAACTAAATTATGGTATAAAATTGCTAATAAAGTGTGAATGGCCTGTAAAGGTCTTAAGGACCATAGTTTTAATTGTATGATGAGCTGAATTAAGGCATTGGCCTATTGAAATGGTTGAGCAATGAAGGCTCCCATGAGGACCATGTGGTCATGTATGGTATTGAAATTGGTTAAATGGGTTAAAGTCCTTATGTGTAGAATTGAATATATGTGGATGCATGGACAAAGATTTATAGTCCCAATGTCGACTAACAAAAGTCGTGATGGATTGAGGTTAAAGTCCCTTACCTAATAAAATCGCTTGTGGTTAAAGTCCCTTGTATAATGAGATCTCATGAGGTCGAAGTACCTCACCAAATGAATTGGCTTGGGGTTAGAGTCCTATATCTAATATGGCATGAGGTTAGAGTCCCTTGATTGAATGAATGTGTGTGAGTGGTTAGAGTCCCTCACTTATATGAATGTGTGAAAATGGTTAGAGTCCATCACTTAAGTGGATGTGTACGTGGTTTGAGTCCCTTACTTGATGATATGTGAATATGGTTAAAGTCCTATGTCTTATGAGAAATGCTTGAAGCTATAAGGGTGGAAGTTTGGAGTTTTCTATTCTATGTATGATGAATGGGTGCTTTTAAAGTATTGATAAGACTTGCCCTCTTGGTTAGCATGTGATATGTCTATATATATGGATAAGATTATAAATATGATTGAACATGACATATATTGACCTCTTGTTAAATCATGATTCTATTTTATCCTTATCCTTGAGTTACATGCTAGCATTCCAACTGCTAACCGTCTCTAGACGCTATGTTCCCGTGCGACATAGGGGCCGGAGCATCATCTTCTCTTCCTTCACAGTGATTAGGAAATCGAAGTGGTTCGTGCATTGACTTGGGAGTGGTGAGCTTCCTTACTTCGAAAGACCTTCTTTATTGGTCTCCTATATTTAGACTTAGTCTTATTTTGACTTGGTTTGGCTATTATCGGGGGCTTGTCCCGACATATATATTTCTAAACCTTTATTTGTATAAAGGTATTGTGGATGACTGTGGACTTGAGTATATTGGTTAGCTGATGTATCTAATGAAGTTTTTAGACATATTTAAGTTATGAATTGTTGTATGTTTTCCGCTATCTCATTATATAGTCGGGATTCACCTGACCTATGTGATTGATATGATGATTATGACGGGTTATTGGGGCTACCTATGGTTTATGTGGGCTTGAGGTTCCCCTACGACATGGCCCGGTTTTAGGGCATGTCAAATACTAGACTGATAGCTATTATTGTAAGCAAACTCTACCAATGATAGATGCTCAACCCAATTGCCACCATAATTAATCACACAAACCCAAAACATGTCCTCTAATGTCTGAATAGTTCTCTCCACTTGTCCATCCATCTACGAGTGGAAAGCAGTACTCAGACTAACCTTAGTCCCCAACCCTTTCTAAGAAGATTGCCATAAGTGAGATGTAAAATGCGTGTCACAATAAAAAATAATCAAAACAAGCACCTCCTGCAGCTTTACAATCTCATGAAAATACAACTTCGCATAATCCTTCGCTGAGAAGGTAGTCCGCACTGGCAAAAACTGGGCATACTTAGTCATTCTATCCACGATGACACAAATTGAATCATATTGATTCCTATATCGAGGAAGACCGATAACGAAGTTCATATTGATCACTTACCATTTCCATTTGGGCAATTCAATTTCTTGATACAACCCTCCTGGCCTCGTCTGCTCAACCTTAACCTGTTGACACACCATGCACTTGGCCACAAAATCAGCCATATCCCTCTTCATGTCATTCTACCAATAGATCTTCTTGAGATCATGATATATCTTAGTCAAGCCGGGATGAACAACATAGCGTGACTCATGCGCCTTAGCCAAAATCCTTTGTCACAAACTGTTGACATTAGGAACACACAACCTCCCTTGGTACCATAAAGTACCATCGCCACCAATATAAAAAACCACTACCTTTTTCCCACCAATGTCACTCTTGATTTTTATCAAGTTAGGATCTAGCACTTATTTCTCCTTAATCTCCGCACCAAGCGATAATCAAACCACTTTTTGCACCATCACACCACCATCTTTGGAGTCTAAGATGTGAACTCCAAGATTAGCCAAGCAGTGAATATCCTTTACCAATTCCCGCTTTCCTTTCTCCACACGAGCCAAACTTCTCATGGATAACCTGCTAAGAGCATCAACAACCACGCTAGCCTTACCTGGTTAGTAGTGAAGACTCATATCATAGTCCTTGAGAAGTTTAAGCCATCTCCTCTACCGAGATTAAGCTCCCTATGAGTGAACACATACTGTAGACTCTTATGATCAGAAAAGATATCCACCAAAAAAGAAATCCATGTGCACACCATACAAGTAATACTGCCATATTTTCAAAGCAAACACAATCACCAACAACTCCAAATCATGAGTAGGATAATTCATCTCATGCACTTTCAACTACCTGGAAGCACAGGAAATCACCTTCCCATGCTGCATCAACACACAACCAAGCCCTGCCAGAGATGCATCACAATAAACCACGAACCCATCATTACCTTTTAGCAAGGTCAGAATCAGAGCTGGAGTTAACTTATCCTTCAACTTCACAAAACTCCCTTCACAAGCATCCGACCAATAAAACTTGACTTTCTTCTAAGTCAACTTAGTCAAAGGAGCAACTATTGATGAAAAGATTCCCATAAACCGCCTATAATACTCGACTAAACCTAGGAAGCTAAGATTATCGGATGGAGTTTGGGTTTTGTACACCTCTTCACCACAACAACCTTTTGCGAATCCACCATGATCCCTTCACTAGAAATAATATGACCTAAGAAAGTTACAACGTTTAACCAAAACTCACATTTGGATAACTTGGCATACAACTGTCATTCCCTTAAGGCCTACAACACCACACAGAGGTGATTAGCATGATCCACCTTACTTTTCAAATAAACTAGAATTTCATCAATAAACACAATTACGAAGAGATCCTAATACTAATGAAAAACTTTATTCATTAGATCCATAAATGCCGTCAGAGCATTAGTCAACCCAAATGACATTACCAAAAACTAAAAGTGCCCATACCGAGTACAAAAAACTGTCTTAGAGATATCCACCTCCCTAATCTTTAGTTGATGGTAACCAGATCGAAGATCTATCTTAGAAAAGAACTTGTCACCTTGCAACTAGTCAAACAGATTATCTATCCTCAGAAAAGGATACTTGTTCTTTACCTTCACATTGTTTAAATGCCTATAGTCAATGCATATCCGGAGGAAACCATCTTCTTGCACATAAACAACACCGGTGCACCCCATAGAGATATACTAGGATGAATAAATACCTTATCCAGAAGATCCTTAAGTTGCTCCTTGAGTTTCCTTAACTCGATTGGAGTTATTATATATGGAGGAATAAAAATTAGATGAGTATCCAGAACTAGATCAATACCAAACTTGCTTTCCCAATCCAGAGGAACACCAGGTAGATCATCCAGAAAGACCTTTGGAAACTCATTAACCACAGGAACTGACTGGAAATAAGGACCTTCCAAGTTAGAATCTTTAACCTAGACCAAGTGATAAAGATAACCTTAACCAGCTCACTAGGAAACCTAAATATAACCCTATGGGTCTAACAATCTAAGGACGCATAACAAAAATGCAACCAATCCATCCCCAAAATGATATCACAATCAGCTAGACCCAACTCAAATAGATCCACCAAGGTCTTCTTGACACCAAAAGATATCACACACCCCATATAGACTTTCTTAGTAAAAACTAAGTCAACTACTGGGGTAGAAACAAAAAAAGGATCTAAAATTACTTTCAAATTGAACCCAAAAGATACAACCACATAAGGAGTGACATAGGAGAGAGTGGACCTTGTGTCAAGGAAATAACATACATTACAAGAGAAAATTTGTAACATACCAATAACGACATTAGGTGATGCCTTAAATTCTTGTTGGGACACCAAAGCATACAACCTATTTCGACCAACACTAGAACCAGGAGCAGTAACAAAATTAGATGCAAAACTACTAGGTGTAGAAGCAAAATATGAAGCCACATAAATTTTATTCGCCCTCATAGCAACCTTATTAACCAAAAAATTCATGAGACGATGGACTACCTGGCCACTCTTGAAGAATTTGTCCCTTCCTTCATCATAATAACCCCGATGAAGACGACCACAGTACTGACAAGGAGGGAATAAAGAAACTAACTGACCTCCACTTGCCTAAGATTGTGCACCCTGTGCTCGAAAATTATCACCACCTTGATGATGCTTGTCGCTCGCCTGGTAAGGAGCACTTGCAGAAAGTAGGAACCAGAACTCCCCCCACTTCTTCTTCTGTTATTTTCCACCATCTCGACCACTCTGAGACTGAGCACCTCCCTGGTCATAAAACATGTTGCTCTTACTCTATCTATCGCTAAACTCTACCTGCTTTCTCTTTTTATCCTCCACTTGCTACATATGAACAGTCAACCTAGAGATGTCCATATCTTTAATCATCAAGGCACTCTTTCTCTCTAAAATCAAATCCTGATTCAACCCAGAAGTAAACTTCCTTATTTTTGCCTGCATATCAGCAAATAAATTAGGGGCATACCTTGATAATTGGTGAAACTTTAAGGCATATTCCCTTACAGACATCCTCCCCTGCTTTAGGTTCACAAACTCCTCCATCTTTGCTTCCCTTAACTCTTGGGGAAAGAAATGATCTAAGAAGGCCTTAAAAAAAGTATCCCACAATACTGATTCTTCCACATCACCTTTATCCTTGTCCAACTCTTCATACCACTGATATGCAACCTCTTTGAGCTGATAAGCTGCAAAGTTTGCCCCCTCCATATTGGTAGGTTGCATTACCTGAAATATCTTTTCTATTTCATCCAAGAAGCCTTGAGGATCCTTCACTATCTTTACTCCAAAAAAAGAGGGATGGCCTATCTTCATAAATTGGCCAACCCTTATGGACTCAACAGACAAAGCACCAGTTCTATCTCGCTTAGCCTGAGCAGTAACCATTTGAGCAATAACAAGAATAGCCTAATGAAATTTTGCATTAGTCACCTCGCCTTGAGAAGGACTAGTAGCAATTAGTGGAACTGTAGAATTATTAGGGATAGGATTTTGAGATAGAAGATGAACCCCAGAAGTAGGATGCACCCCTTAAGCATTACCTCCAAATAGGATAGAAGAATTTTCTTGTGTTCCAGATCTATGAGGCATAATTTAAAAGACAAATAAATAATGATTAGAGAAGATTCTAGGACTGAGACTCCAAGCTTAAGAATAGAATACCAAGAATATGAAACATTCCTAAATTCCTTGTAGCCTCTCCCTTATGAGTGTGGCGCGCTCCACACCCTTAAAAGAGACTCTACTTGACATGGCTTTATGGAATACCAATTAACTATGAACCTAGGCTCTGATACCAACTTGATGCGACCCGACCAGGGGCTTTATCGTAATGGACTTCCCAAGTTTGACTAGGATAGGATACCACCCCCATTACCCAACCCAAACTCTAGTCGCCTGCCCTGAGTGGGCTAAATTTTGAGCATATAACAATATAGTGTAACAACTCACATGAAGATTCTGAGATAAGATCACAACCGTGATCGACCTAACTGAGTCCAACCATCCCATCCCAATAATCCAACTATACCAAACCAACATTGAAATAAGGGCCATAAACCAGGCCATAACAAAAGATGTTCCAAAACATAATATGATTAATCCTAAAATAAAATATGATGGAATAATAAGAAATTATGTTTGATGATCTCAACCTTAATACCAATACCAATGTTAAGGATGACACCTATACCGATCCCGCCCATTCCAACCCATAGCAGTACCACAAAGCCTCTAACTAAAAGAGTAATAAAATTTGATTGGGACATACCCCAACCATGGCCAAAACCACTATCCAAAATAAAATTAAAGTGTATAGAAATATCAATAATATGCAATGGAGCCTTCCAAAGGGATAGAAGCTCACCACTCAGTACAAATGATGATCCCTGAGTCAATTACTATATAGGAGGAGGAGTATAGCCGATTCTTGTATTACGTGGGTATATAACTGCCAGTAGAAGGGTTAGCAGGTGAATGCTAGCATGATTTTAAGATAAGGATCAAATAATGCCATTTATAAAACCAAGTAAAACCATCCATATGAACACAACCATACATATATATAACTATATCGGGAAAACGGATCAATTTTAGCATGCCTTTAAAACCTTTACCTGGGGTATGTATCTTTGTCATCCTAAGCCACCCACAAGCTATATGGGTTTATCTCTCCCTCTGAAGGTCCCCAGTACGTGAAGCCATATGACCAAGGAAGAAAACCTAGGATGACTAGTACATACCCAAAATATTATATGACATCACGCACACGATCACCAAGACCAACCATACATCGGCAAATATGAGTTTCCAGTTTTGGTCCCCCGAGACCTCCACCTTCCACAACTTCGCTACACATCCCGCCATTATTTTCCAATTAAAACCATTACCAATCAATCAATCAATCCATTTACCATTTATTAACAAAGGCCATTTAGTGGTGGTATCGTCATATCGACCATACTTAAAAGTACTATCCATAGCCAACCATACGTAGGTTTAAGAGGACTTCTACATGCCCTTCTATTCACCATATTAAACCATTTGGGGGATCCCATGTACCTTACAAGCATAACTATTTAGACATTTACCTTTTCAAACCATTTAAACCATGCATAATTCCTTTACCAAGTTTTAAAATAAGCAAAAGTTCCATTAAAATACTCAATGCAATTAAAACATGCTTATAGGCATTTTGTCAAACACATTAGGGGAATAATATAACCAAAACTAATTCCAATTACCATTAAACCATTCCCATGCAATCTAGTTATCCAAAACCACCATTAATGTACATAAAGCATAATAAAAACCATAGAGAACCATAACCAACCATTTAATATCAAAACCCCCAATTCATATTTGAAAACCAAAATTATACAATCAATGAAGTCATGAAAACATTCATAAAAACCATGCTTCTAGTTATAATTAACAATGAGGGAAGAGAACATGCCTTAAACCAAGATGATGATGGAAAGAAATTACCAAGACAAGCCCCAAATCAATCCTCTAGTTGAAACCCTAGCTTTCATTTCCCAAAAGATTTTGAGAAAATTATAGAGTATTTTAGAAGAGTTCCTAAGTATTAATGAATGAAATAATAGGGTAAATAACCTCCAAAGTAGGTTAGAAGTCATGGGACCTTATTAGTATAAGTGAAAAAATATCTAGAATACCCCTACTTAAGTTACATAAAATCCCGTCCCAGGGGTACAACTGACCCTCACAAGTCGTACCCTTCTATACGAGTGGTACCATCCACTTGTATCTTAGCCTTAACCTTTGTATCTAATGTTTTCTAGTATACGAGTCATCCAACCAAGTTATATCTAAAGCATACGATCCATACCCTTCATCCATACCCTTAGCAGATCTAAACCCAAGAAAAATTTAGACATTGTCTACCATAAGAGTCCTAGGTATAACTCGTACCCTATCTTACGGCTCATGGTGAGCCACTTGTACTCATATCTAACCTAAGTAACTAAGTATAAGATTAAGTTAATAAACCAAATGATCCATAACCACTAATATGACTCATACCCCTAAGTCATATCTATTCTAGTAACCAAAATCCATCTCACCAACCAACACTGGTCAACATACAACTAGACTATACCATTTATACCCCAACATACGGCTCGTACCCTCGAGTTATATTGGGTCCAAAGACTAGAATTCCAGGAAATTTTCTAAGGTCCAGATTCCAGGGTTTTTCACATATAGCCCGTGGGTTCTTAAGGATGGTTAAGCTATACATACCCAACTTAATGGTTTTAAATACATGCTAAACCTGGTTTACTTTCCCAGCATAGTTATATATATGTTTAGTTTTTATACATATGGTTGGTTTGCTTAGTTTTACTGGTTGGCATTATTTTATCTTTATCCTGAGTCCATGCTAGCGTTCACCCACTAACTCATCTTTGGGTGGCCGTATCCCCATCCAATGTAGGAATTGACCATTCTACTCCTCCTACTTAGTGATCGAACTTAGGATCAACTATTGGATTGAATTGGTGACTTCCATAGTTTGGAAGCATCTATTTCATGTCATGGGTTACTTTATGCACTTTTGTCTTTCATTGAGTTGGTTTATGGCTATGTCGGGGGCATATCCCAACTAGGTACTCTTTGATTTGGTTTAAAGGCTTTGTATGGACAACTATGGACTTGGATATGGCATAGATGGATTATGTTATATATATAAACATACATAGAATTATGTCTTGGTTTTGGTTTATGGTTTAGATTTGGTTGTATTGTTGGTTTTTGGGTAGATTGACTTGGTTAGGTTGTCCACAGATGTAGTCTTATCCTAAATTCACTTCATGGATAAATTTTCTATCTTGTTATATGGTCAAAATTTACCTAACTTAGGGCATACGTTGCTTGGTTGGGTTGGGTAATGGAGGTGGTCTCTGATTTTAGTTGGGCTTGAATCACCCATTATAATAAGGCCCTGATTTAGGTCATACCAAGTTAGTATCAGAGCTTTAGGTTTTGGTATCATGGGGTGTCCAAAAATCCAGGTCAAGTAGAGTTCTGCTTATGGGTGTGTTGTGCACTACACTTATAATCAGAAGGATACAAGGCATCTAGGAATGTTTCACTTTCTTGTTGATCTACTTTTGGGATATGGAGTTTAAGGTCATGAACTTTTCTATGAATCTTCTTTGTTTCACTTTTCAGATCATATCCTCACAATGATCTAAAGTTCGTGGAAACTCATTTGTCCCACTCAAGGCTGACATGGATGGATCTAGTCTAACTCTTAGGGCACAAACTTGGTCAAGGGTTGCAGCTTTTGGTTTTCCTCGTTGAGTCCCATCAATCTTCACTGACCCTATTTCTAAAGGTGGAACTCATTCTCAATTACCTCAAGAAAAGGTTACTAATATTGAGTTTTAATATATTATTAATCTATTGACCCAGGTAGTGCTAATTCTATTATGCTGGTTTGGTTTTATTGGTATGGGGAGGAATAAAGAAAGGTCAAGAAATAGGTAAGGTAAGAGGGTCTTGATTCTCTAAACAAAAAAAGAGATCAATGGTGTGGTGGTAAGTGGTCTAAGAAGAAGTGTTAGGTAGGTCCTAACTCCTATTCTATGGCTAATATTCCTGCTCCCTACCTGAATCCATTGAAAGGTAGACGTGTTCAGAGTGGTAATGCTTTTAGGGTACAAGGTGCCCAATCTCGGGCTATTGGGGCCCAATCTATGTCATCATATCCTCTTTGTATATTTTGTGGTCGGTTGCACCGTGGTTGTTGTGAGAAAGGGAGAAATCGTATTTTAATTATGGCCAATTTAGTCATATGCAATATGAGTGTTCCATAATAATTGATGCTTGGGCAGATAGGACACCAGTTACCACTTCTCTAGATCTTGCAGCAAGGGGTACTGCTTTTAGCTTTGACACTGGTTAGGATCGTCTCAATAAATTCACTATCCCTTAGGAGTTCAAGACATCTTTTGATGCTAACATTGATATTTTAAAAACTCTTTTTTTGTGGCGTGTATTGGTTACTTAGTTTGGGGTCCCCTCTCCTTGTGACCCCACTTGTGGTTGTGTATTTTATTTTTGGTCCCATGGTTGTTTTAGAATTTTTTTCTATTTCTATCCTAGTAAGTGACTCCATGATTGCTAAAAGAGTCTATGGGGGTGTGTGGTATCTGTTGGTCTTGGTGTATTGGTTTGACATGAATATGGTGGATTTTGATATTATTTGGGGGATAGATTAATTATACTCAAGCTATGCATTATTAAATTATCGGGTCCATGCAGGTTGTCTTTAGACTCTATGGTGAGTCGGTTATAGAGTGGGAGGATGGTTTCATTCCCTAGCTATTAAGGGAAAGGTTATATCATATCTTAGAGTTTGGAGACTAATCTCTAAAGAGGGTGTCTCCATTGTCATTTGGTCTTGGTTAAACGTTCTAACTCGGAAGGTCTTTCTTTGCATTCGGTTTTGATAGTGCATGAATTTCTTGGGATATTATCTAATGACTCTCGTTGTGTCTTTATAATGGGGAGGTTGGTCTAGTTTCAAACACTTGTCCAATTTTTGTCCTTTCCTTATAGAATGGTTTTGGTTAGGTTAAAAAAGCAAATAAGGGATCTTTTAGATAAAGGTTCCATTTGTTCTAGTATTTCTCCAAGGGGTGTTTTTGTTCTTGCTTTCATAAGGGAAATGGTTTCCTGGAAATGCATAGGTTTTCAATGGATGAATAAGGAATTTTAGAAAGCCCTCCTGGTGGGGTAGAGCATGTCTGTGTACATCCTATATGGGGTACTTTGTTAGTAGTACATGGTGGTCGATAGATACTAGTCTTGAACCTAGATATTTGATCTTTGTAAAATAAGTATGTTAGCTCAAGAATAATAATATGAGAATTGTATAGGTAAATTGGTGGGTTGGATGAGGTGTGTGGAAGGTTTAAGGTTGATGGCTTGAGAAATAAAATAATGGGAAAGTTATGACTTATAGGCTAGAAGTTCTTGCTGAATTGGTAGGTTGAGGTTGAGCCATAGGATAGGGATAAGACATAAAGCTCGTATGTCTATGGTAGGATCTAGGTGGTCTTTGGGGATGATATTTTGGTATAGGAAAAAACAAGTGTCCCTAGTGAACATCCTGGGTAATACCCATTAGAGAGGAGTGTTGTGCTTATAGATGGCATGTGATGAAGGTTGGTGGTTAATCTATAATTTTCCCTTTAGTAGTGGACTTTAAGGGAAGGATGGGTTATACTTTCTAGTGGTTCTCTTCTACCTCAGTTAAGAGATTACTCTACTAGCATTGTATGCATTTTATTAGAACATATGCCTAAGGTTCGCATTTTGTATTCGCCTTGTTTTGTGGATATGAATCTTGACCTTATGTTACGTTATCTATGGTATATGTGGTTATGTTTCTTTTGGTGTCTAGTTCTAGTTTGGTTGGGATGATTCTTTATTATGACCTAGGTGGTTGTTATGAAGTACTTAGTGCCTATAGTACCGTGTCTTATTTTTGGGATCTTGCCTTAGGTGGCATGGATAATTCTTGTAATTTGGTTCCCTAAATAACTCTTCTTATTATAGGATGGTAGTGGCTTGGCAAGCATGGTGAGGTTTTGAAATAAGGAATGTAGGAGTTCCTAAGTAGGGGAAAGTCTAGAGTGACTACTAGAACTAAGGTTTTAGAGGGCAAGGTAAAGTTATTGTCATGAGAAATAGTTAGGAAGGGAATAGGTGGTGGAAACCTTTGTGAAATTATAAAGGGTACTAGATCCTTGGAAGGATAGATTGTACCAAGGGTATATAAGTGGTATGCTTAAATGTTGTGATTGGTAGATATACCAATAGTTATGTTGGGTACTTAAGAGGCCTGGGAAGGCATCTTTTATCTATTATTTTCATGGCATGATTGTGTTATGGTTTTTGGTTTCCAATTATAGGTTCGGGTTTCTAATTATAGTGGTTGGTTTTGGTTTTCCTGTGTCTCTTACTTATAGCTTTTATATATGATAGTGATGGAATCGGAGTAGTGTTTTGAGATAGATGCAAGAAGTAGAGCCCGATGGCCTAAGTTAACTCCTTTTAGCTTTGGATAGGGTTGAACATGGAAGTGGTGGTGTATAGTTAGACTCAAGATCTCGTAGTGATGTGTCTTGGGAAATTGTAAGTTGAATTGGACTTGATCCCTAGAATGAGTCCATTCATCCAATACTCCATGTGGTATGTGGAGGTAAGGTATGGATGGTCCTTCATCGGTTGGTTTCTTTGGATAGTATTGGTATCTTAGATTCTTTGTTCCTTAAGGAGGTCCCAGCGAGGATCCTAGATTGGTAATTTTGCCGGTTGGGAACGAAAGGTATGGCTTTGGTAAAGGTTCCATGATGAAACCAAAAATTAGAGAAAGCCATATGGGATGCGAAAGGGGACATGGAGTCCAAGGATCCATATTTGTTCCTCGTTCTGGAAATTCGTTCGAAGGCTATGTGATCTTGAACACATATTTGGTTTCTAACTTGGTTAAGGGTAAGGAATGATCCATCTTGTATCTTTGTTTTCTAACTTAGTTAGAGGTCAGGATAGAGGTGTTGGGGTATAAATCGTGCTTTGGTATGTGATGATCTTCTTGTCTTGTTGTGTGTCCTTATTTTCTAATTCGGATGGAAGAAAAGTTTAATGTGTGTTATTGCATCATCTCGTGCTTGTTCTTACCCTTACCCGTCATTTGAAGATGAATGATCCTAGTGGGAGAGACTATAACACCCCGAGATTTGGGCCCTTGCAAAAATTCTTGGGTTTTGGACTTTCGGGATATGGTACGACTCAAGGGTACCATTCATACCCTTAGGCATGAGTTAGGGGGAAGGATTAATGGATTGGGTAGAAGGTTGGCTTGTTACTGTCCAAGATACGACTCACCACCATACGAGTCATAAGGTGGTATACGAGGGGTACAATTCCAAGTCGTATGAAGCTTATAGAGTTGCCTAGTTGAAACTATCCAAGGTACGGATGTGGGTACGGTTTTGGGTACCAATCGTACCCTAGGGTACTAGTTGGTGTAGTGTAGTCGTATTGGGACCAGTGTGGAGGGTCTTGGTGAGGTCTAGGGTATGAGTTAAGGTACCATTCGTACCCCAAGTTATGGTTTACATAGTTGGGTCGTACCCTCTTAGGGATGGATTTTCAACTTTTAAGTTGGGAACCTTTTGGAAATTTTCCACCCCAAAACCCTTATGTACCCATGTTAAATAACCCTTGGTGGCCTCCCATAACTCACTTGAAAAGGTAGAAACACTCTGTAAACACTCTCTTGGAGATCGGAGGCTAGGGTTTCTCAATTGTTCATCTAGAGGCTAAGAGGGGTCAAGTACTTTCCGTGGATCTTCTTGTATAAGGCATGTACTTCTTTCCTCATTGTTAGTTCAAACTATAATGTGTTTTAAACATTGATTTGTGAAATCATAAATGGTGGTTTTGAAAAATGTTGAGGGTCTTGATGCATGTTGTTTGGTATTGGTTTAAACTATGTTTTTACATATTTTTGGTAATGGCTTGTACATGTGGGTGCTTGTTGGTTATGGTTTAACAAATGGTTCATGAGTGACCCTAATTATGATGGTTTATGCTTTGGTTTTGGTTTTATAAACTAATAAAAAACCTACAAGAATAATAAGGGAGAAAAGAGAGAGTAATTCTTATTTCTCTCGAGAAATTTTACTGAGACGTTGAGATACAAGTAAGAGAACCCTTTATTTATAGGGAAGTTGACTTGATCCCAAAGTTAGGATTGTTATCTTTCTCCTGATAAATGTACAAATAAACATTCAATATAATACAAATATACTTATAATAACTCCTAAATAATCAAATTTTCTATCTTCTTGTAACCCTTCTTTCTTTAAGAGCCTTTAACAATACTCGTATTAGTACTCGCACGATGTGCAGATAATGCTTAAGTAAAAGTAATCATTAAATAAAGATAGATTTTAAAAAAATAATTTAGATTTACAAAATTCATCAAATGAGTAAAAAACATAAGAAAATGTTTCATTGACCAATAGATAAACCAACATAGACTAATGAAATGTAAGTTACCATCTCCTATCAATTATAGTTTCTTGAATAGTTCATAACAAATAATTCATAATAAATTATTTCAAAGTGAAAGAAAAAAAAAGATAAAATCAATTTGAATTTCTTGAAAATGTTTACATATATACGAATATTGAAAGGAGACTAAGTATAACGAAAAAATATTATCATTCTAGTTACACCATTTATAACATTCACATTTACGCCAAAATAGGATCATAAAAATACTAAATATAGAAAAGAGATAAAAGTTATCTCTAAAAATTTAAAATTTTAAACAGAAAAATCATAATAATCTAAAGCAAGATCTTTCAATTTCTATTTTTTATTTGCGTCAAAACAATTGATATATATATAAATATATAATTTTATTGATAGATTCATTATTTAGTGATACTATGTTACCGAAAATTTATATTTAGATAAAGAAATCATTAAAGTAACAAACTTATTTTTTTGAAGAAACAAAAACACTATGCATAATTACACTATTTTTAACAATTAATTTTCTTTTTCCAAACTTTGAATGTATAGTGACCTTACCATAGTTTTTTTCTTCTTGAAATCTCATTTTTAATTAGTGACAATATTCCTTCAACATGTTGGTCTTTTACTCTACGAAAATATGATATTAAATAATGATTAGCAAAATTTAAAAAAATGAACTTAATCATCTTTATATCATAATTAGGCATGACCTCAAAATAATATATAATTAAGAAATTATATTATTCATAGTACAAATTTATATTTGTATAAAGAGATTATAAAGCTAACAAACTTATTTTTCTCGAGAAAGAAAAGTCACTACGAATAATTTAAATTATTTTTAACAAATGATTTTCTCGTTTCAAACTTATGTTACATTGTTCAACCTCTTCATACATATATTCTTTTGCTGAACTCTCATTTTGAATTATTGATAACATTCCATCAATATATGTGATCCTTATTATGTCAAAACCTTTATATTTAACTCTTGAAATTCATGAAGAAAAATTCAAATTTATATTTAGCAAACTATTAACAATTCTTATTTCTACATATTCATAATGAAAAACTTGATAAATTCTAATAAGACTAATGGTCAATAACAATAACAAAGAGAGAGAAAAGAGAGAGAGAAGAAGAAGGAGGAGGAGGAGAAGAAGGAGGAGGAAGAAGAGAAGGAGAAGAAAAAGGAGGAGAAAGAGGAGAAGAAGAAGAATGAGAAGGAGGAGGAGGAGAAAGAGAAGTTAACAATATTTTTGTGTTATTGAATATAGCCATCTAAGGTCAAAATTCTCATATAATAAAAATCGAATGCAAACTATAAATTAACTTTTCAAAATTAGTACACAAATTAACTTAAATTATGAAACTTAAGATACTTATTTTTTCAAAATTTAAGTTTTCCATATAAACATCACTAAATTGATATAAACAACATTTTGAAACATGGTAAATAAATTAAATAACCCAAAAATGTTGTGGCATTATATTTTTTTTTTTTTGGTCTCTAAATCATCTTTTAATACATAAAAAATGCATACAATAGTTTCCTTCTTTTTATAGTCCAAACTTACCATTTAAAAATCTTTTCATTTGAATTAATGATCATAGTAGATTGCACAAAATCAGTTAATTAATTATATGTATTTTCATTAAATAAATAGTGTACGACATAATTGTAATAAGACTACACAATCAACTAATTGATTTCAATTAATTAGAATCAATTTTATGATCACAACATATAGACTCAAGTTCCTTAAATTTAATGTTGTAAATTTCAAAATATATTTATAGCTAAAGTAGTAGTCAATGTTTGTTGCTTTCTTACCAATATATGTATATCAATTACAGAACTTTGAATATATTTTCTGTTGAAATAATGATCAATATTAAATGATTTTTACTTCAATTTAATCTAATTAATTTGATGACAAAAAAATTATTATTAATATTATATATTTATTTACCATAAACCTGTCCTAATTTTATAGCTTAATAATATTTAGTTAATCTACAATTACATAAAGGACTCAAATACGAAAACAATTGATATTAGTTACCTTTATAATTTCAGAAATTCATTCCCATAAATTTATCATAATTAAAGTTTAATTGTAATAAATTAATATTAATTACCTTTATAATTTTGGAAAGAATTTTTAAAAAGTGACAATTATTTGTTTCCTAATTACTGATTTATTTTTTTAAAATCTCTTATAAATTTATAATTTGATTATAGTCAACTGATTACTTAATTTTATTTATAATTTGCTAAAAACTCAAATAAGGTAACAATTATTCTTTTTCCTAATTACAGATTTTCTTATATTCATACATTTATTGTTTTACAAAAATAGGTCAAACTTAATTACAATTAAAGTTGAAATATCATTTTTTAAAATGTCAATTAAACTTTTCCCGTATAAGTTGTTTGGTTGCTAATTAACTATTAATTCATAAAATTTTCTTGTAATACTTTCTTGATTTACTCAATTGTAATGAAATTATAAACAAAAAATTAATTATAACATCGTTATTTATACTGTTTACATATTTTCAGGGATGACAACTTTTTTTAATATTTCTTATTTGGAATGACTATAATCTTTTCTATATAAATTGATTGGTTACTATTTATTAATTTGTTATTCCCTTAATTGTTTGTTTCTTTTAATATTTCTTTTACTCAATTGTAATGAAATAATTAATATTTAATTTCTTATAATACTATTTTTTAAATCATATGAAATAATTATGTATTTTTATCATAATATGAAATATGAAATACTATTAACTAACTAAATAAATAAACAATCAAAAAACATAGAATAATATGAAATAATTAACTACTATTCTTAATATGAAATAATTAAACAATCATAATAATTTTAATCTAATAGAAATGAATCTTAAATGATTTTTAGCACAATATGAAATAATATTAAATCATAATAGTTTCATCCAACAGAAATGAATCTTAAATGTTTTTTTACTACAATATAAAATATGAAATAATATTAAATATTTAAATAATCAACAAAATAGCTTGTTATCAAATGATAATTTTTGGTTGTAAGAATTCAAATGGGTAGTTCTGAAGATGACATTTGTCTTAATTCTAGGCTAGATTATCCTCCTTTATTATATATATACTAGATATTCGTTCCTGTGCAAGGCACGGACATTTTGACAACACTAATATGAAAAAGAGATTCAATTTTGGGGAAGATTATCTCTTACTTGTTTTAATTGTTTAGTATAGGAGTAGAAGAAAATAAATGTAGTACAATGAACCGATGTTAACATAATATATACATTCAGTATGGAATAAAAATGAGCTTATAGGCTGGTTCAACCAATACAAAAGTGATTATATAAGTGGATAAAAATATAGCTAGATTGTCCCAACTACAGTTACCGACACATCTTTCGTTTGGACATTCCTGAAAAAGTACATGATACACGTCTCATTTGAAAATTTCAAATATATAAGTTGAGGAGACATACATCGATTCCAAAATATTTATTGCACCATAAATTTACCGAAATACCCTTGATAGTTATTTAATAAGGAACAAAAAATTATTTATAAAAAATTACTACCATGTATAATTTAATTGAAGGTCGAAATAAAAATATTATTAAAATAATATGTGAGGACAAAACTAATAAATATAAGAGAAAGCAATATACATGTATAACCCTTTTATTGCACCATAAAAAGAGGACAAAACTAATAAATATAAGATTGCACCATAACATTGCCGAGATACCCTTGAGGTATAAAAAACAAGTAATTTAATAAGGAACAAAAAGACATTTATAAAAAATTACTACCATGTATAATTCAATTACGAAAGTCTAAATAAAAATATTATTAACATAATAAATGAGGACAAAACTAATAAATATAAGAAAAATAAATATGGATGTGTAACCATTGATTGCACCATAAAAATGACGACAAAACTAATAAATATAAGAAAAAAATAATATGTATGTGTAACCATTTTATTGCACCATAAAATTACTGAAATACCCTTGATAGTCATTTAATAAGGAACAAAAAGATATTTATAAAAAAATACTACCATGTATAATTATTAAATTATAAAGGTCTAAATAAAAATATTATTAAAATGACAAAACTAATAAATATAAGAAAAAAGCAATATACATGTGTAACCATTTTATTGCACACTAAAAATGAGGACAAAACTAATAAATATAAGAAAAAAATCATATGCATGTGTAACCATTTTATTTACTACTATATATAAGTGAAGGTTGGGGTGACTAAAATTACCGAAATACCCTTGGTAGTCACCCCAACCTTCACTTATTGCATCATAAAATTACTGAAATACCCTTGATAGTCATTTAATAAGAAACAAAAAGATATTAATACTATCTATACGTGAAGGTTGGGGTGACTAAAATTACCGAAATACCCATGGTAGTCACCCCAACCTTACTTATTGCACCATAAAATTATCAAAATACCCTTAGTAATCATTTAATAAGGACAAAAAGATATTTATAAAAAAATACTACCACGTATAATTTAATTACAAAGGTCTAAATAAAAATATTATTAAAATAATACATAAATTATCAAAATACCCATGGTGGTCACCCCAACCTTCACTTATTGCACCATAAAATTACTGAAATGCCCTTGGTAGTCATTTGATAAGGAACAAAAAGATATTTATAAAAAAAATACTACCATGTATAATTCAATTAGAAAGGTATTATTAACATAATACATGAGGACAAAACTTATAAATATACGAAAAAAGCAATATGCATGTGTAACCATTTTATTGCACCATAAAAAATAAAAATGACGATAAAACTAATAAATATAAGAAAAAAATCATATGCATGTGTAACCATTTTATTTACTACTATATATAATGAAGGTTGGGGTGACTAAAATTACCAAAATACCCTTGATAGTACCCCAACCTTCACTAATATATAGTAGTAAAAAAAATAATAAATAAATAGAATAGAAATAGAATATAATAGAAATACAAATAATAGTAGTAATTATATTCTACTAATAATAAAGAAAAGGTTTGGGTATTACTAAAATACAAATTAGTAGTACTATCAAGTCTTCACCCCATCCAGCACATGTTTGCCAAAGAATGTTCGCTAGATTTCATAATGAATTCTTCTCTATGAAACATGAGATTCAACTTCATCAAGAATTATTTTTATGACCAATAATTTATCTTACCAAGGTTTCGTACAATAGCAGAAACAAAGCTATGAAAGGAAGGAATCTGCTAAAAGACAAGCTCATATCAGGTTTTCTGCTTAATCTGAGTATTGTTTTGTAGAATGTTACAACCCTGCTTAATCCGAGTATTGTTTTGTAGGATCTTGCTACTAGAAAGTATAGGTTTTTAGAATCTCCTTTGTTTTTTCAGATCCATTTTTGTAATGCCCCGAGTTTGTACCCCGAACGCTGCACGGTGCTAGCGACCCCGAAGGACCACCAGCTAACCCATGACTGGTACCGGCTGTGAGGACTAAATAATAACAACACTGTAATGATAATATATCTAAAATAAATGCAAAAAATAGGCTGAAAATCGCCATAAGGTTCATAACTGAAACAAATACTGAATACTGATAACTGAATACTGAAAATTAAATACTGAAAACTAAACATATATATGAAATACTCTAGTCTGAAAGCCTCTAACTGTCTAAATATGGAGTTGATGGGATAAGTCCTGAAGTAACTCTAACTACTGAATAAAATTAAACTACTGAAATAATGAAAGATGATATCATCCTCGAACTATGAGGACTCACCAGTAAATTTGCTGCTCATACTTCGGGCTGCTTAGTGCGGTCAGGAGCCCATGCGTCTAAACCTATGATATAAGACATCATAGCATAAAAGAAAAGTATGCATCAGTACTTTGAATATATTGGTATGCTAAGTGAGGTAGGCTGATATGCATGGGTTCATATGCATGAACAAATAACTGACTGAGTAACATGAATTTAATTGAATAAGGATACATATATAATTGAAAACTGATGAAAACACTGATTATGCAAAACTGTTCATATATCTACATATATTGTAGCTGAGATCATGATAACACTGGATACTAAGTTATGATAACTGAAAGACTGATATATAAGTTTACTGATACTACAGTACTGATAACTGAGTGACAGTTTCTGACAGTTCTAATTTTATGGAACTATGCTGAGTTCCATACTGAGCTGAGTAACTGTGTCTGATAGTCCTAATTCTGTAGAACTGAACTGAGTTCTCTACTGAGACTGACTGAAATTGAAACTGCGAAAAGTAGTCATCTAACTGACATGCCCCTTCTCTGAACTGATTTGCGGTCTAACCTAAAACCCCAGTTGGAAGGGTGTCAGTACCGTGCCATGGGAAAAGACAAGTGCTGAGTCACCCTCATCTGGCAGGTGCTCTGAATGAGAATGGTATTACCCTCAACTGGCCGGTAAGATACCTCATAAAACCTCAACTAGCAGGTTGATGTCTCAACCTACACTGGCTATGTAGTTTTGGAACACAAGGACTGCTTCTAAGGATCACACCCTCTGCTGGCCGGTGAGTACCTATCCTTGGGTTCACTTGATGCTGAATCTTACTCCCAACTGAGATGAACACTGAACTAATTTCTAAACTGTACTAGGTTAGACTAAACTATTATTGATCGTGTTGTCTAACTGAACTAGAATGATTTTACTGGGTTCCACTAACTAACGGAGTACTACTGAGTTCTGCTAGCTGGCTGAGTTTACTGAGTTTCTGAACTGAGACTAATTTCTGAGTACTACTGTTTGTGACACTACTGAAACTTTTCTATAACTACTATAGCTCTAGGTAAACAGCTAGATATTTGGGTATTGAATATCCCCAGGACTCGATAGCATAAAATCAAAACATAGCATGAACTTGAAAATCACAACAATGCACACTTATTCATAACTCATTCATAGAGATATTTCATCAAATACTTGTGAGATATAAACTTTCACATATTCTAGCATGTCATGATTTTCACCTTTAACTCACATGAGCAGTTTATCAAGCACTTGGGGATCATAATCTATACACATGATACTAAATAACATGTAGGCATCATACTTTCAAATCCTAATTTGTAAATCAAGGGATTTTAGCATAAATTCATAGGATACTACAGACACGATAATTAATTCCACATAAAACTTGAATTAAGCCATGGATTAGAACACAATTTCAAATCATAGTTATGAATACACACAAATCCAACATGGAATTAATGAAATCCATTAAATTATAGTTTAAAAGAGTTTCTTGAACTCCAAAGGTGGAAGGAAATCCTTGGATAAACATATCACATACATGGTTTCTTTAATTAGTGAAGATTGATGGTGCTTTCTTGAAGCTTGAATCTTGAATTGGAAGCCCTAGGGTTTTGTTCTTGAGTAATTTTGAGAATAGATAATGGATTTTGCCTCTAAAGTGGCTTAATCTAATGTTTTGAGGGATGATATAAGGTGGGAAAAGACCCATTTACCCATCTAGATGCGGGCTTCTAATGGCTAAAAACGTGCCCAGTGACGCGCATCCCAACGCATCGCATCAATAGGATCGATTCTATAGCCGGCACGCCACATCGAGTCTGTGTCGGCTCACTAGAATTTGACACTGGGAGCTGGGAAAAACATTTATCAAAGCGATAGGCGATGCGGCACATCGATATCGCGTTTATCCACTGGTTTAGACTTCCAAATGTACCTCAAACGATGTTAAAAAAATCCAAAACTCTCTCGAGAATGCCTACTGACATTCCTGATCATAAATAAACATAAAGATCAATATTTTAAGTTCATGAGGGTCGTGAAATAAGATCGCCAACTTACAAAGGCTAAAATAGTTCTAAGTATAAATACTTAGCTAAGATTTCTAAGTTTAGGACCTCTTCTTAAGATTTAACGGACTGAGTTAAGCTTAGGATTTTACGAGGTCTTACAATATCTCCCCCTTGGGAACATTAGTCCTCGAATAAGACTGACTAAGCTAAGAATACTGATAGACCAAACTTACATACTGGATATGCACAACTGAAGCATGTTTTCATGACTGAAACTACTGATATACTGAGTTTTCATACTGAACATACATAATTGAAGCATGACTGAGTTCTGAGGACATGAAACATGACTGAGCTATTTCTTAAGGGTATGCATGATATTATAATGCTATGCAGCTGAACTGATATCTAACACATAAAAGAAGATAGAATATGGAACTGAGTAAATTCAAGAAAAATTGTTACCTTGAGCTGAATCTGAGTTTGTAGAGAAGAGGTGAGGATACTTGGTCTGTATATCTACTTATGCTTCCTAAGTATCTCCCTCAACGGATTGATTCCACCAAATAACTTTGACTAGAGGGACTTATTTGTTCCTCATTCTGCAAATCTAATAATCAAGAATTTTGACTGAAACCTCTTCGTAAGAGAGACTATTCTAAAAATCTATACCCTCTAAAGGGACTACAACTGTTGGGTCTCCTATGTACTTCTTTAGAAAAGAGACATAAAATACTAGATGTACAGAAGCTAAGTCTAAAGGAAACTCAAGCTCATAAGCCACATTTTCAAAACGGCTAAGAATTCAGTAAGGACCGACATATCGGGGACTGATTTTCCCCTTCTTGACAAACCTCTTTACTCTCTTCATAGGAGATATTCTCAAATATACATAGTTACCAATATGTATGAAGACTATGAAAACATGTCCAAGTACTAGTTGAACACACAGTTCATCAAGTCCATGAAAGTTGCTGGGGAATTGGTAATACCAAATAACATGACTAGGAATTTGAAGGGACCATACCAAGTTTTGAAAGATGTTTTTGGAATATCACATTATCTGACTCTGAGCCGATGATAGCCTGATCTGAGGTCTATCTTAGAAAATTAACTAGCACTTTGAAGTTGATCAAAAAAAGTCATCAATTCTGGGAAGTGGATACTTGTTCTTGACCGTAACTTTATTTAACTGATGGTAGTCTATACTCATTCTAAAAGAACTATATTTCTTACGCACGAATAGAGCTAGTGCACCCCAAGGTGATACAATGGGTATAATGAATCCCTTATTTAGGAGATCCTTTAACTGTTCTTTTAATTCTCTGAGTTTTGCTGGAGCCATTCTGTATGGCGTAATAGAAATGGGTTGAGTATCTGGAAGAAGGTCAATTCCGAAGTCAATTTTCTTTTTGGGAGAAACTCTCAGAAGATCTTTGGAAAACATATTTAGGAATTCATATGCTACTGATACTGACTCAAGATTAGGGGTTTCTGAACTAGAGTCTTGAACTCGTACGAGATGATAGGCATACCTCTTAGATATCATTTTTCTCTCCCTAAGGTAAGAAATAAGATAACCCCTAAGTGCTAAAGTACTGCCCCTCTACTCAAGGACAGGTTCATTCAGAAACTGAAAATAGACATTCTATTTTTGTAGTCAACTAAATCATAACATGAATGAAGCCAATCCATGCCAAGAATTACATCAAAATCTGTCATCTCTAATTCTTCTAAGTCTGCTGAAGTAACTTACTGAGATACCATAATCGGACAGTTCCTGTATACTCGCCCGACTATGATAGATTTACCCACTGGGGTAGAAACTAAGAAAGGATCTACTAGGATTTTAGGACTGACTATGAAGTCAACAGCTATATAAGGATTTACAAAAGACAAAGAAGCTCCTGGATTTAGCAAAGCATAAACATGTAAATAATAAGCTTGTACGTACCAGTGACCACATCAGGAGAACTTTTTTGATTCTGTCAGGACTGAAGTACATAGATTCTGTTTAGGCATTGCCCACTAGTGGCTTGAAAGCGGCACCCTACTAATTCGGGCGATCGAACTGAGCTGGGGGATGATTATACTGGCCCTGGAAACCTAACTTCTGACAATCCCTAACCCTGTGTCCTGGCTTGCCAATCCAAAACATACATCACTGCCAGCTCTGCAGGCATCCTGATAGTTTCTGCCGTATTTCTGGCAAAGAGAATTTATTCGGGCACTGCTAACACTACCCTAGGGTTTAAGGTCTAGAGCCCTATCTTTGTTGCCATCTCTAAATTTTGGCACTGGAGCACTGGTTGAGGACGGAGCTAGAACTGAGGATTTTAGGTAGAATTGAGAATGATTTCCACCTTCTGACTTAGGCTGAGTGAATTTAAAGCTACCTGTTCTGGCTCTCTTGTTCTCCCTCTCATTCTCTTTATTCTTAGCCTCTTCTATTTGCTTAGCATGGACAATGAGCCTGGATATATCTATCTCCTTAATTAGCATTGTGGTCCTACACTCCTTAACAATACTATTAGACACGCCAGACATAAACTTACTCATCTTAGATCTGCTATTGGCTACCACATAAGGAGAGTATCTGGCTAATTGAGTAAACTTGAGAGAATACTCTTTTGCTATCATACTGCCCTACTTCAGATTAATGAACTCCAAATCATTAGCTTCCCTCAACACCAGTGGGAAGAACCTATCCAGAAAAGTACTGGCAAACTCCTCCCATTCTACGGGCCCTATATCATCGACCCTCTCTGCCTTCCACTTCTTGAACCATGAGTGAGCCATATCCTGCAACTGATAAGCAGCTAACTTAGCACTCTCACTAGCTTTCACTCCCATAATATCTATGACTTTCTGCACCTGATCAAGAAATTTTTGTGGGTCCTTCTCTAACTTAGACCTTGTAAAATATAAAGGATTCATTTGGGTGAAGTCTCGAATCCTGGCTGCAGCAGTACTGACCACTAGGTTAGCTTGAACAACATCTGGCGATTCATTTTGAACTACAATGGAATTGGCTAGGGTAGTGAAAAGGTCTCTGAATTCAGCATGGGAGACATACTCATCAAGAGGATCTGCCTGAATGGGCCGAGGGGCTGGCTGATTTCATGTTCTTCTTTTGTTCTTCTTGGGAGGCATGTTCTGTAAGGTGAAGGAAAAAAGGATTAGACTGAGACTATAACTTGAGCTCATACTCACTCACATGACATAAATACTGAAAGAAGGGAAACCTTTCTTAAAACATCTCATAGCCTCTTTTCCATAGGTGTAGCGCACTACACACCCATGCACAAGACTCTACTTGATGCAAATTTTAGACTCCCTAGGACTTGGTTGAACCTTAGGCTATGATACGAAGTTTGTAATGCCTTGAGTCTGTAACCAGAACACTACACGGTACTAGAGACTCCAAAAGACCACCAACTAACCCATGACTGGTACCTTCTATGAGCACTAAATAATAATAACACTGCAATAGTAATATATCTAAAATAAATACAAAAGATAGGCTGAAAATCACCATAAGGTTTATAACTAAAATAAATACTGAAACTATCTGAAAGACTCTAGTATGAAAGCCTCTAACTGTTTGAATATGGAGTTGATGGGATAAGTCTTCAACTAACTTCAACTACTGAACAAAATTAAACTACTGAAAGATAACATCGTCCTCAAACTATGAGGACTCACCACTAAATTTGTCGCTGATACTTTGAGCTGCTAAGTGCGGTCAGGAGCTTGTGCATCTGAACCTATGATATAAGACATCATAGCGTAAAAAAAGTATGTGTCAGTACTTTGAATGTACTGTTATTCTAAGTGAGGTAGGATGATATGCATGGGTTCATATGCATGAACAAATAACTGACTGAGTAATATAAATTTAACTGAATGAGGATACATATATAACTGAAAACTGATGAAAATACTAATTATACAACATTGTGCACATATCTACATATAATGTAGCTGAGATCATAATAACACTGGATATTGAGTTCTAATAACTGAAAGACTGATATCTGAGTTTACTGATACTGCAGTACTGATAACTGAGTGACTGTTTCTGATAGTCCTAATTCTGTGGAACTATGCTGAGTTCTATACTGAGCTGAGTGAATGTGTCTGACAATTCTAATTCTGTAGAACTAAGCTGAGTTTTATACTGAGACTGACTGAAACTAAATTGCAGAAAGTAATCATCTAACTGACATGCCCTTTCTCTAAACTGATTTGGAGTCCAACCTGTAACCCCAGTTGGAAGGGTATCAATACCATGCCATGAGTAAAGACAAGCACTGAGTCACCCTCTTCTGGCAAGTGCTCTGAATGAGAACAGTAGTACCCTCAACTGGCAGGTAAGACACCTCATCAACCCTCAAATGGTAGTTTGATGTCTCAACCTACGCTGGCTATGTAGTTCTGGAACAAAAAGACTGGTTTTAAAGATCACACCCTCTGCTAGCAGGTGAGTCCCCATCCTTGGGTTCACTCGGTGCTGAATTTTACTCCCAACTGAGATAGACACTAAACTAATTTCTAAACCTTACTAGATTGGACTGAATTTTTACTGATTGTGTTGTCTAACTGAATTGGACTGAGTTCACTGGTTCCATTAACTAATGGAGTATTACTGAGTTCTGCTAGATGGCTAAGTTTATTGAGTTTCTGAACTGATTGCTGAACTGAGACCGTGACTAATTTCTGAGTACTACTATTCGTGGCACTACTGAGACTGTTCTATAACTACTGTAGCTCTAGGTAAACAGCTAGATTTTCGGGTATTGAATACCCCCAGGACTCGATAGCATAAAAGCAAAACATAGCATGAACTTAAATAGTACGACAATGCACACTTGTTCATAACTCATTCATAGAGACATTTTATCAAATACTTGTGAGATATAAGCTTTCACATATGCTAGCATGTCATAATTTTCACCTTTAACTCACATGAGCAATTTATCAAGCACTTGGGGATCATAATCTATATGCATGATACTAAATAACATTTAGGCATTATACTTTCAAATTCCAATTTGTAAATCAAGGGATTTTAGCATAAATTCACAGGATACTACACACATGATAATTAATTTCACATTAAACTTGAAATAAACCATGGATTAGAACACAATTTCATATCATAATCATGAGTACACACAAATCCAACATGGAATTCATGAAATCCATTAACTTGTAGTTTAAAAGAGTTTCTTGAACTCCAAGGGTGGAAGAAAACCCTTGGATGAACACTTCACATACCTTGTTGCTTGAATTAGTGAAGATTGATGGTGCTTTCTTGAAGCTTGAATCTTGAATTGGAAGCCCTAGGGTTTTTTTCTTGAGTAATTTTGAGAATAGAGAATGGATTTTGCCTCTAAAGTGTCTTAATCTTGTATTTTGAGGGCTAATATAAGGTGGGAAAAGATCCATTTAGCCCTCTAGATGTAGGATTTTAATGACTGAAAACATGGCCAGTGATGCGCATCCCGATGCGCCATATCGATGGGATCGACGCTATGGTTAGCGGCCGCATTGAGTCTGTGTTGGCTCACTGGAATTTGACACTGAGAGCTGGGAAAAAATTTATCAACACGATAGGCGACGCTTTTAGATTGCGTTGATCCACTGGTTTGGACTTCCAAACGTACCTCAAACGATGTTCGAAAAATTCAAAACTCGCCCGAGAATGCCTACTGACATTCCTGATCATGAATCAACATAAAGATCGATATTTTAAGATCATGAGGGTCGTGAAATAAGATCCCCAACTTATGAAGGCTAAAATAGTTCTAAGTACAAACACTTAGCTGAAATTTCTAAGTCTTGGACCTCTTCTCAAGCCTTAACGGACTGAGTTAAGCTTAGAATTTTGTGGGATCGTATAATTTTTCCCGTATATAATGTTTGGTTACGTTTCTGAGAATGAGAATTACAAGGTTGTTAAAGTCTTGTCATCTAAAAGGAAGGGGAGTAGTGATGGTAAGGTTTGGGTTTATTTGATGGGTTCGGATTCTTGAGAGGTGATGTACTTCATGTGGTTTGATTCCGAAGGGCGGGTCTGTAGTTGGTCTTAATGGATGTTTATATTGGATGTTGTTTAGTGATGATGGTGATGATGAATTGGAGGGTATTTTGGTAATCAATTAATTTATTCTTATAAATTATACCATACATATTACTTTGAATACAAAAAACAAAACACTCAATAAAAAATAATCCCAGCATAACTAATCCAGTATAACTTATCCCATCATAACTAATTCCAGTATAACTACATTCCTAACCAAACGACCTCTAAGAGTTAAGCTCAACTCAACCTGTGTTAATATTTATCGGCAACTAACTACCACATAAAGAAAGAACATAAGAAATTGTCGTAGCTAGGCAACGTAAATATAATGGACAATATACAACAGTACAGGATGTAGAGAATTCATCTCTTAATGCTACTCTTAACAACTCAAAAACGTTAAAGTCACTTATATGCTTAAAAATTAACACTAAATCAAATTAGTGTCCAGTATACGTAAAGAAAACGAACAGTGACATTGCAATTATTTTTAGCTCGTCTTCAGAATCACATAAGAACTATTTAGATATATTAGATTTAGGAAAGGCAAAAAGTTTAATCAACATTTCTAAAGGACCTTTATACTTCTGATATAATACCAACATCACTACAATGACGATTATACAAGTTCTTAAACAAATCAAATATATTAACTATGCTCTGACATATCTTCTTTTCCTAATTTACGTGTTATGTTTAAGAGCGGAACTACAATTCTTCTTACGGATTCAACACAATCAGTAGCTTTAATTTGGTTAAGATACATCATATACTTGTAGTTAAAATTCACTTAATATGCAGTGACAAGATGTATCCATTAATTTATTTGGTTTATTATTTTATCCTGTAGTAACTGCAGAGTTATAAATTTCTGTATAATAATTTATTCTATCTGTACTATAGTATATATCTAATTCTAGATTTTCTATGTTATTTATTATCTTGTGTTGTTCTTCTCGTAGTGAGTTTTTTATATTATGTAAACTATCACATGTACTTTTTTCTAAATTTTCTAAGGTTTTTTCTATCCATATTAACTTTTCTTTTAGATCTTCCATTATTTTTTCATTATTTTCTAATATATTCTAACATCCACAATCTTGATCTGAATAATATCCTTCTGGGTAAATTTCTTCGTATATCCGTTTTAGCGAATTTATAATTTCAATTCCGTAGTTTATTACTTCTTCTAGTATCATTTTCTTAATATCTATAATTTCTATATCTTTAAGTATATATAAGATAAAAACTTTAAGGTAGTCTAAATGATCTATTTTCTAAAATTGATATTTTATAGTTATTTGTTTTAGCCTTAGTAGTTTTTGCATATTTCTATTAAGAGATTTTATATATTTTTTATTTTCCATGTATTTGACTGTATTTATTTTTATCTGTTTTTCTAGTAACTGTATATTTCTAAAAATTCTACGTAATTTAGCATGATAAGTATTTATAAGAGTAGTTAGGTATGCATGGTATATAATTTACTCTAGCCATATAATATCTTCCAAATGCTTTTTATGAGTGGAATGTATTACCATTTGGATATAAAAATGCACCAGGTATAATGAATCTGTTTGATAATCTAGTTATCCGCACCCCCCTACAAATGGTATCAGAGCCCAGTAATTTAAAAAGTACGGAAGTGAGATATATGTTAAGACTAGTTAAATTTGAATTAGTTATTTATTAAATTAATTATGAGAAGACCATTTAAAAATAGAAAAGCTTTTAGAAAAATTAAAGAATCTTTAGTTAGTAATTATTCAGAATATATAAGTCTAAATAAAACAAAAGAAAATCCACAAAGATTAGCCTACCTAATTACATTAATATCTAGTATTGAAGCAAAATTAATAATCCATTTAAAATCTAGAAGAATGAGACATATACCACCTAATTATGATAAAATTAGATTTAGATATCCACCAAGGTATTATAAATATAACTTAGATGAATAAAGAGAAAAAATACAAAGAATTAAAACAATTTATCTCTGAAAGACGTAAAGAATTAAAAATAAGAAAAGAAAGACTACATTATAATATATTTGCCGGAGCTAGTAAAAACTCAATAAATATACAAAAAGATGAAATATCAAAATTAGAATCACAAATAGATAGTTTAGAATATATATATATATATCAACATGAACTATTCACAATAAAATGAACAAAGAAGAATTTATAATAGATGAAAAAATATACGAAAATCACGAAGGATCAAAAATAAAAATAGTATTTTCTAATCTAGGAAGAAGATATAAGAAAATAGGAGAACATTTATATCTAATGTTAGAAAAAGAAGAGTTAAAATTAGAAGATAAATTAACAGCAATGGTAAGAATAGAAAAAGAAAATGAAGAAATAGATAGAAAAAAGGAAATAGAAAAAATTAAACAACAAACTACGGAAGAAATACGAAAAATAGAAGAAACTAAAAATAGTAGAATTGCTGAATTAGAAAAAGAACTACAAATGTTAAAAGATTTGTACGAACAAAGACAAAAAGAAAAAGAAGAAAAAGATAAAGAACAAAAATTACTAAACGAGATAAATCAATTTAAGGAAAAATTAGAAATAAATAATATAGGTATTGAAGAAACAGATAATTATGATTCAGAAGATAGTGAAATATATACGGAAATATTAACAAATATAAAAAATTTAGAAATTAATGAAAAACAAGAAATAATTAATGAAGAAAACTTAGAAAATACCAACACAGAAATAAATACTCTTGATAAAAAAGAAGATGAAAATATAATACCTAAAATAACAGAAATAAGAAAACCTATATATTATAAAAGTAAATTTAAAAGATATAATGAATATGACAAATGGACACCAAAACAAATAGTTAATAAAAATTATAACTTTTTAGACCCAGACTGTGTAATAGATACAGAAAAAATAATACAATTATGGATAGAATATATGACAAAACAATTATTAGATAATAATATAAAGATAACAGATGCACCATAATATATAGAAATAACATTAATAGGATCAGTAAAACTATAGTTTTCAAACTTAACTGAAAATAGTAAGAAAGTATTAAGAGCTAATAAACCTATGTAAGGAACATCAACAACAACAACTAAACTAACACTTATAGAATTATTGAAAAAATATGAAACAGCTATAAAAGATGAATTTGGTAGTATGACAACAATAGAAGAAGAACAAGATGAAGAAAAAGATATAAATAGGAATTTAATGATAAAATTAACAATATGTAATATGTGTTATATAGACGAATATACTTGCGCATTTAAAGAATATTATTATAAAGGAGCATATAGTATAAAAGAAAGTAAGGAAATAAGAAAATTATATTTTAATAAGTTACCCAAACCATTTAGTACAAAAATAATAAAAAGTTGGGAAGAAGCAAAAATAGTAGATACGTTAGGAGCTAGAATAAAATTTTTACAACAATGGTATAGAAATTTATGTGAAAAATATAGAGAAGAATTAAAAATGGAAAAACATTAATAAGAAATTTAGCATGTTGCAAAAATAAAATAGCACCTCAATTTGGATGTGAAGAGAGATATTATAAGAAAAGAAAAAGACATAAGAAATATAAGAAATATAAAAAATCAAAATACAAATATAAGAAACCAAGAAAAAGATATTATGTAAAAATTATAAACATAAAAGACCATATAGAAAGAAGAAATCTATAAAAGAATGTACTTGTTATAATTGTGGAAAGTTAGGACATTTAGCTAGAGATTGTAAATTATCTAAAAATCCAAAAAATAAACAAATATCAGAAATAAAAATAGTTAATACATAATATATGCAAATATATTATATAGATTATGAATTAGAAAGTGAAGATAGTATATATGAAATTTCAGAAAATGAAACAGATACTGAAATAGATAGTGAAATAGATGAATTAAATGACTGAAGAAGATATAAAAATAATAACAAAGGAAGAATATTTAAATGATGAAGGAACGTAACAAAAAATAATATTTGACAGTAACATATTTGATGAAATAAAAGGAAAAGAGTTAGATTTAAGTGTAGACAAAATATTTAAAATACCAACAATAAAAAATATTTTTACTATGAAAAAAGATGAATATTATGTAGTATGCCAAAAAGAACATGCAATAGACTGTAGATATGCAAAAGGTAAAGCTAGTATACCACTAGTAACAAAAAGAATAATTAATAAAGAGATAAATGATATAAAAAGTAAAGGAGATCCAATAAAATATGTACACCTTGGAGGTACAGAAATATTAATAAAAGCATGTTTTAGAGAAAGAATAGATACACCGATAGAATTATATCTAGCAGATGACAGAATTATAAAACCTATAGAAAAAAGCATAATAACTGCCGTAAAGGGAAATTTAATATACCAAAAATTTAAATTTATAATAAGTGCAAATTATTCAGTAGCGATAACAGATAGAAATATAGATAAATCACTAGTATTATATTGGAAGATATCAGGAATAGAATTAACCCCAGGAAGTAAAATATTTACAGCAAGATGCAAAAATTTATATGTATTAACAACAAAACATAAAATAACAGGAAAAAATAAGATTAACAAGATACAAATAGATAGCCCATTCGAACAAATTGTAAAAACAATAGATTATAATGATTATAGCTATAGAGACATAGATATAGAAGAAAATTTAGAAATAGTAAATGATAGAATAAGTACAACAAAAAGAATAGCTAATGAAAAACCAGAATCATCAAGCTCATCAAAAAGAACAAGTTATGAAACAAATTTAATAAGTAATTTAAATCAATATTACATAACAGGAAAAATAAATGAAAAAGAATATTTAATACTATTAAATACAGGACAAGAAGAAAATTATATAGCAAAATATCTAGTAAAAGACGAAGAAATAAAAACTGATAATGATATATGCCCAGATCTACCAGGAAGTTTAATAAATAGTAAAAATATAGCAGAAAAAATAATAATAATGGGAGTTAGAAAAATAAAAATAGAATTTGAGGTAAAGGAAGAAATGCAAAAAGCAGATATAATATTAGGAATAAAATGGTTAGAACAAGTAAAACCATATAATATAGAACATACACAATTAACCATAACATATAATAGGGAAAAATTATTCTTAAAAAGAGCCTTAACATGAAATGAAGATATATGTATTAATGAAGATAATAGTGGAAGGATATTACAGTAGATACTATACGCCTAAGATAGATACAGGAGCAGAAGCTAATTTATGTAAATATAATTGTTTACCAGAAAGTAAATGGGATAAATTAAAAATACCAATAGTAGTTAAAGGATTTAATAATGAAGGAAGCTTAATTACTTAAAAAGCTAGGAATGTAAAAGCACAAATATGGGATAAGATATTAACAATAGAAGAAATTTATAATTATGAATTAACGTCAAAAGATATACTTTTAGGAATGTCATTTTTAGATAAATTATACCCACATATAAGAACTAGAAACGATTGGTGGTTTACAACACCATGTAAACAAAAAGTAAGAGCAAAAAGAGTTAATAATAAAATAAGAAAGAAAACTGATTGGATAAAAGAAAGTGAAAAAATTACACAAAAGTTAGAAAATATAAAAACCACTGAAGATACAATAGAACTAGTAGTATTCTCAATAAATAAAACAAAAATAACTATATTTTCAATAAATAAGATAGAAATAGTTAGGAAAGAATTAGAACAATTATATAGTGAAGATCCATTAAAAGGATGGGAAAAACATAAAACTACCATAAAAATTGAATTAATAGATAAGAATAGCATAATAACCCAAAAACCATTAACCTATAATTTTGATGATTTAAAAGAATTTAAAATGCATATAGATGAATTATTAGAAAAACAATATATACAAAAAAGTAATAGTAAACATAATAGTCCAGCATTTATAGTAAAAAAATATAGTGAACAAAAAAGAGGAAAAAGTAGGATGGTTATTGATTATAGAAATTTAAATGCAAAAACTATAACTTACAATTATCCAATACCAAATAAGATATTAAAAATAAGGCAAATACAAGGATATAATTGTTTTAGCAAATTTGATTGTAAATCAGGATTTTACCATCTAAAGTTAGAAGAAGAATCTAAAGAATTAACCGCATTCACGGTACCACAAGGATTTTATGAGTGGAATGTATTACCATTTGGATATAAAAATGCACCAGGTAGTGATAACGCTCAATCTACAGCTCTCGTAGGAGTGTAAAGCAGTCGTTGTCAAATATATAACCCAACTGGGTTGGGTATCGATCCCACAGGGAATAGCTTGGTCAACAAGTAAGCAAAGATTACTAGCCTTTTAGTGCAAGTCTCGTAAAAAGGGGGGAGTTTTGTCGTGCAAGTAATGTAACCAAAGTAATAAGGTAAAAACGGAAAATGGCAAAGTAAAAAGTAAGAATGTTTGGTAAGATGTAAAACAATGAGAATTGAGAAGTTGGGGTTATGTCCACCTTATGAGTTGTACGTCTCTATTGGCTATGAGTTGTGCGGAATTCAGACATGCATGTGCTTATAGAGAATTGTATTCGATGGTAAATCCAAGCGTCTTTCGACCTAAACAAGGACTATTTCACTTTAACTCTTTCGAGCTTAAAGCGTATCTAATGGTACAAATTCTCCAAGAGGTTAATCCAGTTACGGCACTAACTTTTTAATAGGGGATGGGACCCTATTACCTTGACATTATCTATTTTCCAGACATATAACTTTTCTTTCGAACAAGTTAATGCTATACTGGTGTTATTCTATGCGTCTGCAGCCACAAGAATTTGCATTAAGATGAAGAGAATAATGATATAAGCATTATACGTGTCACAAATTCATAAACTCAGACTAATAGATAGTATCTCATACGGCTTCCATAACCCCAACAGAGAAGTTTAGTTACCCATGAGTGCGAAGGAAATCACAATCGACATTGTTATTATACCACAATAAAGATCTCGTGTAGTAAAGTGTGGTAGGCGTTTAGGCGTGACTTCTTTGCAAAGTAACGTTTCTCTTGTTGCGGAAATTAAGAATTGAATAGATGAAAAATAATGTCAACAATGAATTAATAAAGAAAATTGTTTTGATGGATGGATGGATGGTGGATGGATGGGAATTGATGGAATGGGGGAATTGTGAGGAATCAATTAAAATCTCTAGCAAAATAGGGTATTTATAACACCCATATCCGATTCCTACTAAGCTATTGCATTACTTAACCCAATCCTACTAGGTTAATGTATCATTATCCTAATCCTACTAAGTTACTGCTAGTCCCCAAAGTCTTCAGAATTGTTGTTTTTGCCCGGGACAGATTTTCCATGCGCCACTTTTGGTCCTTGGCGTGTAAGATTTCCCTTCCTTCTTTCGTGAAGCTTCCTTTGGCGTCAAGTTATCCATAAAATGTGAATTCTGCATCATTTATACCTGAAAACTTGTTAATCATGTTCGTTAGCTCACTTACAAGAAAAAGGACTAAAAGTGCATGAATTATATAATTTGTTCTCAAAACTTGGCTAAAATATGGGCAAAATCTAGTGCTATAGGCGTGTAAATTAGCCTATCATCAACACCCCACACTTGAAGCTTTGTTCGTCCTCGAACAAAATATCATGTCCGTCTAAACATCAACTTAGGGTTTCACAGTATCAACACAAAATATTCGTCAAGACAAGCACAACAATTATCAACAAATAGTAGTTTTCCGATCATTAGTAGAAACAATTTAACCTCTAGCATAGACTCGTGATGGTGGCCAACTCATATTCAAAAGTTAAGGCACAAAGAATCATACACAACTACCCAAAACTCATCAACCATGTGTGTCTCATAATATATTACCCCTAATCACTCATAAGTATAGCATATTTTTCAAACATGGGTATAAAAGTATCCCTGCTCTCGCTCTCACAAAGAATTCATATGTTGCAACTGATGTCCATAGGCTTGCCCTTAGTGTAATGCTCCACTAAATATCAGAATGCTAAGCTTAGGATCAAATAGGTCTTTTACGGGTTGTAATGTAGGCTAAGGGACGGGTAGGACTATTTTGGCCAGAAATAGTGACTAAGTTCCCTAAGTGCTTTAATACATCACAATATGCCATTTATGCTTTCTTTCAAACAACCTTTTTGCTTTCTTTTAATCTACCTCCCTTTGTCACCTCTTTTGTTTTTCAATTTTTGAACATAACTAACTTTTTAGTTTTCTTTTCCTTTTTCTTTTCATAACACACCTCTTATGATAACAATTATTTTTCATAACAAATTCAAGCACCATTACTTTCTAAAGCATCATACTCACCCAATTTCCTCTTATTTTGTCACATGACTTTACACTTTAAAGCACTTAGGAATTTGGATCAAATTATGGTCTTGAAAAAATGGATTAGGCTTACATATGAGGTTGTTAAAGAAAATAGGCTAAAGGCTCAAAGGGGGTTATCTAGGATGATGTCCATGGGTAGATAAAATGAAGGTAAACAATCATAGGTTGCCAAAGAAATGCCTAAATCATCTCCTAGACTTGCACTCCTTATTTTCGCTTTACATACATACCAGGCAAGTTCTAGCATCAGCCACAAACACAAAATATACTATATCCTCACACACACAAGGCACATGGTCGACTTTATTGGGAGTAACATAGACTTTTGACCCAACAGATGAAGGAATTGAACCACACAATATCACATAGTGAGTCACAATTAGAGCCTAAACGTCTCAATAGTCATGATTTTAGCACAAACTCTTGTCATAATCTCATACTGTCTATTAGAATAATTTCATGCGAAGTTAAGCTTAATAAAAAAATTTACTACTAAAAAAAGAAAACCAAATAACTACTAAAAAGAAAAACAAAACAAACATAAATGCAAATGCAGATAGAGAAGTATAGCATGCAAATACCACCACCCCACACTTAGACGGGACACACTGCCCTCAGTGGAAAATAAATACGAAGAACTAGGTCAGTCAGACTCCTCCTCTATGTCTGGGGTCATACCCCCTTCGTCGAAATCATCATTGGAGTCGACATCCTCAGAAGTTCCTCATAAGTACCCCACTTGATTCCAAGAGTACGCCTAGGTATTTGCAGTACGGAGGATTCAGCTTGCTTTTTTCTTCCCTTTTTTTGGCCTTTTTGTGAAGTGGTTGCTTTTCTTGTCTTTTGGTGCCATTGTACCTGAGATCTCAATAGAGTCATGTTAGATTCATCTTGGAAGATTCAATCAACAAACAGACAATAGTGACACCACCCCACACTTAATTTGTTGAAATAAACTAATCAAGTGAATGATATCGATTACTCAGACTTCATCGACATAAATTTAGGTGATATGTTCCAACAATATAATCAGTGCAGCCATACTTCTTGTAATCTTGGCAATACTTTCATGTTTGATATATCAAGACTACTACATAGAGTCTGAATCAAGGTATAGCATCTAGAAATAATCGCAACCTCATATGTTGGTAGTCAACCTTAATTCTCATCTCGATGAACAAGTCATTCCAACATGTAAGCTTTCTATTGACAAGAGTATGCAATTTTCGTGACCATGTCATTTCCGCAAAAGTATGACAGTGCATCATAATCAAATACCAGTTGGAAACAAGTTAAGATCATCCTTACGTATTCATTTACTCACTTAGTTGTATCACAACAATTCAATCACATTCAAATCACCAATACTACTTCAAGATTTAACAATTCATAATAGGCGTAGTAGTGTAGTACTTATGGAATATAAATGAAGAACAAAGAAGTACTTACTTGGTTGATGACCTTGGATGATGTTTTTGCAAAGTAAAAGAGCAAAAGGAAAATTTTTGAGAGGATTTGGAGACTCTAGGCGGTGCTTAAGCTAGGTTTCCAATGTGTTTTTGGTTCAAGACTAAGTCTCATATTTATAGGAAAAGGTTGGGTCGGTTTTTGACCCATTTAAAATTGGATTTGGAGACAAGAAGTGACCATAGGTGGCGCCTTTAGCTTTGCCTATGCTTGGCATAGGCGGCGCCTTTTGCAAAGCATTGTCTAGCATAGGCGGCGCCTATGCCATGGCATTCCTAGGCATAGGCGGCGCCTTTAGCATGGCATATGAGATTCAGAGACAAAAAGCATTAGCATAGGCGGCACCTATGCTATGGCATACTTGGGCATGGGTGGCGCCTATGCTATGGCACACTAGATTCCGAGACCTTAGGCCATAGTATAGGCCTTGCCTTGTTTGTGGCCTAGTTTTACCTAGGCCGAGCCTTGTTCGATGCCTATATTTTCATGAGCAATGCTCAATCCATAGCCTTTTGCTTCTTCATTCCTAACTTACCACCTTCAACATGCCATACGTCCAAATCAAAATGTGAAACCGACCTTCTCGTTTTACAGCTCTTTGCACCTACATTTACTCAAAAACAACAAAGACGATTAGAACGATGGGTTGCCTCCCATAAAGCGCCTTAGTTTTGGTCGTGGCTCGACAAAATCCTAAGAAAACAAAAACAACAAAAACAATTAAAAACGATGGGTTGCCTCCCACCAAGCGCTTGATTTATTATCACGACACGACATAGCTATCTCGATTACTTAGTCTTTATCGAGATAGATGGGGCATCGTTTTCTGAATGGATTCAGACGACAATGAGGCTTACTTGTAGGCATGCAATCTTCTTCGAGATGACTTTTGTGCATACATATCCCAGGAGGGATACCAATTATATCATCAATCTTCCTACCCATAGCTCTCTTGTACCTCATCAGAGCAGAGAAAAGAGCCTCTACATGTTGTTCACTTAAATTATCTGCAACACTCTCCGGAAGTGTATTTCCATATCCCAAGAACGTATACCTTAGGTAATTGGGGAGCTCTTTTGATTCTAGCATTGGTGGATTTACAATAGAAGTCTTCACTGTTTGTGAAGGTTGATTTGTAAGATCAAGGTCCAACTTCTTAGGAGCATGAGAATATGACCCTATTTATTTTAGAGCACACATAGTTTCTTTATAATCTCCATCGTCCTCATGCGCAACATTCAGCAGCGCAGCAGATAATGGCTCAACAGTAAGCTGTTTCTCTACAAATATTTCTTTCGTATCCTCATAATGAACATCAGCTACAGAGAACACATTCATATTGCTGGGCTGCTTCATTGCTTTGCATATATCAAAGCGGACCACTTCGTCATTCAACCGAAATAAAAGCTCATTAGCTCTCATGTCAATAAGCACACTTCCTGTTGCAAGGAAAGGACGTCCCAAGATTATGGAAACTTCAGAATCCACCTCGCAATCCAGAATAATGAAGTCTGCAGGAAAGATGAATGAAGAAACCTTCACCAACACATCATTCAAGATACCCACAGGTCATTTTACCGACCTATCAGCCATCACGAGCCTCATATTGGTTGGTGTCAGATCACCCAACCCCAACTTTCTGTAGATAGATAGTGGCATCAAATTGATGCTTGCTCCCAAATCGCACAATGTCTTAGCAAAATTCATAGATCCAACCGTGCACGGAATAGTGAAAGCACCGGGGTCAGCCTTCTTCTGAACTAGTGATCGGGTAGCAATTGCGCTGCAGTGATGAACAATATCCTTCAACTCATAGCTTGCTGCTCGCTTCTTTGTCAAAAGATCCTTCATAAATTTTGCATACCCAGGAATTTGTTCTAGTGCCTCTACCAACGGAACATTAATGGTCAGCTGCTTTAACATATTCATGAATTTACTGAACTTTGTATCATCCGCAATCTTCTTCAATCTTTGAGGAAAAGGTGGTGGTGGATAAGGAATTGTTTTCTCCATGGCTTTTTTCTCCTCTTGCTTCTGTTTTTTAGCCTTTTCAGGCTGCAACTTGGTGTGATGTCATGGATGTCGTGATTAGCTTCTGCGGCGTCTTGACCTTTAGCCTTATCATCAATGTCCGCTACCTCGTCAACCACTTGATTGCCTTTGGATGAAGTTTCCAGCACCTTACCACTTCGGGTAGTAATAGTCATGCATGATCCATCGTTCCTTAGATTTTGCACAGTGTCTCTAGGTAAAGTGCCAGTCTTTCTTTGATTGAGTGCTGCTGAAAGTTGGCTCAATTGTTGCTCTATTTGTTTGATTGAATTGGAATGTGAATCAACTAATTGCTTCATTGAAGATAAATCATTTATGACCTCGGTTACTCCTGCGCTAGTTGTTTCCACTCCTTTCAATAGTTTAGCCATCATGTCTTCCATACTTCCAGAACTAGATGTGATGGTGTCACGTCTTCCTGGGGGAACGTATAAACCACTCTTTTCATTCTTGTTCTTCCAACTACTTTGGTCCTTGTTTCCAGATTTATGATAATAGTTCCGACCTTGGTTTCCTTGGGTATTACCTCGGAAACCCCCCTGATTGTTCAAGTAGTTGGCCTCTTCTTCTGAATCAGATTCGTCTCTTCCTTTTAACGCAACAGCTTTGACTTTTTCGATCTTCCCTGATAATAGATGCTTTGTAAGAAGATCCACTTGTGTTTTCATGTGCGCCATATCTTGATCACGTTCTTCTTCTCTTCTCCTTTGTTCTGCAGTCATGCCAATAGGTATAGTAGGGCTTGCTACCTCAGAATCCCTGGTATGCCAAGCTCTACTTTGCTTCGTCATCTGATCTAGCATATTGCTTGCCTGCCCAAAGGTGAGGTCCATAAATGATCCTCCAGCCGCATTATCCACCACTGATTTAGTTATTGAATTCAAGGCTCTGTATAGTATCTCCATTAGGTGGACATTGGTCATGTGATGGTTCGGGCACCTCATAAGCTTCGTCTTGAACCTCTCCCATGTTTCGTGAAGAGCTTCGGTTGGAAGCTGCCGAAAGTTGCTGATTTCATCTCTTAATTGTGCTCTTTTGGATGGCGAAAAGAATCTTTCTAGGAAAGCGTCTCTCAATTGCCTCCAATTAGTAATAGAATCAGGAGTCAGCCCATTCAACCATAGAGTTGCCTCCCCAGACAGAGACAATGGAAATAAGCGCAGTCGAATTGCATTCTGTCCAACGCCTGGATTGTCGAATGACTTGCATGTAGAAATAAAGTTGATCAGATGCATATTCGGATCATCGCCTGCTAGTCCACCAAATAATCCCTTGAGTTGCAAAAGCTGAATCATGGTGCTAGTGATATTGAACTTTGCTCCAGGTGCCAAGGGTGGAAGAATAATGGCTCCTGTGGCACCAGCTTCATCCAAATCATCATCATCGTCATAAAAAAAAATCTGCACAGCTCGGCAATCAGGCCTCAATCGCGCTTGACGATCTCTCATCTGCATGGGTGCCGCCACCTCAGTAGTATGCCGTGGGTTTAGTATCTCCTCATCGCCCAGGTCCTCATCATCAGGATTTGTTGCACGACCTGGGTTATCAATATTCTGTTGATGCACTTGAGCGGCTGCTAGAGTAGCTAACCTAGCCTGCTCCTGTTGAGCAGCCATTCTTTCTATGTCACGTTGTGCATCCATTCTGTCAACAGAACCTAAATAGAACAAAAACAACAACTAAAAGTAAAAGTACGAGAATCTTTGACCAAAGGGTCTAGTAATTATCACAAACTTAATTGACACACGTATTCCCCGGCAACGGCGCCAATTTTTTGATAACGCTCAATCTACAGCTCTCGTAGGAGTGTAAAGCGGTCGCTGTCAAATATATAACCCTACTGGGTTGGGTATCGATCCCATAGGGAATAGCTTGGTCAACAAGTAAGCAAAGATTACTAGACTTTTAGTGCAATTCTCATAAAAAGGGGAGAGTTTTGTCGTGCAAGTAATATAACCAAAGTAATAAGGTAAAAATGGAAAATAGCAAAGTAAAAAGTAAGAATGTTTGGTAAGATGTAAAACAATGAGAATTGAGAAGTTGGGGTTATGTCCACCTTATGAGTTGTACGTCTCTATTGGCTATGAGTTGTGCGGAATTCAGACATGCATGTGTTTATAGAGAATTGTATTCGATGGTAAATTCAAGCATCTTTCGACCTAAACAAGGACTATTTCACTTTAACTCTTTCGAGCTTAAAGCGTATCTAATGGTACAAATTCTCCAAGAGGTTAATCCAGTTACGGCACTAACTTTTTAATAGGGGATGGGACCCTATTACCTTGACATTATCTCTTTTCCAGACATATAACTTTTCTTTTGAACAAGTTAATGCTATACTGGTGTTATTCTATGCGTCTGCAGCCACAAGAATTTGCATTAAGATGAAGAGAATAATGATATAAGCATTATACGTGTCACGAATTCACAAACTCAGACTAATAGATAGTATCTCATACGGCTTCCATAACCCCAACAGAGAAGTTTAGTTACCCATGAGTGCGAAGGAAATCACAATCGACATTGTTATTATACCACAATAAAGATCTCGTGTAGTAAAGTGTGGTAGGCGTTTAGGCGTGACTTCTTTGCAAAGTAACGTTTCTCTTGTTGCGAAAATTAAGAATTGAATAGATGAAAAATAATGTCAACAATGAATTAATAAAGAAAATTGTTTTGATGGATGGATGGATGGTGGATGGATGGGAATTGATGGAATGGGGGAATTGTGAGGAATCAATTAAAATCTCTAGCAAAATAGGGTATTTATAACACCCATATCCTATTCCTACTAAGCTATTGCATTACTTAACCCAATCCTACTAGGTTAATGTATCATTATCCTAATCCTACTAAGTTACTGCTAGTCCCCAAAGTCTTCAGAATTGTTGTTTTTGCCCGGGACAGATTTTCCATGCGCCACTTTTGGTCCTTGGCGTGTAAGATTTCCCTTCCTTCTTTCGTGAAGCTTCCTTTGGCGTCAAGTTATCCATAAAATGCGAATTCTGCATCATTTATACCTGAAAACTTGCTAATCATGTTCGTTAGCTCACTTACAGGAAAAAGGACTAAAAGTGCATGAATTATATAATTTGTTCTCAAAACTTGGCTAAAATATGGGCAAAATCTAGTGCTATAGGCGTGTAAATTCGCCTATCATCAGGTAGATATCAACATTTTATGGATAATTATTTTAAACAATTACCTAATTACATAGTATACATAGATGATATATTATTATATACAAAAACTAAAGAAGAACATATAAAATTATTGGAACAGTTTACAGATATAATAGAAAAATCGGGAATAAGTCTAAGCGAAAAGAAAGCCGAAATTATGAAAAACCAGATAGAATTTTTAGGAATACAAATAGATAAAAGTGGAGTAAAAATGCAACAACATACAGTACAAAAAATAATAAATTCAAAAGAAGAATTAGATACAAAAAAGAAATTACAATCATTTTTAGGATTAGTAAACCAAGTAAGAGAATATATTCCAAAATTAGCAGAAAACCTAAAACCACTACAGAAAAAATTAAAAAAGGACATAGAATATAACTATAATGAAGAAGATAAAAAACAAGTTCAAAAAATAAAATTACTTTGTAAAGAATTACCAAAATTACAATTTCTAGGTGAAAATAGAAAATTTATATACATAGTAGAAGCAGATGCTAGTGAATATAGTTACGGAGGAGTACTTAAATATAGATATGAAGTAGAAAAAATAGAACACCATTATAGATACTACTCAGGTACGTTCAATGAGACAGAAATAAAATGGGAAATAAATAGAAAAGAATTATGTTCGTGTTTGAGCCATATATTGTATATAACAAATTTATTGTGCGAACAGATAATACACAGGTACGCTGGTGGCTAACAAAGAAAATACAAAATTCAGTTACAACAAAAGAGATTCGGAGACTAGTTTTAAATATATTAAATTTCACATTTATAATAGAAGTGATCAGTACTAACAAAAATGTTATTGCAGATTACATATCAAGACAAAGCTACACAGACTGAAATGATAGAAGAAAATACACTTGAAAAGATACTCAATGCCCTAACTACGCTTTCATTGAAAGTGGACAGTATGGGTACTGAGATAGAAAAGCTAAAGACTAATGAAGATAAACTGAAGTCTATAGCTATGAATCAGCTAACTCAGCAGTGTGCAGAGCTATGTCGATCGGAAGACAATAAAATTTCAGAGATAGAAGGAGACGTTGGGATACTCCATAAAACCCATAACATTTATCAATCTACTTCTGCAGGTACAAGCAAAGAAGTTAGTCAACCAAGATACCCAAATACGAACATGAATAAAATATTTGAAAAACCATTTACACCAAAAATACAGAAAGACCATTTATTCATACCCCCACAAGTTAACACCTACCGAGATAGCCTAAACCAAGACAAAAAAGTTTATAATTACACAGCCCAAAAATATATAGAAAACATTTATAGAGTACAAACCTTTCTAAACTAGAACCCAAGAGCTACAAATATCCAAGAACCAAATACCAACTATATAACCCAAAAATTACAAGGATACAACAAACTTATCGCACTACCAAAAACTAACTCAAGACTAGTAAAAACATGTTTTGACTACGGATTGCTAAACACAATATACACCCAAGACGGAGCAGAATTGACAGCTATGGAAGAATTATATAAGATATTCACGACCTATAAAAGAATAACAAAAGGCACTCTATTTTATATAAAGTGTTATACTGCACCCGCGGAGATATTATATGACGAGATAAAACCAGTTATACAAGTCGTAAAGATAGGACTAACGAGAGATATGATTATACCAGAAGATATTGCACAACAACCGGAAATACCTATAATCGAGATACCAGAATTTTACGCAAACAAAAGACTTATTGGACTATCTACGATTATACAAGAACTAGCAAATAACTATGCAAATGGAAATCCAATATGGAGCTACTACTCGAGAGATCACCAAATGATTTACTCGAATTCAAAAGAGCTACGACCAACAGATATGGAGGATGTAAGACAATGGATACTGACACTACTCAACCCAGAGAAACCATCTACTGCACGAGGTATTAAAAAAAGATTCATTTCTGACAGACTACTAACAAGATATTGTAAAATAATTGGACATAAATATCCAGATCACCAATGTTCGAGGTGTGATGGAGAAGATAATATTATTCCAGAGGTACATCTAGAATAAAAAATCAAGAAGACAAGATGACAGCTGGAAGATAAGATCAGGAGAAATAATGGAGATATGGCAGATACGACAACAAACGAAAGACAAGATATCAAGATATTTAATTTGTATGAATTTTAAAGTCTTTACGTAAAAGAAGATAGGATAACATTAAATGTACATTAAATGTAGTTTTAATTTTAAGACTTTATAGCCTAGGATAGCCTTTATAGCTTATAAGACTTTTTAAGTCTTTATTTGTCTGTTTTTGTTTGTTCTTATCGTTAGAGAACAGATGTAAAAATTGTAAAGATTCGTTCACCCTATAAATAAAGAAGCAGGAAGGCATTGCGGAGACAACCCTTCATACATTAAGCAAAAACTCTCTCCATTCCAAAATTATTTTGCCCAGTTAATTAAATATACACTTCAATGGAAAAAGCTATGGAGCAACAAACCTCAGAAATATCAAAGCTACCGGAACAGGTATATCTATTTATGATTATGAATAGCTAAATTCATAGTTCCCGACAATCATGGTATGATAAAATAAATTCATATTAGTTACTTTATAGTAGAATTATTCGAAGAATAATATGTTAAGAAGTTTATTAGCAAAGTGGAAACGGAGAAAAATTCCTAAAAACTATGTCATCCTAAAGGTGAAACCAATGAGGCAAGAAGCCGTGGCGGGGAGTAACCAGAGTCGAGGCGCTGTTTAAGGGAAAAAGTATCCGAATTACCATGCTAATAGTGACCGAAGAACATGTTATTTAAGGATAATCTAGTATATAGTAATCTGAGATGGCCATATTTTATTATGTACATGGTTGAAGGGAATATTTTGAAAAAAGCAATTTTATGATAATGAATGATAATTTATCTGATGTAATGGTAGATAAATTTAAGATACTTATTTTATATGCACTTAGAGATATAAAAGTAGCATATATAAGAAAAATCATATTAGAAAAAGCATTTGGAAGATATTATATGGCTAGAGTAAATTATATACCATGCATACCTAACTACTCTTATAAATACTTATCATGCTAAATTACGTAGAATTTTTAGAAATATACAGTTACTAGAAAAACAGATAAAAATAAATACAGTCAAATACATGGAAAATAAAAAATATATAAAATCTCTTAATAGAAATATGCAAAAACTACTAAGGCTAAAACAAATAACTATAAAATATCAATTTTAGAAAATAGATCATTTAGACTACCTTAAAGTTTTTATCTTATATATACTTAAAGATATAGAAATTATAGATATTAAGAAAATGATACTAGAAGAAGTAATAAACTACGAAATTGAAATTATAAATTCGCTAGAACGGATATACGAAGAAATTTACCCAGAAGGATATTATTCAGATCAAGATTGTGGATGTTAGAATATATTAGAAAAACTAGAGAAAATCAAGATAATCTAAATAATGAAATTAATTATAGAAACCGAATTAGAAAAATAATGGAAGATCTAAAAGAAAAGTTAATATGGATAGAAAAAACCTTAGAAAATTTAGAAAAAAGTATATGTGATAGTTTACATAATATAAAAAACTCACTACGAGAAGAACGACACAAGATAATAAATAACATAGAAAATCTAGAATTAGATATATACTACAGTACAGATAGAATAAATTATTATACAGAAATTTATAACTCTGCAGTTACTACAGGATAAAATAATAAACCAAATAAATTAATGGATACATCTTACAAAAAGAATAATTTATTAAAACAAAATCTAAAAAATACTCACGCACAAAAAAGAATAGATTCATTAGATATAATAAATCTATTTGATAATCTAGTTATCCGCACCCCCCTACAAATGGTGAAGAACAACACAAGATAATAAATAACATAGAAAATCTAGAATTAGATATATACTACAATACAGATAGAATAAATTATTATACAGAAATTTGTAACTCTGCAGTTACTACAGGATAAAATAATAAACCAAATAAATTAATGGATACATCTTACAAAAAGAATAATTTATTAAAACAAAATCTAAAAAATATCCACGCACAAAAAAGAATAGATTCATTAGATATAATAAATCTATTTGATAATCTAGCTATCTGCACCCCCCTACAAATGGTATCAGAGCCCAGTAATTTAAAAAGTACGGAAGTGAGATATATGTTAAGACTAGTTAAATTTGAATTAGTTATTTATTAAATTAATTATGAGAAGACCATTTAAAAATAGAAAAGCTTTTAGAAAAATTAAAGAATCTTTAGTTAGTAATTATTCAGAATATATAAGTCTAAATAAAACAAAAGAAAATCCACAAAGATTAGCCTACCTAATTACATTAATATCTACTATTGAAGCAAAATTAATAATCCATTTAAAATCTAGAAGAATGAGACACATACCACCTAATTATGATAAAATTAGATTTAGATATCCACCAAGGTATTATAAATATAACTTAGATGGATAAAGAGAAAAAATACAAAGAATTAAAACAATTTATCTCTGAAAGACGTAAAGAATTAAAAATAAGAAAAGAAAGACTATATTATAATATATTTGCCGAAGTTAGTAAAAACTCAATAAATATACAAAAAGATGAAATATCAAAATTAGAATCACAAATAGATAGTTTAGAATATATATATATCAACATGAACTATTCACAATAAAATGAACAAAGAAGAATTTATAATAGATGAAAAAATATACGAAAATCACGAAGGATCAAAAATAAAAATAGTATTTTCTAATCTAGGAAGAAGATATAAGAAAATAGGAGAACATTTATATCTAATGTTAGAAAAAGAAGAGTTAAAATTAGAAGATAAATTAACAGCAATGGTAAGAATAGAAAAAGAAAATGAAGAAATAGATAGAAAAAAGGAAATAGAAAAAATTAAACAACAAACTACGGAAGAAATACGAAAAATAGAAGAAACTAAAAATAGTAGAATTGCTGAATTAGAAAAAGAACTACAAATGTTAAAAGATTTGTACGAACAAAGACAAAAAGAAAAAGAAGAAAAAGATAAAGAACAAAAATTACTAAACGAGATAAATCAATTTAAGGAAAAATTAGAAATAAATAATATAGATATTGAAGAAACAGATAATTATGATTCAGAAGATAGTGAAACATATACGGAAATATTAACAAATATAAAAAATTTAGAAATTAACGAAAAACAAGAAATAATTAATGAAGAAAACTTAGAAAATACCAACACAGAAATAAATGCTCTTGATAAAAAAGAAGATGAAAATATAATACCTAAAATAACAGAAATAAGAAAACCTATATATTATAAAAGTAAAATTTAAAAGATATAATGAATATGACAAATGGACACCAAAACAAATAGTTAATAAAAATTATAACTTTTTAGACCCAGACTGTGTAATAGATACAGAAAAAATAATACAATTATGGATAGAATATATGACAAAACAATTATTAGATAATAATATAAAGATAACAGATGCACCATAATATGTAGAAAGAACATTAATAGGATCAGTAAAACTATGGTTTTCAAACTTAACTGAAAATAGTAAGAAAGTATTAAGAGCTAATAAACCTATGTAAGGAACATCAACAACAACAACTAAACTAACACCTATAGAATTATTGAAAAAATATGAAACAGCTATAAAAGATGAATTTGGTAGTATGACAACAATAGAAGAAGAACAAGATGAAGAAAAAGATACAAATAGGAATTTAATGATAAAATTAACAATATGTAATATGTGTTATATAAACGAATATACTTGCGCATTTAAAGAATATTATTATAAAGGAGCATATAGTATAAAAGAAAGTAAGGAAATAAGAAAATTATATTTTAATAAGTTACCCGAACCATTTAGTACAAAAATAATAAAAAGTTGGGAAGAAGCAAAAATAGTAGATACGTTAGGAGCTAGAATAAAATTTTTACAACAATGGTATAGAAATTTATGTGAAAAATATAGAGAAGAATTAAAAATGGAAAAACATTAATAAGAAATTTAGCATGTTGCAAAAATAAAATAGCACCTCAATTTGGATGTGAAGAGAGATATTATAAGAAAAGAAAAAGACATAAGAAATATAAAAAATATAAAAAATCAAAATACAAATATAAGAAACCAAGAAAAAGATATTATGTAAAAAATTATAAACATAAAAGACCATATAGAAAGAAGAAATCTATAAAAGAATGTACTTGTTATAATTGTGAAAAGTTAGGACATTTAGCTAGAGATTGTAAATTATCTAAAAATCCAAAAAATAAACAAATATCAGAAATAAAAATAGTTAATACAAAATATATGCAAATAGATTATATAGATTATGAATTAGAAAGTGAAGATAGTATATATGAAATTTCAGAAAATAAAACAGATACTGAAATAGATAGTGAAATAGATGAATTAAATGACTGAAGAAGATATAAAAATAATAACAAAGGAAGAATATTTAAATGATGAAGGAACGAAACAAAAAATAATATTTGACAGTAACATATTTGATGAAATAAAAGGAAAAGAGTTAGATTTAAGTGTAGACAAAATATTTAAAATACCAACAGTAAAAAATATTTTTACCAGGAAAAAAGATGAATATTATGTAGTATGCCAAAAAGAACATGCAATAGACTGTAGATATGCAAAAGGTAAAGCTAGTATACCACTAGTAACAAAAAGAATAATTAATAAAGAGATAAATGATATAAAAAGTAAAGGAGATCCAATAAAATATGTACACCTTGGAGGTACAGAAATATTAATAAAAACATGTTTTAGAGAAAGAATAGATACACCGATAGAATTATATCTAGCAGATGACAGAATTATAAAACCTATAGAAAAAAGCATAATAACTGCCGTAAAAGGAAATTTAATATACCAAAAATTTAAATTTATAATAAGTGCAAATTATTCAGTAGCGGTAACAGATAGAAATATAGATAAATCACTAGTATTATATTGGAAGATATCAGGAATAGAATTAACCCCAGGAAGTAAAATATTTACAGCAAGATGCAAAAATTTATATGTATTAACAACAAAACATAAAATAACAGGAAAAAATAAGATTAACAAGATACAAATAGATAGCCCATTCGAACAAATTGTAAAAACAATAGATTATAATGATTATAGCTATAGAGACATAGATATAGAAGAAAATTTAGAAATAGTAAATGATAGAATAAGTACAACAAAAAGAATAGCTAATGAAAAACCAGAATCATCAAGCTCATAAAAAAGAACAAGTTATGAAACAAATTTAATAAGTAATTTAAATCAATATTACATAACAGGAAAAATAAATGAAAAAGAATATTTAATACTATTAAATACAGGACAAGAAGAAAATTATATAGCAAAATATCTAGTAAAAGACGAAGAAATAAAAACTGATAATGATATATGCCCAGATCTACCAGGAAGTTTAATAAATAGTAAAAATATAGCAGAAAAAATAATAATAATGGGAGTTAGAAAAATAAAAATAGAATTTGAGGTAAAGGAAGAAATGCAAAAAGCAGATATAATATTAGGAATAAAATGGTTAGAACAAGTAAAACCATATAATATAGAACATACACAATTAACCATAACATATAATAGGGAAAAATTATTCTTAAAAAGAGCCTTAACATGAAATGAAGATATATGTATTAATGAAGATAATAGTGGAAGAATATTACAGTAGATACTATACGCCTATGATAGATACAGGAGCAGAAGCTAATTTATGTAAATATAATTGTTTACCAGAAAGTAAATGGGATAAATTAAAAATACCAATAGTAGTTAAAGGATTTAATAATGAAGGAAGCTTAATTACTTATAAAGCTAAGAATGTAAAAGCACAAATATGGGATAAGATATTAATAATAGAAGAAACCCATGAAAAGCAATAGGGAATTCAACATATATCATATATTATAAAGTCCCTTGGCCCTACTTTGCTTTGCCCATGTTAATATATATACATAATTTATCCACTTAATTACTATACACAATTTACCTAATTTAGATATAATACAGATAAGTTATGTTTTCTAAAATTCAAGATTGATATACTCAAAATTGTAGTCTCCTCCGTCATCATGTTTTGGGAGCGAAGCTAAATCTCATGTTTTTCCATATAATGAAATGTATTTACTATTGTGTAACATGGCAAGATCGACATACAAACAGAAATAATAACAATCAGGTCCCATGAATTAAAAAAAGAAGAAGAGAGAGCTAAATATCATTGTATGTCAGTGTTTGTTTTCTTATATTGAACTCTAATTTGTGTTTAGCATCATGTTTTTCCATATAATGAAATGTATTTACTATTGTGTAACATGGCAAGATCGACATACAAACAGAAATAATAACAATCAGGTCCCATGAATTAAAAAAAGAAGAAGAGAGAGCTAAATATCATTGTATGTCAGTGTTTGTTTTCTTATATTGAACTCTAATTTGTGTTTAGCATCATGTTTTTCCATATAATGAAATGTATTTACTATTGTGTAACATGGCAAGATCGACATACAAACAGAAATAATAACAACCAGGTCCCATGAATTAAAAAAAGAAGAAGAGAGAGCTAAATATCATTGTATGTCAGTGTTTGTTTTCTTATATTGAACTCTAATTTGCGTTTAGCATTAATTTTGAAGCATTAGTTCACTTGATCAAATCACATTGAATATTATGATTTTTATTAAAGTTTTCTTTGTAATTTAATTTATCATAGCCAAATTTTACAATTGGTATCTTTTGCATGACATAATGTAATTTCGATTCAACATTTTTTTAGGTTTACAAGTATTTTTTTGATTATAAAATTTTATGACTTAAAATGTAACTTTTGTTAATGGATCGCCAACTTTGTGATATATATTATACTTTGAAGAAGATTATCAATGTCGATATTAAAGACTTTATCATGATAAAACAACCAACCAACGTAAAGAAAAAGTACATAAACTAAATAAATATTTGTGAAAAAAGATCAAGTGAGACAACAAATAATATTTGAGATACAATATTTATTTATATTATTGAAAATAGTCATAGCATTTATTTTAATGTCAACAGCTACATTTTAATAATATAGTTCTTCTTATGTATATAATTTTATTAATTGATGTGAGATACACATGCAACGCACGTACCCTAAACTAGTATATAGATTTGTACGAACAAAGGTCAATTTCCCCCAATCTTTTGTCATTTTGTTTTTCTTCAATTTGTAAAGTGAATTTTCTTTAAATAATAATGTAATTATTGATTGCTTTCAAAGAATTGAAAACTCGTTAAAACAATTATAAATCTTTATAAAAATATTATTTTTAATGACAATAGTATAAATTGTAGTTTGCTTGGAAATTATTACAATGGCAGTTGACAAAATTTCATGTAATCGAATCAAACGATAATAAAGTACACTCACATATATTTTTAACATTCTTAATAAACCACGATATTTAGCCATTCTTCTTAGGATATAGATGCAACAAATTCATCTTACTACCTAGCATATCTTGAATCTATCAAGCACAACGCTTACTAGTCAGCATGAGATATATATACTCTAGTTATAGCCTATCCAAATTACAAGTGGTTTATATACTAATCCTGTATGTGTATCACAACTTGGTCCAACTATCTCTTTATTCATTTCACTTGGTCAAGAACTCGTTGAACGCTATTTGCACTTTGTTTATTTCTGCTACTATTCAACGCATCAAAAGGAAAAGCAGTGGATTAGAGTTATAGGCCATAGGTGTTGTTCTTAAAGAGACGGAAGCTGCTGTAGTCAATTAGCTTTATAAAAAGTTACAGTAATAATTAACACTCCTTCCCATCCATTTTAGTTATCGGGCTTACAAAAAATAATTGATTCAAAAATAATTGTCATTTAAAAAATAAAATATAATTAATTATTTGTTTAACTAACTAAAAATCAAGTCATCAACTATATATGTGATCATGCGTGAGTAACTTTGTCATAAATAGAGTTGGCATAAATGGTTTTTAACTACTAGTGCTATATCTTTTCATATTGAAAGTCATGAGAACGAAATTTCAACACCAACCTACCAATGTTGAAATAAGACTCAGCACACTCCATTTACCAACCTGTGATTTGATTTAGTCGTCTCAATTACGATACAATATCTCTCTTTTTTCTTTCTCTTTGAAGAGATAATTAGTACTATGGCATTTGGCAACACGTCCATTTATCTTGTGCAGCTCATTTTGAAAAGGAAAAAAATTGAGCTAGTACGTAGTGAATTTTGAGGAATTACCCAGAAAATCAAACAACACAAATTAGATTAAATTGTTGGACATATTTATATAGGGGCTAAATATAAGCAAAGCAGAATTTAACATTGTTATTTTAAGTCATATTTAGTACAATAATAAAGACTTGTAGCAGCAATAAGTATGTACTTTAACAAAGAGTGCTAGGGCTTTTATCGGCATTAGTTAATTATCATTATATTGGATCAAATATCGTTATAGACTTTAGAGTAAGGGTGTCAAATGGGCCGGTTTTAACCGGTCCGAACCGTCCCACTAAAGGAAATTGGACCGGTTTGACCCGGCCCGGTAAGCTCAATGGCTTTAAGAGCCCGGGTCCCGGTCCGATTCGGTTTTGAATTTGGGCCCGGTTAACCCGCACCGGACTCAACCCAGTTAGGGCCCGTCGGTTAACCGACTCGGCCCGGCCCGGATAAGCCCATTTAATTTATTTTTTTTTGTTTTAAGATTTTGGAAAATTGAGCCAAACTAGCCGTTGGCCCAACGGCTGTAACGGCTAGTTTGGGCCCAAATATAAAAAAAAAGTTTTTTTTTATTTAAAATCATTTTTAATCCAAAAAAAAATTCTATAAATACCCTACACTTTCAAATCATTTTCCACACAATTTTTCATCCTCTCAAGTCTCAAATCTCATTCTCTCTCAAATCTCATTTCTCAATTCTCAAATATTCTATATATTTAATTTCTAAAGTGCTCACTTTAATTTTTTTAATTTTGCGATTACTAAGTACGAGTGGAAGTTTCTAAAGTCGCAACCTTCGGATACTTTCAAAATTTGGTATTGTCGTTCCATCTCTTACTTTTAATTTATAATTAGTGTATTAATTGTTGAATATTTATTTTTATTACTTTTTGTGTATTTTGAATATTTTTTAGTTTGATTTATACTAGGGATAAATTAAGAAACCTCGGTAAAAGTGTCAAAAAATTTTGTTCCGGAAGTGGTAGTGGTAGCAAAAAGCGAATTATTAGCGGTAGAGGTACTTCAAGTACTAGATATACCCGTGTGCCTTCGCCTCCGGTACCACTTAGTCAACCTTTTGAGGAAGAAATAGGTGTAGGTGTTCACGATATGGATTATTTAGAAGTTCAGAAAAATTACGGATTAGAAGAAGAAAATAAAGTAGATGTTGTTGATTTAGATGATGAAAATATTGGTGAGACACCCGAAGTAAGAAATGCTAACGTTAGATCTGAATCGGTTAATCTCCCTCCCCGTCCTCCCCGTGTCCCAAGAGCTCGTAAACAAACTAGTGTTGCATGAAATTTTTTTGAACGTATATCAGATACTGAGGTGCAATGCAATATTTATCAAAAAATATATAAGCATAAAAGAGGAGGCAAGCAAGGGGGTACGAGTACGTTAATGAGACATTTAACTGAAGACCACGAAAGAGAGTTAAAAATTACAAAAGGTGGTGAGACTGTTGGTGGTGAATGGACTCAACAACCGGTCACGTAACGAAGAAGTATAATAAATTGAGGGACCGGGAAGAAATATCAAAAATGGTAGCTGTAGGTTGTTTGCCTTTTAGTTTTCCTTCTTCTGATGCTTTTATTCATTATATTCAAGCAATTTATAATCCTATGTTTAATGGTATTCCTAGAAGTACTTGTCGGTCTGATATTTTTAGACTTCATTCACAATATTGTTTTTATTTATCTACATTGTTAAAAAATATTCAATGTAGAATATCTCTAACTTCTGATCTTGGTCGTGCTGTAAATAAAAATGTTTATTTAACCGTTACTTGTCACTGGATGGATAGTAATTTTGTGATGCAAAAACGTATCTTGCTTTTTTATATGATGAAGAGCGTAAACATACTGGATAATTTATTGCTGACTCGATACATAAAGTTGCAGCATTTTATGGTATCGAAAATAAAATCTTATGTATCGCTTTTAATAACGCTTCTAACAACAAGATTGCTATAACAAAGCTAAAATCTAAGCTATCACCGCCGTTACCTGAAATTTTTCATATTAAGTGTGCATGTCATATATATAATTTAATTGTAAAAGATGGTCTTGAGTTTTTTGAGATTTATATTGAAAAAATTTGCCTTACTGTTGGTTTTATACAAGGAAATAATCGTAGATCGAGAATTAAAGAATTTAAAGTTAAATGTCAAGAAAATGGACTTGCACCGATATTGATGCCTGAGGAAATTGATATTAGATGGAATTTTATGTATGTTTTTTAAAAAACTTGTTATAAATATAGAGTTCCTATTACATTAGTTTTTAACCAACATTGTGGTTCATTTTCTGATTTTGTCGATTGCATGCTACTTGATTCTGATTGGGTTGTAATTAATGATCTCGTTAAGTTTTTGAAATTTTTTTATGTAGCTACGGTTGAATTTTTCGGTGCTTATTATCCTACTGTTTGTAATATTTTGGGATATATAACCGATATTTCTGGTTTACTCAAAGAATATAAAAATAAAGAAGGTTATGAAAATACTGTTGGTGCCATGTTTACTAAATTTAAAAAATATTTTTTCCCGATTCTCCTTATTTTCTTGGTTGGTGCTATGCTAAATCCATGCATTAAATACCATACTATGTGCCACTTTAGTACTCTTATTTATCGTAACTTAGAAATAAATGCAAACAATGATTCTGAACAAGTACAACCTGATTTATGGACGGCTACATCTGATGTGAATGCTTACATAGATAAATTATATAACCACTATGCTGATTTTGTTGATTTAGCTGTACCGACACATATAAGTCCAACTGTCGCTCCTCATCTTCCTGAGGTGCCATCATTTTCTAAAAGGCCGGCACATTGTGTTTTTCCTGATTCCTTTTATGATTTACCCTATTGGAACAGTGTTGACGAAGGAGCTTACACATCAACTTATCGGGAAGAGCTTAAGTATTATCTTCGGTCGCCGCCAGAGGATCGCAGACGACAGATCAACACGTTGGATTGGTGGAGGAATAATGAATCACAATATCCCGTACTTTAAAAATTAGCTAAAGATATCTTGAACGTTCCAATGCCAACAGTTGCATCAGAGAGCGCCTTTAGTCAGGGACGACAGCAACTTGGAGACAACCGACACTCATTGGGAAGCAATGTATGAATGTTCTAGTTTACCTTAGAGATTGGATTAGAGCAGAAAAAAGAAATCAAGGAATGGAACCGGAGCTGAATGACGAGCAGAAACTTGAAGAAATTATGACTTCGCGGGAGAACTCAGCAGAATCAAGTCCAATGCATGGGGTTGCCCCCATTGACTTTGACTATCCTATAGAAGTTCCCGTTAATATTAACATGGATGAGTTGGAAAAAATGATGCATAGTTTGCAGATTTTTTATTCATGTAAATTATAAATTTTGAATCATTTTGCAATCAATAAAATTCAACATTCATTAATTAACTATCAAGTATTATTAATTTATTATATTAAGTAGTATATGTTTTGTATATTATTGTATATATCTTCTATACACATGTATATTTAACGTATATATTTAATGTATCCAAGTGTATATATTTTACAAATTAGTATATAACTATATAACTATATATATATATATATATATATATATATATATATATATATATATATATATATATTGTAGTATATATAAATGTATATTGTAGAATAGTATATATTTTATTTAAAGTAGTACATATATATTGAATGGTGTATATATATCTTCTATAGACGTATATATTTAACGTATACATGTGTATATGTTTTATAAATTAGTATAATATAACTATCTATATATTGTAATACATATATATTGTAGTATATAGTTTATTTAATTTTAAAGTAGTACATATATATTGAATGGTGTATATATATCTTCTATAGACGTATATATTTAACGTATACATGTGTATATATTTTATAAATTAGTATGTAAGTATATATATATATATATATATATATATATATATATATATATATATATATATATATATATACTTTATTTAAAGTAGTACATATATATTGAATGGTGCGTATATATGTGTATATATTATATCTTCTATAGACTTATATCTATAACGTATACAAGTGTATATGTTTTATAAATTAGTATATAAGTATATATATATATATATAGTAGTAAATATATATATATATATATATATATTGTAGTATATACTTTATTTAAAGTAGTACATATATATTGAATGGTGCGTATATATGTATATATATCCTCTATAGACGTATATCTTTAACGTATACAAGTGTATATGTTCTATAAATTAGTATGTAATTATATATATATACATATTGTTGTATATATATATGTATATTGTAGTATATATTTTATTTAAAGCAGTACATATATATTGAATGGTGTGTATATATGTGTATATATCTTCTATAAGCGTATATATTTAACGTATAAATGTGTATATATTTTATAAATTAGTATATAACTATATATATATATATATTGTAGTGTATATATATATTGTACTATTGTAGATTTGTCGTATATGTTTTATTTAAAGTAGTACGTATAGTCATATATAATTATATATTGAATGATACGTATATATGTGTAATTGTTTATATATATTTTAAAAAATATATATTGTATAATTGTAGTGTATATAGTGTATATTGAAGTTTATATAGTGTATATAATTGTAGTGTATGTAGTGTATATTGGATTTTTCATTTTTTTTAAACGGGTTTGATCGGTTTTAAACCGGGTTTGACCGGGTTTAGGTGGGTTTATCCGGGTTGGGTTAAGTGGACCGGTTCAGGATTGTTTTCAACATTTTTACTGTTGAACCCGAAACCGGCCCGGCCCACCTAACCCCAACCGGACCGGAACCTGCCCACAACCCGATTAAACTAAACGGGCCAATTCCGATTTGGCCCGGCCCTGCCCACTTGACACCTTTACTTTAGAGGCATTTACAAATAGTGATAAAATGTAACTATCACTAATATATAACTGGCTCCAAAAACATAATTTAGTGACAATTATGCTATTTTTGTTAACTAACTGCCACTAATTTTTTTTTATTTGTTGCAGCATATAAGAGAGAAAAAATTAATTGTCCTACGATTTACATATTTTCAGTGTATTGACGTAATGCCCACTTTGTCATCCTGATTTCCTCAAGAATTAATGTTCAAAGGTATGACCCGTAATTCATTTTTTAATGGCAATTGGATTCAATAAACTTGTAATATTTTTTGGCCATTTTGTGATTGGTATGTACTTTTGAAAATATAACCTTTGTCAACAGCCCAAACGCCATTTATAATGTGTTAGCAGCCATTGTGATTATGTCACGACTAAAAGTGTACCACAAATCTTTTGTGTATAAATAAAAGCATCCACCTAAACTGGTCACTCCAAGCAATTAATTAAGTTGCTACTTATTCTTTATATCTTCTGTGTCAAATATCAGAGACATTTTCTGAATTTTCCCTTTGATATAGAATTAATTGACAAGTATGGGTAGAATTTTTGTGGCTGCACTAAATTTATTAGTGATCCTTCAAGTTTTACAACCTCCTATTGCTTTTGCTGCTACAGCAGGAAAGGTAGTAACAATTTTGAGCATAGATGGAGGTGGCATCAGAGGAATTATTCCTGCCACCCTTCTTGCTTTCCTTGAATCCAAGCTTCAGGTACTTTTCTCGTATTCAACCACTTCATCCACATGCCACAATACTATTTCTTGACGGAGTCAGAATGTAAATACAACTGTGAATTTTGAATTAAGAGAATTTCACACATTTATATGAGGTTCAACCATATTACATACTCTATTACTGCATTGGGCACGCCTTTGTTACTATTTTGACTTTTTAATGTATTCTAACTTCTGAACTTTGTGATGGTTATTCTAGGAACTTGATGGACCAAATGTCAGAATTGCGGACTATTTTGATGTGGTAGCTGGAACGAGCACAGGTGGATTAATCGCCACCATGCTAACAGCTCCAGACAAAGATAATCGCCCTTTATATGCAGCAAAAAATATTACCAATTTCTACATGGATCATGGTCCTAAAATCTTTCCTGAGAGCAGGTTAGAACAGTTGACAATGAATTGTGTGTTTTCTAACAATTTATTTTTTTGTTTGCTTAACATAGTATTGATGGTAAATTATGTTTATATGTAAATGCAGTCGCAGCAGCTTCCTGAAGAGGCTCACAAATATATTTGGGGGGCCTAAGTATGACGGGAAATATCTGAAAACATTGGTTAAGTCAATATTAGGCAATCATACTGTGAAGCAAACATTGACACAGATAGTCATCCCGTCTTTTGATATCAAGCGCCTTCAACCCATTGTCTTCACAACTACTGATGTAAGTCCTCTTCACCTAAATAAATTCACTATACTTAGGCTTATAATCTAATATGAATAAGGCTTAACTATTTAGCAGATTATTACTTTATTTTCTACGTTACTATATCAACAAATGCATTGTTATAGGTCAACTTAACATGATAGCTCGTAGAAAAGTACTTATATACTGTCATTATGCAACACTTGAACTCGTTCGTATTTACATACGTCATGCAGGCCAAAGCACATGTCTCTAAGGATGCTTTACTATCGGACATTTGCCTAAGTACCTCTGCAGCACCCACCTATTTCCCTGTACATTATTTTGAGACCAAGGATGCTCAAGGCAAAACACGTTCATTTGATCTTATTGATGGAGGGGTAGCTGCAAATAATCCAGTGAGTAGCTAGCCGTTAGAAATTAATATAATAAAAGCAGAGTACTTATAAGTTTGTCCAAATTTTGGCAATTAATCGACAATTGACCGAATTGTTTCAATATGTATTTGCAGACTCTCATGGCAATTACTCACATTTCGAAAGCAATTATGTTGGGGAAATTGCAATACGACGGCGTGAGACCCATGGACTGCGAGAAAATGTTGGTTCTGTCACTGGGCACAGGTATACCGAAGGACGAAAAGAAGTATAGCGCTGCGGCGGCTTCAACATGGGGTGTACTTGGTTGGCTGTACAACAATGGTGCAAGTCCATTGCTAGACGTTTATAGTGATGCAAGTTCTGATATTGTGGATGTGAACCTTTCAACCATGTTTCAGTCCCTTCAGAACGAAAAGAACTATCTTAGAATTCAGGTATGTACCAAATTTGACCATTTAACTTGAAGTATCTATTCAACTTCAAACTGATTTAAGGGTATTAGGACCCCACAAAGTTTGAGTATCTTTATAACAAAAAAAAATATAAATCGGGATGGTTTCTATGTATTTTCTCTTTATATGAGGTTGTCCATATCTACTTGTGCAGTTAATTTCATTAAAGTTTATCCCTTATAACAGTAGGAATTATAAAATTGTATTTTAGCATGATAAAATAATTGAATTTTACTTGCTACATAGTCTCTAAGCTAAATTACACACCGTAATAATAGTAAGGTATGAATTATCTTTTGTCTCACATTAAATCAGCTACACTTTATCTACTATATATAACAGTATTGTCACAACACCTTTACTCGCTAAGACTACAAAAAACATATCCATCACGGTGATTTATTATTGTACTAGGGATAAAGTTTAGTGACATTATCATAAGCGCGGGTAAAGTTCGGTTACTTTAAGGTAGCGCAAAATAGTTTCGTGACTTCAATTATTAGTATAATCAGTAAGATCCAGTAATTTACTTTTAATGTGACAAAAATAATTTTATAGTATGTACAGTCACATAGAGTGAATTCATTAACCATACAGGAAATAAATTCAGAAATAAATTACGAGTAATTAGTTATAACCTGTTGAAAGTACATTGTCAATATATATAGCTTAAATTTCCGGACATATACACTTCACGTTGCACTTCCTTAATTTTTTTTAATTTGTGCAGGATGATAGTCTGACTGGGGAGGCTGCATCTATGGATGTTGCAACCACAAAGAACATGGAGAAACTTGTGCAAATTGGTAATGATCGATTGAAGAAGCCAGTGTCAAGGGTTAACTTAGATACTGGCCGCTATGAAGAAGTTTCTGGGGAGGGCACCAATGAAGAAGCCCTTATTCGGTTTGCTAAGTTGCTTTCAGAGGAAAGAAAACTCAGGGAAACAGCTGAGGAGTTCTCTTCCACTAGAAAAATACTCTAAATACTTTGTCAATTAACACCAATTAATTGATAAGAGAGAAGTCTTACAATTAGTATTTTCCTTTTGCTTTGAATTTTCGTAGGGTGAATTTTATTTTGAAGCCTTGAAGGCAATCTTTTTCAATGTAAAATCAGAACGATTATACAAGAAGAAAGATGTGCTTTCTTATCATGTCGTACATTGCTTTTCAAAAGGCAAATAAATGGCGATTGGCGATATATGACTTTGACAATTAAAGTATATCTTTTAGTTCCCGTTCATTAATTGAACGGTTTAATGATAGAGTATGATCATTTCGTATGCAGGATGAAATAAATAAAGGTATTTTATGATTTAAGATATTTTATGAGATTATTTTATTTCAAATTTTATATGGAATTTTTATTTTATATTTTATATGGGATGGTAATTTCATAATTTTAATACAAATAATAGAATAAAAAGATTTTGAGATTAACTAAGACCTCAAATCAAATATGGTCAAAAAATTGTTCAAAATTTTATTCCGAAGCTATTATTCTTATTCCACGTATCAAACAATGCATAATTAGTATAATTACTTCTCATGTTATTATCATTCAGAAAATATCTATAAATAAGCCCTACATAAATGTGAGATTTGAAATCACTAAACAAAACACATGAATTGCTGTATAGATATACCTACTTATATAAAACTATATAAAATAATGTATGCATCACTTAAAACTCTTTGGCTTAAGTCATCACGCCCCTTAAAATTGTCCCCAAAATTCACTTAAACACCTTAACCCAACTTTGTACCTATTAGACACTTCATCATAAAAGAAATGTACCTATTAAGCACCTCATGCAGACGTGACAGAGCAAGTGAAATACACTTACTATTGAGTGTGTGAATATCAGTACTATAACAATTTTTTCCAGAGTAAGCTTGTCATGACTCGAACTAGGGCCCTAGCCGGGAAGGGCATCCCAAACCAATCAAGGCTTAAGATGACTCCTTGGCTTTACCTCAAGAGCATGATAATAATCAATAACAGTGAAAGCTAATCAATAGAATAAGAAAAATGCAATAACCAAAAGGGTAAGTTTGTGAGTCAAAAATCAAATCCACAAAAATGATATTCCAACACTGTCCGCAAAGATTTTAACTAAGAATACCAACCAAGTCGGGACATGACCCTGACTATGCCAAAAGAAAACCATAAGTACTAAAATAGTAAAAGAAAACAAAAGAGAACCAGGCATTCCGAAGGATGGAGGGCGCACCACTTCAACAACTGCTCAATAGGAATATTGAACCACCTAATGCTACACAGGGTCACAAGAAAAGCCCTCGAAACCTACATTATGAAATGATGTAGCATCTGGAGTTAGTCAGTACAATGAGTACTGACATACAACCCAAGAAAAGGGATAGAATATACATTTACTAGAAATCGGTCATAAAACATATGCTCAACAACCATCAAGATAATAAAATGTCGGGGTAGGAGACAAGGAACATGAAACATGACCATTTAGAATTTAATCCTGAACTATGTAGCTCATACTGACCTTCAGGAACCCACAATCTATATGGGTTTGGCTTCTCTGCCGGAAGGGCCCAATCGATGTTAGCTGCATGGACCGAGGAATTAGGCTAAAGTCACCAAGATAATAGCCTCCCAAAAAATATACTGTGTATTGCATGAAACAAGCAAAATAGCGGTCATAAATCCCCAACATCGACAACGTGGTTTCTCGTGTTGGTCCCCCGGACTACACTTTCTCGGTGAAGCCACACAATTTCCTTTAAGCCCAATTAAAACATTTTCACATAACATTAACCAATGAGTTTCCATTAAGTTATTTTCAAATTGGTATCGTCATACCAAGACTTGCAAGTCATCCATTTAATGCCATACCGTTTCCATTTAACCACTTAAACTCCAAATTTCAATTTAAAGTCCATAGCCGTTTCCCCCGAGGGCGTCTCAAAATCTATTTAAACCGTTTTCCATTTTATATTATACAATATGTAACAGACGCTATAAATATTATGAAATTCTTATTTGAAGAGCAACTTTGAAAGGGGTTGAAGCTCATATGTTCATCACGCAAAAATCAATAAACTTTGAGAAACCAAATTAACTAATTCTACCATGTTTATGTAACACATTTAAGTTCAAGGATCATCTTTCACACATTAAAAAACCCATTAAAATAAGAGAAAATCAACTCCAATCTTTAACCACAAAATCACCTCAACCCAGTTTCAAACCATAATTAAGGAATATGTAAAATTAAGTAAATTGATGCAGTATAACAATAATTAAAATAGGGAGTATACAATATGCCTTTTTGTGGAGTGAATTCGAGAGAAACTTGAGTTTATAGCCCTTAGAGTTGAATTCTTAAGAAAGCCCTTCGTTTGCTTCTCGTGAGATTTGAAAGAGGGAATGACAATGATAAAAGTTGATAACTGATGGTTAATTAGGGTTGGAATATTTAAAGTCGTTTAAAAAGGTAAAGGACCAAAAAGACCCCACCTTAGACTAAAAAAGAATAAAAGAATACGTTTTGCGCCCTTGGTCATGCCACGCCACTGTCGCAGCAACCCAAGGGTGTGCCCAGGGCGTATCACGCCGCTATCATGCACCCTCTTTGTTTTGGGATCCCGAAAACCCAAACACTTTTCAAAAATTTTGAAACTCTCCTTAATAATCCTGTTAACATCCTTTGTCATGATTCAAGTAAAAAATCATCGTTAAACACGAGGAAGGGTCCAAAATAAAATTGTCAAATTTTTTTGGGGTCTTACATTATCCCCCTTTTAGAATCATTCATCTTCGAATGAGAGATTAGGGTACCCTTAGCATGATATAATAAAAAATACAGAGGGACTAGAAATGCAACAAGGTAAGAAGTAAGGTTCGTACCTTAATCACTTTTATCCAATGTTGGAAAATTACGGGTATTTAGCTTTTATATCCTCCTCCGATTTCCATGTAGCCTCTTCTACCTTTTGGTTCCTCCAATGTACCTTCACCGAAGATTTTCCTTAGTTCCCAATTTCCAAACTTATCTATCCAAGATTTTGATCAAAATCTTCTTATAGGAAAATGAATTTTTAACACAAATATCCTCAATGGGCATTGCTAAAGAAGGATCACCCATATATTTTTTGATCATACGCACATACAAAATAGGATAACGAGGCTAAGTTTGTCGATAATTCCTGTTCGTAAGCCATATTCCTGATCCCTCTTACAATCTGATACAAACCAAAGTAACGGGGACCGAGCTTCCCTTTTTTCCCTAAATTTCATGACTTCTTTCATAGGAGAAATATTCAAGAACACCCAACCATCGACATTAAACTCCAACCCCCTTTGTCTCACATCCACATAGGACTTTTGACGGCTCTGAGCAGTCTTAAGTCTTTCCCTAATCATTTTCACCTTCTCCATCGCTTGGTGTACTAATTCAGGCCCGGATAACCTCATCTCATCCACTTCAAACCATCCAATTAGAGACCTACACCTTCTACCATAAATTATCTCAAAAGGAGACACTTGAATGTTAAAATGATAGTTATTATATACATGAATTCAATAAGCAGTAGATGATTAACACGACTTCCTTTAAATTCTATTACACAGGCTCTTAGAATATCTTCTAAAGTTTGAATAGTATGCTTCTCTTGTCCATCCATTTGAGGGTGTAATACGGTACTAAAGGTTCACCTGAGTACCCAGCCCTTTATGAAAGGGAAGAAAACTACATACCTCGATCAGAAATAATAGATGCCGAGGCTCCATATAATCAAACTATCTCCTGAATGAACAACTTAGCATAATGCTCATTGAGAAATTAGTTCTTATAAGAAAGAAATGAATAGATTTGGTCATTTTATCCACAATAACCCTAATGGTCTTGTAATAATTTCGAGACCATGGAAGACCAGTGAAAAAATTCATGTTAATCATTTCTCACTTCTACATAGGTCGATCTATCTCTTGAGAAGTGCCACCAGGCCTAAAGCACTTAAGCTTGACTTGTTGGCAAACCATACACTTGGCTACAAAATTTATCACATCTCTCTTCATATTATTCCACCAATAAATTTCCTTCAAGTAATGATACAACTTTGTCGAATTGGGGTGAACCATATATCTTGACTCGTAGGCTTCGGTCAAAATCTTTTCTCGTAGCCCATCTACATCAAGAACACATAATCTTCCTTTATATCTCAGGATGCCATCTCCCCCAATCTCGAAGGCTATAACTTTCTGCTGACCTACATCACCCTTGATATGCATAAGTATGGGATCCAAAACCTGTTTTTGCTTAACTTCAGCCCCAAGGAATGACTTTACTACTTCCTGTACAATTACTCCCCAATCTTCAGAGTCTAGAAGGTGAACTTCTATGTTTGTAAGTCGGTGAATATACTTTACTAATCCACTCTTCTCTTTCTCGGTATGATACAAATCCCCATGGACAACCTGCTAAGAGTATTATCAATAACATTGGCTTTATTTGTATCATAGTGCAGACTTATTCATAGTGCTTAAGTAATATGAGCTACTGCCTCTGCCTAAGGTTTAATTCCTTCTACATAAACATATATTGGAAACTCTTATGGTCTGAATAAATATCCACATGCACCCTATACAAATAGTAATGCCAAATTTTTAAAATGAAAACCATAACTGCTAACTCTAGATCATGAGTCGAGTAATTTCTCTTATGAACCTTAAGCTGCGTAAAAGCTTAAGCTACAACCTTACCATGCTGCATCAAGACATAACCTAGTCCTACTTGGGACACACCATAATACACAACAAACCCGTCAGTACCCATGGGTAGTGTAACGCCCCAAAATCTGATTTCTGGGATGCCACATGGTGCTCCGAACGACAAGTAGTCTTGAGCTAACCCTGGCTGCTTTCCTATTAAATCTAAATCTCAACATAAGGGAAATATAAATATGGAAACATAATAAAAGTGGAAATCTTATCTGAAATATACTAATCTCACAAGTCTTGGTAAACAATACTGAAAAATCTGAATACTGAATCAAAAGTCTAAAACTAAATTTAGTAGTCCGACAAGCCTCTACTGACTGAGCCTAGAGAGTCACTGGGACAAGCCTCAGCTGACTCAAACTTTCTGAAATGAATAATAAAACATCTACTAATAAATCAGAAATCCGAATAGGTTAGTCCCCAAACTATGAGGACTCACCAACTGTAGGGATGTAGATGAGATGCCCAAAAATCACTCACGTTGCTGATACTGAGCACCTGAACCTACATTATGAGACAATGTAGCACATAGACGTATATGTGGATCAGTACTTTGATGATGTGCTGAGTATATGAGGGTAAATGCAATAAGTAAGCAATATAATCACAATTTGTAAAATCATCCATGCTAAATGTAAATGACTCACATCGTCTTGAGTAATTGGAATGTAAAGATCATAAATCAGGAATAGTAAAACACATAATACAAATCTTGTGAGTCATAACACTTAGTTCTAAAATCTGTATTTCTGTTCTATTCTCAAATCATATAGGCTAAGTGAAAAAGGGATCACCATTTTATGTCTGAAAACTAAAAGCTGTAATTCTGTAATCTAAAATCTTAAGTAAAATAATATCTCAGTAAGTTTGTGAGCCTTTACATTTAGTTTTTCTAGAAGCTTTTCTATTAATCTTTTTTGTTAGCTAGCAGGGAGGTTCTCTTAACCGACATAAACCATGTGAGCATTCATGGAGTCCAATGTTCTTGTCCCCCTAAGGAGGAATCCTTACGTTGGTGAGAGGAGTTATACTCTTTTTAGGGAGTATAACCTATCTACGTGATCACATATCTATCATCCATGTAGAAGCAAAATAATCTAAATCCTACGTTGGCACATAGTTCTGGGGTATGAAAAAATAGTAACTTACCCATCTTGGTGCTAGATACTACTCCCATTAAATCTGCATGCTCATTCTAAAAAAAATCCACTTTAAAATAGTCTAATGCACTATAAGAAATCAGGTTTTTAGTGGAGATAATTAGTGGCGAGTCAATTAGTTGTTGCAGAAATATATTATTTAATGGCAACATTTATTATCGCTACAATACATCAACTTTTAGCGGAGGATAATTTTTTTTCACCTCTAATAGTTGTCACCATAATAAAAATTTTAGTTCCTGCTTATAATAATTTTTTTGCTACATTTTTATAGCGACGACTAATAAAATATCGCCTCTGATTAATTATGTGGTGACAATATCACCACTAAAAAAAATTTATTTTATTTTTAAAGATTTTAATAATAGGAAACTTCTAGTATGTATATAACTAAGGACTTTTCATTTCAGACAAATAAAAAAAAGAAAATTTATTTCTTTTTCATCATCTCTCTCTCTACTGAAGCTCAACCTTCATCGTGTTAGCTCAGAAAATCCTTCTTCGTCTCTCTATTGAACCATTTCATTCTTTTTCTCAAGAAAGATCTCAAACCCATTAAAGAAACAAAATTTGCTAAAGAGGTTAGCTGAATTTGTTAAAGAGGTTAATAAAATTTTCAAACCTTTATCATTTTTCTCAAACCCATTGAAGAAACAAAACCTTCATCGTCTCTCTACTAAAATTTATTAGGTTTCTTAAAAGCCAAAGGTACAATTTATGTTTCTCACTAATTTATTTTTTGTATTTTATTAATTTTCAATTTTAAAAATTGTTAGTGAGTTATCGTTGTCTTTCTTTGGGTAAGCTGAAAGTTCATTTTTAAATTTGTAGACCTTTTGGTATTATTATTGTGATTGCATGTCTGTAGATTGGGTATGTTGAATCAATAATTATTGTAGAGAAATTTTTTTTCTTTTAATGTTTAATGGGTGACTAGGTTTGCAGTATAGAGATGATAAGGAAAAAACTAGTGTTGCAATTAGTGTAGTGAATGAGGATATCAGTGTTGTAGTTGGAGTTGTACTGAAAGTCATAGAAGTTCTTGTCTCAGGGATCATGCCCCCAATATGGGATTTGTGTTATCTTTTCCCACCCAATTTCGTAGTCTTTGTGATAGACAAGTAATCTTGACTATATGTACAAAGGAGTCGAGATAAAATTGCTCCAGTTCTCGCAGCTTGTCTTACAACATCGATAAGATTTGCAGCCATGATAATGTCTTCATTCTCTCATTTTACCCGAGTTTCAAATTCTTCCCTTTGTCGTCCATGGTGTAATGATTGAGCGTCTGGCTCCAAATCAGAAGGTTGTGTTGTGTATTTGATTGACCAGTTACAGTATCTTTATATGGTTGAAATTACTTTTTATAGATAAAATCAATATTTAGTTATGAGGATAACAAGTGACTGGTTGTTCACAAATCACCTAAAAATGGGCTGGATGATGAATGCTTCTTTCCGGGGCAATCTACATTACCTTGTGTAGAAATCTTACCCGTGTCTTAGGGGGCGACTTGGTATAGAATTCATTTTCAAACCATGTCTGCTGCCATGACATGTTGGTTTCTTTCTCTTTCATATTCATAAAAAAGAAAAATCTGAGCCTTGAATTTTCCAAGAATGATAAACATGCCTCCTTATTCTCTAAGGATGATTGATCTGCATTAATAACTTCATGAATTTCAGACAGATGACTAAAAAAATATTGTGGAGAAGAAGGCGGATGTTCAATTAGAAAATTAATTAACAGAAGAAAACATAGGTACTGTTGGGAGTTGACTTCACAGGTTGTGTGCTTGGAAGTGAATCTTGCAGACCAAACAGTATTTTAATAATATTCTTTAAGATTTAATTATCATGTTGAGAGGCCTGGCGATGTGTTAACCTTTATGCGCTATTTCTCTGAGGCTGTTTTAGCAAAGCAGCAATAGAACCATATAATAATGGAATGGAAAGAAAATGATAGGGCTGTGATGATTGATTATTATTAATAATCTGGAACCTGGCATTATTGTTTTAGGCCTGTATCTTGGCAGGGTAACCCGTATTATTGGGTTTGCAGTCATGGCAGTGTCAGAGAACTTATTGCCTGGTTAATAATCACTTATCTGAGCCTCAAGTCTTTTTGCTATGACCAAATACATTGACGACCCCTCAAACTTACTGATAATTTTTTAGAAGGTCTATAGATCATGACTCTAGGTTTGGTGGAGGTTGAGGCTATTGTCTTTGGTTCAAAGGTTGGGGGCACGATCTCTGAGACTTGAACTTTTATGGCTTCCGATGAAACTCTAACTACATCACTGATATCCTAATTCCCTACAGTAATTGTCACACCAGTATTTTTTTTGTCATCCCTTTACTGCTAGCCTAATCACTACACTAATTTGCTTGTACTCTTCAAAATGTTAATGAGTACATATTTGATTTTTTCCCCTGCACCTGCATATGGGAAACTCTAATAATTTAAAATCACATTGTATACTTCATTTTTTAGTTTGTCTAGAACATTACATTTGTGATTAGTTTCTATTTGTTTGACTATTACTGTATCATATTCTCTGTTAAAATCATCTTGAATGGTCTGTGCGTTTCACTAAATTGTGATGTGTGTTCGGTTGACTAGTTATGGTGTCTTTGTATGGTTGAAAGTACTTTTTCTGGATAAAATCTGTATTTAGTTATCAATGAGGATAACAAGTGACATGATCTTCAAAAATCATTTGAAAATAGGTTGTGATGATGAATGCTGCTTTCTGGGAAATCTATATCAGTGTGTGGAGAAATTTTACTCGTGTTTTAGGGGATGACCTGGCATAGCATTCATTTGCAAATGTTGTCTGCTTCCATGACATGTAGGTTTCTTTCTTTTTCATGTTCATAAAAAAGTAAAATCTGAGCCTTGAATTTTGTAAGGATGATAAATATGCCTCCTCATTCTCTAAGGATGATAGATCCGCATTAATAGCTTTATGAATTTCATACATATGACTAAAAATATATTAAGGAGAAGAAGGTCGGTGTTTAATTAGAAAAATTAATTAACAAAAAAAACATAGGTACTGTTGGGAGTCGACTTCACAGGTTGTGTGCTTGGAAGTAAATCTTGCAGACCAAACAGTATTTTAATAATATTCTTTAAGAGTTAATTATCATGTTGAGAGGCCTGGCAATGTTTTGGACATTATAATTTATTTTCTAGAGGAAAGGCTGCGTCGGCAAAGCAACAATAGAACCATATAACAATAGAATGGAAAGAAAATGATAAGGCTGTGATGATTCATTGTTATTGAGAATATGGAACCTGGCATTGTTGTTTTAGTCCTGTATCTTAGCGGGGAAACCCATATTATCGGGTTTGTAGCCACGGCAGTGTCAAAGAACTCATTGTCTATCTGAGTTAATCACTTATCTGAGCCTTAAGTCTTTTTGTTATGACTGAATACATTAGCTGCCCCTCAAACTTGCTGATCATTTTTTAGAGTGTCTATAGATCATGACTTTAGCTTTGGTGGAGGTTGAGGCAGTTGCGTTTGGTTTAAGGGTTAGGGGCACAATCTCTTAGACTACAACTTCTATGGCTTCCGGTGAAACTCTAGCTACATTACTGATATCCTCATTCACTACACTAATTGTCACACCACTATTTTTTCTCATTATCCGTGTACTACTATCCTAATCACTACACTAACTAGCTTGTACTCTTCAAAATGTTAATGAGTGCATATTTAATTCTTTTCTCCTGCACCTGAGCATAAGAAACTATAATAATTTAAAATTACATTGTATACTTCATTTTTTAGTTTGTCCAAAACATTACATTGTGATTAGTTTCTGTTTGTTAATACTGTATCATATTCTCTGTGGAAATCATCTTGCATGGTCTGTGAGCTTCACTAAATTGTGATGTGTGTTCGGTTGACTACTTTTGATGTCTTTGTATGGTTGAAAGTACTTTTTCTGGATAAAATCTGTATTTAAGTATCAATGAGGATAACGAGTGACATGATCTTCACAAATCACCTGGAAATAGGCTGTGATGATGAATGCTTCTTTCTGGAAAATCTACATTACTGTGTGGAGAAATCTTACTCGTGTCTTGGGAGGTGACCTGGTATAGCATTCATTTGCAAACCTTGTCTGCAACCATGATATGTTGGTTTCTTTCTCTTTCATGTTTATAAAAAAAGATAAATCTGAGCCTTGAATTTTCCAAGGATGATAAACATGCCTCCTCATTCTCTAAGGATAATAGACTCGCATTAGTAGTTTCACGAATTCCAGACACATGACTGAAAAATATGAAGGATAAGGAGGCCAGTGTTCAATTTGAAAATAAATTAACAAAATAAAAACATAGGTACTGTTGGGAGTTCACTTCATAGGTTGTGTTCTTGGAAGTAAATCGTGCAGACCAAATAGAAGTTTAATAATATTCTTTGAGAGTTAATTATCATGTTGACAGTCCTGGCGATGTGTTGGCTATTATACTTTATTTCACAGTTTCTATGGATTTGGATTTTTTTTGTAATTCTTACAATACACTTCAATCTTATATTTATTTTGATTGTTGTTATACTTGTATCTTTAATTAATAACTATCTTTTTTAACGATTGAAAAGATAGGAATGGATAAAATTTGGTTGGATATCACAAATAGAGCTGAGTAAAGATATAGAAATGGAGTAGATAACTTTCTTAATTGGGTGTTAAATCAATCTGGGGTGAGCACTATTATTCGATGTCCTTGTAAGGAGTGTAGGAACACTGTGTTTAAGCTGAGAATTGATGTAAGACTATACTTGTTGAATAAGGGCTTCTGGGATTCTTATAGAGTGTGGGATTATCATGGAGAAGTATTGGTTAGCGGTGAAAATTCTAATCCTGTTGGTAGTGATGAAGTAGAAGCTGATGAAATTGAATAGGATGATGTTATTGGAATGATTCATGATGCTTGTGGACATACAAATTTGGAGGATAATACTAATTCTCGAGAGGGAAATGAAGATCCAAATGTGTATGCAACAAAGTTTTACGGCTTGTTAGAAGATGCTCAGACAGAACTTTATCCTGGTTGCACAAAAGTCTCAAAATTGTCTTTTGTTGTTAAATTACTCCACTTGAAGTGCCTTAACCATTGGAGCAACAAATCGATGGATGAGCTGTTGAAATTTTTAATAGAGGTTCTCCCTGATGGGTTATTTGTACCCAAGTCTTTCTATGATGTAAAAAAAGTTCTTTCTGATCTCGGCTTGGGGTACACCAAAATTGATGCATGTAAGAATGATCGTTTATTATATTGGCGTGACTATTTGAATTTACAATCATATCCCAAGTGTGGTGAATCTAGATGGAAGTCAGAAGAACATAAAGGCAAGAAAGTGGCTCGTAAAGTACTATGACATTTTCCAATCAAACCAAGGCTTCAAAGATTGTACATGGAAAAAGATCCGACAAAAAAGACGAGGTGGCACAAGGATAAAAATATTAAAGATGGTGTCATGCGACATCCATCTGACTCAATTGAATGGAAATCCCTTGATGAGCGTTATCCTACCTTTTCAGCTGAGTTAAGAAATGTTCAATTAGGTTTAGCAAGTGATAGGTTTCAACCTAATGGGAATATGAGTTCCAATTATAGTATTTGGACCGTCGTGCTAGATACATATAATTTGACACCATGGGATTGCATGAAAAGCCCATATTTCATGATGACTCTTCTTATTTGGGGCCCTAAGTGTCCAGGCAATGATATTGATGTATACTTAACCAATGATTGAAGAGTTGAATGAATTATGGAATGGGGTGGAGACTTATGATGCACACTTAAAGTCTAATTTTCTTATGTGTGTTGCTCTCCTGTGGATAATTAATGACTTCCCTACATATGGTAACCTTTTAGGATGGTCAGCCAAAGGCAAAATTGCATGCCCTTGTTTCCACAAAGATACACATTCAATTTCTTTACATAGTAAGTTATTTTATTTGAGTCATCACCATTTTCTTCCAATAAACCATCCATGGTGTAGAAATTGAGTTTTATTTGATGGAAAAGTGGAAATAGGGGCTACACCTATTTCTTTAACAGGTGTTGAAGCACTTGAGCAATTACAAGCTTTGGGCAATGTGACTTTTGGTAAAGGCCAAAAGAGAAAGAGCAACATTTCCAATGATGTTTTTAATTGGAGAAAGAAGAGTATCTTTTTTAAATTGCCTTATTGGGATGGTCTTGACTTACGACATAACTTTGATCCAATGCACATAGAAAGAAATATGTCTGGAAGTTTTTTATCAACTATGATAAGTATGGTTGGAAAGATAAAAAATACATTGAAAAGTAGATATGATTTGATGGACCTTGGAATTAGGCAAAGTTTGCATCCATCTGAGGATGGAGATAATATTTTGTTACCGGTGGCATGGTATGCTTTTTCTCCTGAAGAGATGTTAAAGTTATGCGATTTCTTAGCTAATTTGAAGGTTCAAGATGCTTTTTTATCAAATATTTCTAGGTGTGTTAACGTGCGTGAGAAAAAGATACATGGATTGAAGTGTCATGATCATCATGTGTTATTGCAAGATATTTTAGCAGTAGCTATACGTGGTTTATTGCCTAAGAAAGTTTGTGAACCAATTATAGCATTAGGAAAGTTTTTCAAGAATCTATACTCTAAATGCTTGAGAATTGAGGATCTTGATATCCTAGAGTCTGAAATTCCTATCATATTGTGCAAATTTCAAATGGTTTTTCCTCCAACATTCTTTGATGTCATGATTCATTTGTCAATTCACTTGGCAAGAAGGCAAAACTTGGTGGACCCGTTCAATATAGAAACATGTACCCTTTTGAGAGGTATTGTCTCATTCTAAAATTAAATGTCAATATATTTAAAATGTAATATTCTATAATTATTTAAATGATAATTCTTTATCGGTATTTGCAAGAGCTTAAAGCATATAATCGCAACAAAGGTCGTCCAGAAGGTTCAACTGCCGAAGGGTATTTGGAAGAGGAAAGTCTTACATTCTGTTCACGATATTTAAAGAACATCTCTACTAAGTTTAATAAATCAACTCAAAATGATGATGAATCCATGTCAAATGGTGAGATGCCTATTTTTAAATATAGTAGGCAAATAAAAGGGGCTTCAGATGGAGAAAATAGGCTATCTCATGATGAGTTCAATCAAGAATGTATTTATGTCCTTCAAAATTGTGAAGAGATTTCACAATATAGGGAATAAGTCTCTTTTTAATTCTAATTTAATTTGACATTAATATAACTAAGTTAATATCAACTAATGCAAACTGTAGGGAATACATGAGACAGATTGAAGTAGAAGGTTCAACACGTGCTCATAAGGCCAATTTTTGATAGCGCTCAATCTACAGCTCTTGTAAGAGTGTAAAGCGGTCGTTGTCAAATATATAACCTAACTGGGTTAGGTATCGATCCCACAGGGAATAGCTTGGTCAACAAGTAACCAAAGATTACTAGGCTTTTAGTGCAAGTCTCGTAAAAAGGGGGGAGTTTTATCGTGCAAGTAATGTAGCCAAAGTAATAAGGTAAAAATAGAAAATAGCAAAGTAAAAAGAAAGAATGTTTGGTAAGATGTAAAACAATGAGAATTGAGAAGTTGGGGTTATGTCCACCTTCTGAGTTGTACGTCTCTATTGGCTATGAGTTATGCGGAATTCAGACATGCACGTGCTTATAGAGAATTGTATTCGATGGTAAATCCAAGCGTCTTTCGACCTCAACAAGGACTATTTCACTTTAACTCTTTCGAGCTTAAAGCGTATCTAACGGTACAAATTCTCCAAGAGGTTAATCAAGTTACAGCACTAACTTTTTAATAGGGGATGAGACCCTATTACCTAGACATTATCTCTTTTCCAGACATATAACTTTTCTTTCGAACAAGTTAAGGCTATACTGGCGTATTCTAAGCGTTTGCAACCACAAGAATTTGCATTAAGATGAAGAGAATAATGATATAAGCAGCATACGTGTCACGAATTCACAAACTCATAGCAATAGATAGTAGCTCATATGGCTTCCATAACCCCAACAGAGAAGTTTAGTTACTCATGAGTGCGAAGGAAATCACAATCGACATTGTTATTATACCACAATAAAGATCGCGTTAGGTATAGGGTGGTAGGCGTTAGGCGTGACTTCTTTGCTAAGTAACGTTTCTCTTGTTGCAGAAATTAAGAATTGAATAGATGAATAGAAGAAGAATAAAAAGTAGAATTAATGGAAGACTTAGAATCTGAGTTGTAAGTTGTGGAATAAGAAGTAGAATGAGAATGAGAATTAAAACTAGAATGAATTAGAACTAGAATGAGAATAATTTGTAACTAATGGAGGAATGCCTCAAAATCTCTAGCAGAATAGGGTATTTATAATACCCATATCCTATTCCTACTAAGCTAATGAATTACTTAACCCAATCCTACTTGGTTAATGTATCATTATCCTAATCCTAATAAGTTACTGCTAGTCCCCAAAGTCTTCAGAATTGCTGTTTTTGCCCGGGATAGATTTTCCATGCGCCACTTTTGGTCCTTGGCGTCCAAGCTTTGCTTTCCTCCTTTTGTGAAGCTTTCTTTGGCATCAAGTTATCCATAAAATGCTGAATTCTGCATCATTTATACCTGAAAACTTGCTAATCATGTTTGTTATCTCAATTACAGGAAAAAGGACTAAAAGTGCATGAATTATATATTTTGTCCTCAAAACTTAGCTAAAATATGGGTAAAATATAGTACTTTAGGCGTGTAAATTCGCCTATCATCAACACCCCACACTTAAAGCTTTGTTCGTCCTCGAACAACTATCATGTCCATCTAAACATCAACTTAGGGTTTCACAGTAACAACACAAAATATTCATCAAGACAAGCATAACAATTATCAACAAAGAGTAGTTTTCCGATCATTAGTAGAAACAATTTAACCTCTAGCATAGACTCGTGATGGTGGTCAATTCGTATCCATAAGTTTAAGGCACAAAGAATCATACACAACTACCCAAGACTCATCAACCATGTGTGTCTCACCATATATCACCCATAATCACTCACAAGTATTGTATATATTTCAAACATGGGTATAAGATTATCCTTGCTCTCACTCTCACAAAGAATTCATATGTTGCAACTGATGACCATAGGCTTGCCCTTAGTGTAATGCTCCACTAAATATCAGAATGCTAAGCTTAGGATCTAATAGGTCTTTTACGGGTTGTAATGTAGGCTAAGGGACGGGTAGGACTATTTTGGCCAGAAATAGTGACTAAGTTCCCTAAGTGCTTTAATACATCACAATATGCCATTTATTTTTTCTTTCAAACAACCTTTTTGCTTTCTTTTAATCTACCTCCCTTTGTCACCTCTTTTGTTTTTCAATTTTTGAACATAACTAACTTTTCAGTTTTCCTTTCCTTTTTTTTCTTTTCATAACACCTCTTATGGTAGCAATTCTTTTTTATAACAAATTCAAGCACCATTACATTCTAAAGCATCATACTCTCCGAATTTCCTCTTATTTTATCACATGACTTTACACTTTAAAGCACTTAGGAATTTGGATCAAATTATGGTCTTGAAAAAAAATGGATTAGGCTTACATATGAGGTTGTCAAAGAAAATAGGCTAAAGGCTCAAAGGGGTTAACTAGGATAATGTCCATGGGTAGATAAAAAGAAGGTAAACAAGTATAGGTTGCCAAAGAAATGCCTAAATCATCTCCTAGACTTGCACTCCTTATTTTTGCTTTACATACATACCAGGCAAGTTCTAGCATCAGCCACAAACACAGAATATACTATATCCTCACACACACAAGGCACATGGTTGACTTTATTGGGAGTAGTATAGACTCTTGACCCAACAGATGAAGGAATTAAACCACACTTATCACATAGTGAGTCACAATTAGAGCCTAAACGTCTCAATAGTCATGATTTTATCTCAAACTCTTGTCATAATCTCATGCTGCTTATTAGAATAATTTCATACGAAGTTAAGTAAAAAAAATTATATTTTACTACTAAAAACAGTTAAGTACTAAAAAAACCAAACAAACATAGATAGATGCAAATGCGGATAGAGAAGTATAGCATGCAATTACCATCACCCCACACTTAGACGGGACACACTGTCCTCAGTGGAAAATAAATAAGAAGAACCTGGTTAGTCGAAATCCTCCTCTATGTCTGGGGTCATACCCCCTTCGTCGGATTCATCATTGGAGTCGTCGTCATCAGAATTCTCCTCCACATCGGAGTCTGGCATTCATCGATCATCATCGGTCGGCACATTGTCATCAAGAGGTTCCTCAAAATATGTACCTACTCCACACATCGTCTTCGCATGATCATTCATTGGGTAGTCATAGTCCAGCTGTTGGAGCTCTGCAGCAGTTGGAACACGGCCACCACTCATCATTGTAAACCGAGTCATGCCATAAAGATGGCAAAAGAAACTCTCATCTCGAGCATTCCTTTCTGAAGTGGTAAGGTTGACGCCATGCGTAGTTTCAGCATCCTTAACCTTCGTGAGGTCAACCTTCTTTGGGTTGTGTGGGAGTTTATGATCAGCCGGTTCCTCTTCAATGTCTTCCTTCCTCAATATTGCGGTCAACAGATTGCTAAAACTGAAGTGGGACCTCTTGTGTAGCCTAGCTTTCCGCATTGTGGACCGAATAATTGCCCCAATGTTGATAGGGACATTCGTCATCAATGCGTATACCAAGCACACTCTATATCGTGTTATCTTTGTGTACTGAGTCCTTGGAATTAGGCAAGAGTTGACTATGCGTAACCATATTCGTGCTTCTCTATTCAAAGGAGCATATGGGAAGGTGTTGCGTCGTTCGGTGTCCTTGTGTCTACTCCACCGTGCCATGGATCTTGTTCCACAAAGTGTGTGTCGAATGGCTCTATATGGAGGTCTACTGTACAGCTCTTTGAATGGTGATGGATCAATAGCAGGCAAGCCAAGAAAGGAGTTGAAGAAATCCGCATTGAGTTGTAAAACTTGGCCCCGAATCTTGACCTCATTTCCTGTGGTTTTCAGTGACCAGTTGGCATAGAATTCTCTTGTTAAATCGAGATTGCATTCTCCCATGTCTCGAAAGATGAAATCACGATGTAACGCCATGATCTTGGCCAACATGTGCGGTTCTTTCTTTGCTAGGCTTTCCTTGTTTATCAAGTCCACATAAACATATTTCTTCTCTTTGTTGTTCCTATACCATTCCTTTGCTTCCTCCTCTAAAACCCATTTAATTCCGAACATGTGGCATGGTAATTGCATCGAGGATGATTCTCGTTGCTCTTTTCGGCCTCTTTTCTTGCCTTTTTGTGAAGTGGTAGCCTTATCTTTGCCTTGTCTTGCTTTGGGTGACATTGTACCTGAGACTAAAACAATGTTCATATTAGCATCATCTCAATGGATACAATCTATAAAAAAGCAGTAGGGGCACCACCCCACACTTAGTTTGTTGGTACAGACTAGTGAAGTGAAAGTGGTCGATTACTCAAACTTCATCGGCATACATTTTAGGTGCTATATTCCAACAATAAAATCAGTGCAGTCATACTCCTTGAAATCTTGGCAATACTTTTATGTTTGACATATCAAGACTACTTCATAGGGATTGAATCAAGGTATAGTATCTAAAAATAATCACAACCTCCTATGTCGGTAGGCAACTATAATTCTTATCCCGATGAACAAGTCATTCCAACATGTAAGTATTCAAGTGACAAGATTATGCAATTTTTATGACCATATAAATTCCCCAAAAGTATGACAGTGCATCAAAATCAAATACAAGTTGGGAACAAGTTAAGATTATCCTTACGTATACGTTCACTCACTTGGTTGTATCACAACAATTCAATCATATTCAAATCATCAATACTACTTCAAGATTTAACAATTCATAATAGGCGTAGTAGTGTAGTACTTACGGAATATAAATGAAGAACAAAGAAGTACTTACTTGATTGATGCCTTTGGATGATGTTCTTGTGAAGTAAAAGAGCAAAAAGAAAAATTTGGAGAGGATTTGGAGTCTATAGGCGGTGCTTATGCTAGGTTTTCAATGTGTTTTTGGTCTAAGACTAAGTCTCTTATTTATAGGAAAGGCTTGGGTCGGGTTTTGACCGATTTAAAATCAGATTTGGAGACAAGAAGTGACCATAGGCAGCGCCTTTTGCTTTGCCTATGCTTGGCATAGGCGGCGCCTTTTGCATAGCATTGTTGAGCATAGGCGGCGCCTATGACATGGCATTCTTAGGCATAGGCGGCGCCTTTTGCATGACATATGAGATTCAGAGACAAAAGGCATTGGCATAGGCGACGCCTATGCTATGGCATACTTGGGCATGGGCGGCGCCTATGCTATGGCACACTAGATTCCGAGAGCATAGGCCATAGTATAGGCCTTTCCTTGTTCGTGGCCTAGTTTTACATAGGCCTAGCCTTGTTCGTTGCCTATATTTTCATAAGCAATGCCCAATCCATAGACTTTTGCTTCTTCATTCCTAACTTACCACCTTTAACATGCAATACGTCCAAATCAAAATTTGAAACTGACCTCCTTATTTTACACCTCTTTGTACCTACATTTACTCAAAAACAACAAAGACGATTAGAACGATGGGTTGCCTCCCATCAAGTGCCTTAGTTTTGGTCATGGCACGACTCTTCTTTTTGGATTTTTATTTATCAAAAGCAAACAATTAGTAGAACGAAAGAAAAAAAAAAATAAAAAACGATGGGTTGCCTCCCACCAAGCGCTTGATTTATTATCGCGGCATGACATAGCTATCTCGATTACTTAGACTTCATCGAGATAGATGGTGGATCATTTTCTGAATGGATTCAGACGACAATGAGGCTTACTTGTAGGCATGCAATCTTCTTCGGGAAGACCATTGTGCATGCTTATCCCAGGAGGGATACCAATTATATCATCAATAGTCCAACCCATAGCTCTCTTGTATCTCTTCAGAGAAGAGATGAGAGACTCTACATGCTGTTCACTTAAATCATCCGCCATACTTACCGGAAGTATATTTCCACTTTCCAAGAACATATACCTTAGATAATCGGGGAGCTCTTTTGATTCTAGCATTGGTGGATCTTCAATGGAAGTCTTCACTGTTGGTGACGATTGATTCTTAAGATCAAGGTCCGGCTGTTTAGGAGTATGAAAATAGAACCCTATTTCTGTTAGAGCACATGTAGTTTCTTCATAATCTTCATCATCCTTGTGCTCAACATTCAGTAGCGCAGCAGACAATGGCTCAATAGTAAGCTGTTTTGCTACAAATAATGCTTTCTTATCCTCATAATGAACATCAGCTATAGAGAACACATTCATATCGCTGGGCTGCTTCATTGCTTTGCATATATCAAAACGGACCACTTCGTCATTCAACCGAAATAAAAGCTCATTAGCTCTCATGTCAATAAGCACACTTCCTGTTGCAAGGAAAGGACGTCCCAAGATTATGGGAACTTCATAATCCACCTCACAATCCAGAATAACGAAGTCTGCAGGAAAGATGAATGAAGAAACCTTCACCAACACATCATTCAAGATACCCACAGGTTATTTTACCGACCTATCAGCCATCACGAGCCTCATATTGGTTGGTGTCGGATCGCCTAACCCCAACTTCCTATAGACGGATAGTGGCATCAAATTGATGCTTGCTCCCAAATCGCACAATGCCTTAGAAAAATTCATAGATCCAATCGTGCACGGAATAGTGAAAGCACCAGGGTCTGTCTTTTTCTGAACTAGTGATCGGGTAGCGATTGTGCTGCAGTGATGAACAGTATCCTTCAACTCATAGCTTGCTACTCACTTCTTTTTCAAAAGATCCTTCATAAATTTCGCATACCCAGGCATTTGTTCTAGTGCCTCTACCAACGGAACATTAATGGTCAACTGCTTTAACATATTCATGAATTTGCTGAACTTTGTATCATCCGCAATCTTCTTTAATCTTTGAGGAAAAGGTGGTGGTGGATAAGGAATTGTTTTCTCCACGGCTTTCTTCTCCTCTTGCTTCCATTTTTCATCCTTTTCAGGCTGCAACATACTCGGTGTGACGTCATGGACGTCGTAGGTGGTTTCTACGACAGCTTCTCCTTTTGTCTTATCATCAATGTCTGCTGCCTCGTCAACCACTTGCTTGCCTTTGGATGAAGTTTCCAGCACCTTACCACTTCGGGTAGTAATGGCCATGCATGATCCGTCTTTCCTTGGATTTTGCATAGTGTCGCTAGGTAAGGTGCCAGCCTTTCTTTGATTGAGTGCTGCTGAAAGTTGGCTCAATTGCTGCTCTATTTGCTTGATTGAAGTGTTATGTGAGTCAACCAATTGGTTCATTGAGGACAAATCATTTATTACCTCGGTTACTCCCGCGCTGGTTGCTTCCACTCCTTTAAACAGTTTAGCCATCATATCTTCCATATTTCCAGAACCAGATGTGGTGGTGTCACGTCTTTCTGGGGGAATGTATAAACCACTCTTTTCATTCTTGTTCTTCCAACTACCTTGGTCCTTGTTTCCAGATTTATCATAGTAGTTCCGACCTTGGTTTCCTTGGGTATTACCTCGGAAACCCCCCTGATTGTTCAAGTAGTTGGCTTTTTCTTCTGAATCAGATTCGTCTCTTCCTTTTAACGCAACAACTTCGACTTTTTCTGTCTTCCCTGATAATAGATGCTTTGTAAGAAGATCCACTTGTGTTTTCATGTGCGCCATATCTTGATCACGTTCTTCTTCTCTTCTCCTTTGTTCAGCAGTCATGCCAATAGGTATAGTAGGGCTGGCTACCTCAGAATCCCTGGTATGCTAAGCTCTACTTTGCTTCGTCATCCGCTCTAGCATATTGCTTGCCTGCCCAAAGGTGAGGTCCAGAAATGATCCTTCAGCCGCATTATCCACCACTGGTTTAGTTATTGAATTCAAGGCTCTGTATAGTATCTCCATTAGGTGGACATTGGTCATGTAATGGTTCGGGCACCACATAAGCTTCGTCTTGAACCTCTCCCATGTTTCATGAAGAGCTTCGGTTGGAAGCTGCCTAAAGTTGCTGATTTCATCTCTTAATTGTGCTCTTTTGGATGGCGGAAAGAATCTTTCAAGGAAAGCGTCTCTCAATTGCCTCCAATTTGTAATAGAATCAGGAGTCAGCCCATTAAACCATAGAGTTGCCTCCCCAGACAGAGACAATGGAAATAGGCGTAATCGAATTGCATTCTGACCAATGCCAGGATTGTCAAACGACTTACATGTAGAAATAAAGTTGATGAGATGCATATTCGAATCATCGCCTGCTAGTCCACCAAATAATCCCTTGAGTTGCAATAACTGAATCATGGTGCTTGTGATGTTGAACTTGGCTCCGGGTGCCAATGGTGGAGGAATAATGGCTCCTGTGGCTCCGGCTCCATCAAGATCATCATCATCATCGTCGAAAGCTGGTTGTACAGGTCAGCGTTCATGCCTAAACCTTGCTTGACGATCTTTTCTGTTGGCAGGTGTTGCGATCTCAGCAGCATGCCTAGGGTTTAGTAACTCATCATCACCTAGGTCCTCGTCGTCAGGATTTATTGCTCGCCCGGGGTTATTAATATTCTGTTGATGCACTTGAGCGGAGGCTAGAGCAACTAGTCTCGCCTGTTCCTGTTGAGCAGCCATCCTTTTAATTTCGTGTTGTGCCTCCATTCTGCCAATACGTTGTGGTTCAGGATTGATAGGTAATAATGGTTGACCAGAACTTCGAGTATGGGACATGCACTGAATAAAAACCTGCAGAAAACAAAAATAAAAACTAAAAGTAAAAGTACGAGAATCTTTGACCAAAGGGTCTAGTAATTATCACAAACTTAGTTGACAACCGTATTCCCCAGCAACGGCGCCAATTTTTGATAACGCTCAATCTACAGCTCTTGTAAGAGTGTAAAGTGGTCGTTGTCAAATATATAACCCAACTGGGTTGGGTATCGATCCCACAGGGAATAGCTTGGTCAACAAGTAAGCAAAGATTACTAGACTTTTAGTGCAAGTCTCGTAAAAAAAGGGGAGTTTTATCGTGCAAGTAATGTAGCCAAAGTAATAAGGTAAAAATGGAAAATAGCAAAGTAAAAAGAAAGAATGTTTGGTAAGATGTAAAACAATGAGAATTGAGAAGTTGGGGTTATGTCCACCTTATGAGTTGTACGTCTCTATTGGCTATGAGTTATGCGGAATTCAGACATGCACGTGCTTATAGAGAATTGTATTCGATGGTAAATACAAGCGTCTTTCGACCTCAACAAGGACTATTTCACTTTAACTCTTTCGAGCTTAAAGCGTATCTAACGGTACAAATTCTCCAAGAGGTTAATCTAGTTACGACACTAACTTTTTAATAGGGGATGGGAACCTATTACCTTGAAATTATCTCTTTTCCAGACATATAACTTTTCTTTCGAACAAGTTAATGCTATACTGGCGTATTCTAAGCGTTTGCAACCACAAGAATTTGCATTAAGATGAAGAGAATAATGATATAAGCAGCATACGTGTCACGAATTCACAAACTCATAGCAATAGATAGTAGCTCATATGGCTTCCATAACCCCAACAGAGAAGTTTAGTTACTCATGAGTGCGAAGGAAATCACAATCGACATTGTTATTATACCACAATAAAGATCTCGTTAGGTATAGGGTGGTAGGCGTTAGGCGTGACTTCTTTGCTAAGTAACGTTTCTCTTGTTGCGGAAATTAAGAATTGAATAGATGAATAGAAGAAGAATAAGAATTAGAATTAATGGAAGACTTAGAATCCGAGTTGTAAGTTGTGGAATAAGAAGTAGAATGAGAATGAGAATTAAAACTAGAATGAATTAGAACTAGAATGAGAATAACTTGTAACTAATGGAGGAATGCCTCAAAATCTCTAGCAGAATAGGGTATTTATAATACCCATATCCTATTCCTACTAAGCTAATGAATTACTTAACCCAATCCTACTTGGTTAATGTATCATTATCCTAATCCTAATAAGTTACTGCTAGTCCCCAAAGTCTTCAGAATTGCTGTTTTTGCCCGGGACAGATTTTCCATGCGCCACTTTTGGTCCTTGGCGTCCAAGCTTTGCTTTCCTCCTTTTGTGAAGCTTTCTTTGGCATCAAGTTATCCATAAAATGCTGAATTCTGCATCATTTATACCTGAAAACTTGCTAATCACGTTTGTTAGCTCAATTACAGGAAAAAGGACTAAAAGTGCATGAATTATATATTTTGTCCTCAAAACTTAGCTAAAATATGGGTAAAATATAGTACTTTAGGCGTGTAAATTCTCCTATCATCAGTATGACAATGGATTTATTGATTGGTTTCGTGCACGCATAGATGTCTAATTAAATGACACAATAAATATTAACATATATTCAATTTTCTTATACTAGTGATAATAGTATTTCTTGCTTCTGTAGATATTTGTACTATCTTCACAAGGACGTGCAAATAATGAGCTCATAAGCTTAGTTGTTGGTCCAGAACCATTGATACATCGATATTCAACATGTATGGTGAATGGATTTAGATTTCAAACAAAAGACTTATAAGAAAAACACAGAACAACGGAGTTCTTGTGAGGGGAGATGTTTCAGACCCTAATAAGGAGTATTATGGTGAATTAAAAAATATTTATGAGTTGCGTTATGTAGGAAATAGAAAAGTTTATCTGTTCAAGTGTAATTGGTGGGATGTGGCTGACTTCAAAAGAGGATATAAGATTGACAAATATGGTTTTACAAGTGTGAATAATCATTGTGTCTTGAATACAAATGACCCATTTGTGTTGGCATCTCAGTCAGAACAAGTCTTCTATTTGAGTAACATGGTCGATAATCCTCATGATCTTTTTAATATTCCTGAAGTTGAACTAGACATGGTATTGAATGAAGATATTTACCAGCAAGATGAAGTTGAAGATATTTTGTGTGCCAATAATCATGAAACTGATATTGAGGTGCCTTTACACCGGGATGATGTTGGACCAGAATTTGCTTTACGAACCAATGATCAAGAAAATGAGGAAGATGATTTTATTAATGAAAATTATATGGACGTATCAGATAATGAAGAAAGTGAAGAAGAGTTACTTGGTGATAATGATGGAGAAGACAGTGATATATCCTGCTGAAGATTGAGAAGAAAAGATGGATAAGAAGTTCTTTGTATTTTGTGATCTTATTAGGATGACATCTTATTTTGAGAAGTTATTATATTAGGCTAGCATCTTGTGTTTTGTGTTCTAAATAGAACAACATCTTGTATTTTGTGTTCTTATTATGCCATTTTATATTTGGTATTCTTATGCTTGCAACTTTTATTTATTAATGAAATTAGTGTTTTTAAGTAGAATGAATAAATTTATAAAGTTCAACAAACCGTTTGATATTTTTTAATTGTTTGATTTAAAATTTCATTTTATAAATTGATAATTTTCTCGAAAGTAGATATTTATTTTGGCATATTTAATTTATGGTTCTGATACCCATGTCTTTTTTAACCTAATATTACAAGAAATAAGAGGAACAAGATGAGGTAGAAGTGGAAGAGGAGGTGTGGGTTGTGATCGTGGCAGTTTTTCAGAACGTTTAAGTTCTGATACAATATCTTAGCCACCAATACAACCAGTATGAGTGGTTGGGACTTCTTTAGAGACTGGAAAATCATCTAATCCAAGTGAAGGACCTCTGTAAACACACCAAATGCAAACATGACCTATCCAAAGAACATCCCCAGAGACACAATCATCATGAAATCTAGATGAAAGTGTATGCCTTAGTGTAGAGGATGAAATTGGTGCAGGTTAGTTCACTTTGCTGGATCAATGTAAATATACGTTCTATTTAATAATAATATATATTTTTGGTTTGCAGTTTCCCACATCAATAAAAAGAAAGGAAGAGGGAAATACAAATCCAAAACTATGGACTTTAAGCTTAAACATAGAGGAAAAATTAAAATAATGATTCCAGATGACATTGATAGAGCCGTGGGTTCTGGAGCTAGAGACATTGTTAATTACTATGGTTGGATCATGAGACCCACTGTCTCATTTCGAGATGGAAGTTGGCAGAAGAAAGTTCTAAAACATGGAGAAGCAATGTGGTATAGGGTCAAGGTAATGACTCTTAATATTGTATAGACTTTATTCTTTGTTTGGCTATTACTCCATTTTAATATTCTCTATGGAAAACATCTTGCATGTTCTATGAACTTCAGTAAATAGTGTTATGTGTTCGGTTGACTAGTTACGTTATCTTTGTATTATTGAAAATACTTTTTTGTTGTCTGCAGCCATGGGATATAGGTTTCTTTCTCTTTTATGTTCATAAAAATGCATAATTTGATTTTGGAAAACATCTTGCTTGACTATTACTATATCAGATTCTTTGTGGAAAACATCTTGCATAGTCTGTGAGCTTTAGTAAATTGTGTTGTGTGTTCGATTGACTAGTTACGGTGTCTTTGTATGATTGAAAATACTTTTTTTTTGGATAAAATCAATAGTTAGTTATCAATGAGGATAACGGGTGATGGGATCTTCACAAATCATATGAAAATGGGATATGATGATGAATGCTTATTTTTGGGCAATCTACATTACCGTGTGAAGAAATCTTACCTATATCTTGGGGGAGGGGGGATGACCTGGTATAGCATTTGCAAACCTTAATTGTGTGCATCCATGACATGTTGGTTTCTTTATCTTTCATGTTCATAGAAAAACAGAATGTGAGCTTGGAAGTTGACCTCATAGGCTATGTTCTTGGAAGTGAATCTTGTAGACAAAACAATATTTTAATATTCTCCATTGAAAGCATCTTTCAGGTTCTCTGAGCTTCAGTAAATAGTGTTGTGTGTTTGGTTGACTAGTTACGGTGTCTTTGTATGATTAAAAATAGTTTTTCTATTGTCTGTATCCACGACATATAGGTTTCCTTCTCTTTTATGTTCATAAAAATGTAAAATCTAAGCTTAGAAAGCATCTTCTTGACTATTACTATGTCAAATTCTCTGTGGAAAACATCTTACATGGTCTGTGAGCTTTAGTAAACTGTGATGTGTGTTCGATTGACTAGTTACAGTGTCTTTATATGGTTGAAATTACCTTTTCTAGATAAAATCAGTAGTTAGTTATCAATAATGATAACGAGTGACGGGATCTTCACAAATCACCTGAAAATGGGCTGTGATGATGAATGCTTCTTTCTGAGCAATCTACATTACTGAGTGGAGAAATCTTACCTATATATTGGGGGGCGACCTAGTATAGCATTTTCAAACCTTAATTGTGTGCAGCCATGACATGTTGGTTTCTTTATCTTTCATGTTTATAGAAAAGCAGAATGTGATCTTGGAAGTTGACCTCACAAGCTATGTTCTTGGAAGTGAATCTTGCAAACCAAATAGTATTTTAATATTATTTTTAAGAGTTAATTGTCATGTTGAGAGGCCTGGAGATATGTTGGCCGTTATACTCTATTTCTCAGTTTTTGTTTGTTTAACAAATGTGCAGGATAAATTTGAAGTTCGAAATGGGCTGCCAGAGCATAAGTTTCAAGGTTTTATGATAAGCACTATGCAACGACTGTTTAGAGCATGGAATGCTCGATTACATGTTATCTACTCTAGCTATAGCAATGATAAAGATAGATTGTCGCATCGTCCGGAGGATTTTGAGTGGGATAACTGGAAGCACCTAGTGGAACATTTTGGCAGTGATAAATTTAAGGTAATGAACACATAATTGAAATTTGGTTTGAGAAAATATAGGTCTGTACCTTCAAATATTACTGCTATACACCCTCAGACCTGGATGTTTTTCTTATCATATCAAGTATTTTTGGTTAACGGAAAGCCAAGTAATACCACCTCTTTTGCAGTTTCTTAGACTATCGTATTTCAAATGCAGAATGGTGACCTTGTAACTTAATGTTTCTATCTTATAGACTGACTTCTATCTACACATTTGCTTTGATATATGGATTGTGGAATTCTGGTTTGTTGGAAATAGAAGTCTAGTTTGTTGGAAATGGAAGTTATTTTGTATTAGGATCGAGACGTGTTTGATTGATTGATTGTTTGATTGATTAGAGATTTCCTAATCTATTCACTTAAGTGTAGGTCGTCAGTGAGAGAAACAAAAGAAATAGATAAAAACAAATAACTAAACATTGTTGTGGTACAAGATCATTTGCAGAAGTAGAGGAAACTACGATTAAGATACATCATATTTGTTCCCTTATTATTACATATACTTCTTTGATATTTATATCATTCTATATAATCTTTTGGTTATATAAATATATTTTTCCTTTTGATATTATAGAGAAATCCGCTAATAGGAGAAAAAGAGACACCAGATAAAATCTGGGAGATCCAACACATAGTTAAGAATGTTAATGGAGAACGTGTATGGCTGGATCCACAATCTGAACAAATTTATGTAATTCTCTGAAATCACTGTCGTATTACCTTTTTGATGTACCATAAGTTATGCTCAATGTATTAACCACTGAATGTAAATGGTAATGTGTTATTATAGGGACAACTCCATCAACTTGTTGTTGAACAACAGCCCGAAGAGATCGAGCTTTGCATGACCGAAAATGAGATTTTATCTTTGGTTTTTGGTGAGAGATCGAGATATGTTCGAGGAAAAGGATATGGTAAGAAGCCTCCTAAAAATAATCAAACACAACAGGCAAACATAGAGACTAGCGTGTCTTCAGTGGTATAAAGTATGCATCAAGAGATACAACTTGACATGGAAAGAAAGTTGCAAGAAGAGCGTGAACTAGTGGCTGCCGATTTGAAAAGAGATATAGATCAGGATTTGTAAAAGAAACTAGAAGAGGAGCATGAACACATGAAAGGAGAAGTAGAAAAATGTTTCAAGAAAAAATGGCTGCTCTCATGGCTGGAATGCAATAGGTACTTTCTCGTCTAACTCATTGTTCAGAAAAGAACCATCAGCACTTTGACTTTCTTTTTTCTGCGAGTCACAAATACAAATTCATTATTTGCAAATGAAAACGTGAAAAAAGGATAAGGACAATGAACGAAATTCTGGAAATATTACCAAAGAAAGAAAACAAAGAATGATTGTTTGTCAGTATATTTCCTGTGATTGATGTTTTGTAGTAAAACTAGCCATAGGCATGCTTTTTAGTTTTTTTTCTTGCTTCTTTTACTCTCTTTAGTGATTGTTTGTAAGTGTAATTCTACCCAATCCTCTTAGATCTCTTGAATGTAATAATCTGCTAATCTTTATCTTATATGCTGGTATAAATTTCTTGTTCCACCATATCATTTTCCCTTTTATTATTTAGATAATTTTTGGAAGCTAGTTTAAGTGGGGATACATTTGCATTGTCTTTACTAAATCATTATCAAACTATGGATAGCTTAAAGCTTGAGGTTTTCATCGAAAAAGATCAAATTGAAAAAACAAATATACAGAAGGTATAGGATTTTCTTGTTAAGATGTATAGGTTATAGAACCTATTGAAAAAGTATATCATGAACTTGTTTTCCTTTGGATATTATGGGTCAAATTGGTTTGACCCGAACCCAAAGACATTTGACTTGATTCCACTAACACCAAGAGCTAGGGTGTATAATGTTGTGTAGAGAAGAGCAAGTTACTGGCCACTGGCCTCTTGCCGCTGGCCGCTATATGTTAGATATATGTTATCTATTAGTATTAAATATAGGAGATGACTTCTCTATATTTAATTTGCGCAACGGTCAAATTACAACCAAGTTTAGCATCTTCCAAGAAACCACCTAAAAGTCCAAAACCTGTGCATGATTGAAGGAAAGCTTTAATGAGTAGTCGAGTCTAATTACCATTTCTATAAGCGCCTTCATGGAGAAGGAATATCAATACGAAAGGATATTTACAGATATTTGGTATGATATTATACTTGGATTCTAGACTTTCATGTTTAAAGAAAAATGTGAGATTAAATGATTAGGCCAAAAGATAGAAAGGTAGACTGTAGCAACAGGATTCTATTGCTATTATATCTTCAAAAGTTAGAATGTACTGACTGATTCCAGCAGGTTTGTTTAAATTTGGAAGGATCATTTTTTGGTCTAAAAAATTTACAATCTATTGAGATAATAGATTGGAAATTGACATATATTTGAATGAATATGGTTCTTATCTCTACACAATGGGAGCAGTTTTCATGACGATTGATACTTAAAACATTAATCTCCTGAAAATAATAACACAATGTGTTTCTAACTATTTTGACTCAATAAAAAGAAGGTAAATATGAACCGACTAGGAGAAGGACTTTAAAAAAATTACTGAATATAACTCTCCCTATATACAAAATTCAGATAAAGCTCGAATCAGAAGTATATATAGTATAATTAAGATAAAGCTTGAATCTGAAGTTATCTATAGTATAGTATGTAGTATTTAAGTTGTATTTCTGAAAGATACTATTGCACACAAAGAGGAAGATTCAACAGAAAATTATATTTCCTCACCTAGTAGAGTTAAAACTTTTTTACTCTATGCTTGAAGAATGTGGAAACCGAGGGAAGGAGGAAATATCAAAAAAACTTTCATTTTTGATCTAGATCTTACTCCATTATGCAAATAACTCAATAAAAATTAGTTGAATAATGAACCAAGAAGATGAATTTCCATTAGAAGGGCAATTTCATAAAATCAAGAGCCAAAAAGATAGAATCTTGAAACTATTTTTGAAGCCATATTACTAGTTCTGAATGCTATGTGATGTATTACACTGGAATTTTGTGTCTAGTGTGGTTATTATTTATGGTATTAATCAAGGAATGAGTTTAGGTTTAAGCAAGATTAATACTCAGTATTATATGAAGGACAAGCAAAAGTTCTGAAGCTCAAATTTATTCGGGAGTAATTCAATTTCCTTGGCTTGTGAAACCTCTTTGGGGACTTTTAATAGATACCCTTCCTATTATAGGATATAGGAGAAGGCCATACTTCATTCTTGCTGGTATGTTTTTTCAAAAATGTGCTTTTTTGGTGGCATTATTTGTCAAGAATGTATTTTTTTTCTTTTTGTTGTTGTTGTTGTATTTGTATGTTTGTTTGTTATTTTGTGTTTCTTGAAGTAAATCATCATGTTTGACTGTGTCATTTATTTCATGTCCCTTGTGATTTCCTTTTCTATTTGTATATATCTCTCTGTAATCATGATTCTTTGAGTTAAAACTATTATATATATATATATATACATGGTTAAAACTATTATATATATATATATATATATATATATATGTATACATATAGTAGACTCGAAAACAACATCTCTACCTCGATAAGGTAGGTCAAGATTTACGTACACTTTAATCTTTTCAGGGGTGAAGTTTGAATTAATCATTTCAGGGGTGGACTTGCCACCTCGTTAATGAAATCTTGACCACTGCCTTTTAGTTCATTCAATATATATATGCACTTTTTTTCTAGAATCATAAAGTGACTTGGTGTGTTTTAATGGCAGGGGCGTTCTTAAGCAATGAGGAGCATGAACACGTAGAATGCATGTTTGATTTTTGATCATATGTATGAATATAGTAAAACTGAAGTACTATATATCATTATTAATGTATGTATCTTTGACTTCTTAGTAAGTGAAGTACTTCTAATATTTTGTCGGAGCATGATTTTGTAAAATACTATGGGATGCTTTTAATAGCTAATAGTATATGTAGTTCTTAAATTTATTGTCAATTTTGTCTAATATAGGTATTGAATAAATTCAATTCTTTGATTGATGAAACCAATATTTTTATTTGAGCAAAAAATTTAATCTAGTGGCAAAATGAGACTTGCCACTAATGATTAAGTAGATATGTGGCAATGGATTTTGCTATTATAATTTTATTTTTAGCAACAAGATATAAGAGTCGGTACTAATATTTAAAGGTATAGGAGCGACATGGATTGCTACTAATATAAATATGTGGTCACTAGTGATAATAATTTTGCGGCGATAAAGGTTGCCACTAATAGAAAGGTTTTTGTGGCGAAAAAACAATCATCATAGATGATAGTGATTTTGTAACAAGACTTAAGTCATCATAGATAATAGAAAGGTTTTTGTGGCGATCCATAAGTCGTCACAACTAATAGCAAGTTTTTTGTGGCAATAAAGAAGTCGTCACAGATAATTATAATTTTGTGGCGAGCCATATATCGTCACAGATAATAGCACTATTTTTGTGGCGAGGAATATGTCGTCACAGATAATGACGATTTTGCAGTGGCAATGTCGCTGCTAATTCTAGTATAATCAGTGGCAACCTAATCCATATTTGTTTTGTCAAAGTACAATTTGCAGCAAAATTGTCTACCTTTTGTGGTAATAAAACTCGTCACAAATACCTTTTATTGTGTCGACTTAGATTTGTAGCTTTTAGTTACAGAAGTATTACCAACGCCGTAATTGTCGCTGCCAAAAGTCTTTAGTGGCGACATTTCGTTCATTAGTGGAAACTTTTCGCGCCACTAAAAACTAAATTTCTTGTAGTGATGGTTTGTAATAAAAACCAACTGTATATTTGTAAAGCTAAATCTGTAATCTAAATCTGTAAAGTGAATTTCATATCTATTCTGAGACCAAAAGGTCAAATCTTTATCAATAATCTAAAAGTAATCTAATCATATGGTGCTTATAGCACAACAATTCTTGAAATAGCAATCTTAAATTAGGGATTAATGAACCATGTATCAATCTCATGTTAAAACATCAAAATGTTTATGCTTGATAATGTAAACATTGATAATTCAACTCAAAATCTAGTAATTTATGCAATATGCATGAAATTATGAACATAATCATGTAATTCAATTTCTAAATCATTGGAAATCTCGTAAGCTTGTAAATAACATTAATGGGTATAAACCCTAACTTCAATTTCATGGAAAATAATATAAAATTCAGTAAAATCATAATTAAAATAAGTTTGGGAACAAGGATGAAAGAAGTATCCTTGTTCATAACTCCACATACCTCAATTGATGAACTAGATGCTAAAACTTGAATCTTGGATCTCTATTGTTGCTTTGGAGATGAATTTTTAGAGTTCTTGAATTGGAGATTCTTAATCTTGAATTTCCTTGGAGAATTAATGGGGGAATTTGGATTTCTTGGGAAGAAAGTTTGTTGAATTAGGGTTTTCCTTGAGACAGATTTGATGAAAAGTGGAGGTAAAGTGCTTTGAAGGGGTTTAATTCATTGTTTAAGACGGAGAATGACCAAAATATCCCCTTTAATCTTTAAAACGAAACTGGAAAAATAAAATTTTTGTGAACTGGGTGGCCACCGTGATGCGCCACTATCGCGGTGGCTCACTAGAAAAGGACGAGCGGGAACTGGGCTTTTACTACGACGTGACACAATCACAGAGCCCCTTTAGTTTGTCATTTTGACCACTGGCGCGATGCGCCAGTATCGCGAGGTCTCACTGGAAATTGCCAAACGAGAAATTGGACCTCTCCGTGATTCGCCAAAATCGTGGAGTCTCACTGGAAATTGACAATTATCATTTAAACCATCTGGGCGACGTGCTAAGGACCCAAATTATGGTGTTTTACGATTGATGCTTAAAATATCCCTAACTTCTCACTCGGTCATCGGATTTAGGCGAATCTTATATCGTTGGAAAGCTTTTTAAATTTCTCACACAATGGGAGGTTTAAATCTGAAAAATTTCATACGAAATAATTATTCTTTATTTTGAAAGATGTCCCTTAACATTCTAGGGGTGGATTTTAACTAGGAAAGGTACGGGGTATTACAATATCTCCCTTTTAGAATATTTGTCCTCGAATGTGGCTAGATAAGCTGAGAATACTAAGGAATCTGAGACTATCAGCTAGCATGCACAACTGAAATAAACTGAACAACTGAATCTAAATCATTCTGAACTTCTGAGTAAATCTGTGAGTGCATGAACTTATATGAGGGCAAATATATAGCTGAATATTTGATTAGAAAAGAACTGAGTCAAGGAAGAGTGTTACCTTCGGTTAAATCTGAGTTTGCAGAGAAAAAGTGAGGGTAATTGGCTCGCATATCTGCTTCTGCTTCCCAAGTGGCACCCTCAACAGACTGATTCCGCCAAAGAACTTTGACCAATGGAACTTTGTTGTTCCTTAGTCTATGGATCTGATGATCTAAAATCTCAACTGGAATCTCTTCGTATGGAAGGCCGTTCTGAATATTTGAGCTTTCTACAATATCTGAATCTCTTTGTTGGAAAGCTTATTAAATTTCACGCACAATGGGAGGTCTAAATCTGGGAAATTCCACACTAAATAATTATTCTTCATTATGGAAGCTATTCCTTAAAATTGTAGGGGTAGATTTTAACTAGAAAAGGTACGGGGTATTATAGGGAGGGTCAAATTAGAAGCAGAAGTCAACTGATTCTTCAAATTCTCAAAACTGCCCTCACAATCATCGAATCCCAAAAACTCCACCTTTTTCTTAGTCAACCTCGTAAGCGGAGCAATGAGATGAAAAACTCTTCATAAATCTCCTGTAGTAACTTGCCAAGCCTTAGAAGCTCCTGATGACTGCTGGAGTCGTGGGTCTAGGCCACTTCTTAATGGTTTCAATCTTTTGTGGATCCACCTTAATCCCTTCTGGACACAACATGCCCAAGAAAAGTCACAACACTCAGCAAAAATTCACTCTTATAAAATTTTGCATACAATTTTTTATCCTTAAGGGTCTGCAATACAATTCGGAGGTGATTGGCCTCCTCACCTTTGGAGTATAACAAGATATCATCAGTGAATACTATGACAAACAAATCTAAAAATTGTCTAAATACCCTAATCAAAAGGTCCATGAAAGCACCTGGAGTATTAGTCAACCCAAACGACATAACTAAGAACTTATAGTGATCATAATGGGTTCGAGAAGTAGTCTTGGGAATATCAACTTCTCTAATCTTTAACTGATGGTAGTCCGAATAAAGGTCTAATTGAGAGAAACACTTAGCACCTTAAAGCTGATCAAAGAGGTAATCAATCCTAGGAAGAGGGTACTTATATTTAATCATGACCTTATTCACTAATGATAGTCTATACACATCCAAAGAGACCTATCTTTCTTTTGCATGAAAAGCATAAGAGCACCCCAAAGAGAAATACTAGAATGGATGAAGCCCTTATCAATAAGATCTTTTAATTGCTTCTTTAATTCTTTTAGATCTGCCAAAGACATCCTATAAGGAGGAATGAAGATGGGACAGGTATTTGATAGAAGATCAATACTAAAGTCTATTTTCCTATCAGGAGAAATGCCAAGAAGATCATCAGAAAAAACTTTGGGAAACTCATTAACCAAAAGGATAGACTATAAGGAGAGACATTCAGAGTTAGAATCTTTGACACGAACTAGATGGTACAAATACCATTTGGATATCAATTTTTGAGCCTTAAAATAAGAAATAAACCTCCCTTTTGGTACTAGGAAACTCCCCTTTTATCTATCACAGGCTCAGTAGGAAAATGAAAAATTGACCTTTTGAAGCCTATAATATTGAGAAGCATAACATGAATGAAGCCAATCCATACCCATGATTACACCAAAATCCACCATATTAAGCTCTATTAAATCTACCAATATCTCCCTATGAAAGATAGATACCACACAACCCCTATAGGCTTTTTTTAGCAACCATAGACTCACCCACTAAGGTAGAAACTGAGAAGGGATCAGAAATAATTTTGTGACCAAAACCAAAATGTATAGCCACATAGGAGTCATATAATGTCATGACCCAAAATCCAAGGTTCATGATGATACTTGTCGCGATGAAACTTGACAAGTAAGCCTATCATCCAAACTAATACACAAAGGGGGGAAATAAAAAAATAACCTCAAGAAAGGCTTCTAGAACAAAGCTGAACCAAACAGTATAACACTAACAAAAATAGATATGAAGTAAAGATATTATGCCAAACATCCAAAACCTAGTGTCACAGTAAAGGACTACTAGTACAATCCATTAATCAAATACATCAGAAATCCAATAGAAATAACTCTATCTCCGAATATTAGTAAAGATATAGGCTAATATAGAAACATAGAAGTGGGCTCCAGATGCATGAAAATCCAACTTCTACCTTGAATAACTCTGAAGGCGCCTGAATCAACCAGTGTGAGGTGTACCTAAACCAGAATCTGCATTAAAAAGGATCAGTAAGAGTGAGTATGATATACTTGTACTCAGTAGGTATCATAGGCCGACTGAGTAAAGTAGAAACTAAAGCATAAAAAATATACACTAAAGGAACGTCACCTACAATAAGAAAATATCCCACAACGGTATCCCATATCGCATGCAATAGCAATTGTACAATACTCACATACATTTACAAAAATAGAAAAGAACAAAAATATACATTATACCACATACAAGTAGAGCAAGGAAGGACAACATATACAAAAACATCAAGTACAAGTACAGAAAGATAGAAAAAATGAATAGATAACAAGTCAAGAAAGAAATACAATCACAACATAAGCACAATAGAGAAAATACAATGAATATAATGATGATGTAATGTATAAGGTCATCGTACAACCTCCGAGACTATCACACAACCTCCGTTTAAACCTATGGAGCTAAAGTTTCCTAACATAGGACACATGGGGGATTCGTCAACCCGTATACAATCTAATATCATATCCATATCTCCTCCCCAACACATCCCCCGAGGAGAGTTTTATAAGATGTCACATTTTCTGTAAGAAAAATCCATTGTTACCAGTGTTCCTCAGTATTTGCACTGTGGTACCATTGTTTCATGAATGAGTATGATATGAGGATGTAATGCTCACAACCAACCATAATGAGTATTTTCACAACCAACCACAATGAGTATTTCCACAACCAACCAATATACCAATCACGTGAACCAATATCCATTTATTGTTCTAAACCATCCATGAAATCTAACACGATTCATATGCCAATAGAGTATGAATACATCACAATAAACAAGTGGTACCACAATCGTCATTTTCAACAAACAATATACAATTATCATCATGTATATAAGGCTATCAATATCACATAAGACCCCACACGGTCACACATAACACACATCATTTTAAAACCACCACATAACATCACATATAGCCCCTCACACATGGACACAACTCAATAAGATAGCTATATTTCATGATTAGTTCCCACACCCTTAACATGATTTTGTATCAAAATTAACTACCCAACCCAGTCTAAAAGAAGTTAAGCCGTAACCTACCTCGAAGGCTGAAAACCGATCTGCAACCCTTCAATACACAACCTTAATCCTTACGAATGGTCCTAAAATCAACTAAAATACAAAAATATAGAATCAATGTATGAAAAAATCCGATGATACCCATATTTCTTATTTCCAATTCAGGGTCAAAATAGATCCCCCAAAATGAATTTTCAAAAAAATAAAAAATAAAAAATCATAATTTTATTTCAAAAACTTGTTTTTCATATTTTTAGAAGTCTATAGTTGAAAACTGTAATACCCTAGTAAATGTTAAATTTTATTTTAAAATCCTAGAAGAGTATGCCTCTAAATCTTCAAAGAGTTGTGCGATGCTTTATATAGCGAATTCATGATTTTTGAGCCTACCATCTAGTAGCTTACTTAGTGATTTTAAGTTTGCAATTTTGGACATAATAAAGGAATATGTAAAGGATATCTTTGCATGAACTTAGAATAATAATGCAAAATTATCCAAAGTGCACTACTACAGTATGGGGGTGTTTATATATTCATACCATGTCTTTTGCTACTAGTGGCACTATGTGCATTTTATTTTGGTTGTCAAGGCAAGAGGAAATTAGGTGGACCTCTCTTAAGTACTAATAGGTGTAAAATGGGTCACTCTAGCTTTTCCTAATTAATATGGTAATTAGATGGAACTATTTTGGGACATTCCATAAAATGTGAGCAACCTAGAAAATCTTTGTTCCTCCTCATTCTTCAGCAAAACCACGAGAAATTTAGGAATATTTAGAGTTCCAAAAGTTCTTGCGAAGTAGGGATATACTATGATACTAAGTTACTCTACAGTTACTAGTTTTATTCAAGAATTTTGAAGAATTCTCAAGAACTTAGTTTGGAACTGATTTCTAAAAGGTAATTTCTTTACTCCGTACTCGAGTTTGATTATGGAATACATATTTAAGCCATAGTATAAAGTGAAAATCACCTCTTGAATTGAATTTTGTACTGGTTCTCAAAATGGGTCTTGTTAATTTGGGATTCTTGAAAAGGGAAAAAATATGAAATTTTTATAGAAGTGAAGGCTTGGGGTATTGCTATTGATGGGTTATTGATGAACATATACTTTATTTTTGTAGTTAATTGGTTGACTATCGAATAGTCAACGTTATGGTTACCAATGTAAGGTGATACTTCTGGGAGTTGAGCTAGTGGAAACTTGTGGTACTACCATTAGCTAGGAAAGCACCAAAGGTATGTAAAGTTAAACCCTCCTTCACCATGAAGGCATAACTCATAGTCATTTATTTCTTCTAGCAGAATTGATATAGTTTAGTTGATATACAGGAACAAATCTTTCACCTTCTATTCATCTAGCATGTGAATATATTCCTAATATCAATATCGCCACAATATACATGTTCCCTTCTCATTTTTAATAACTTGTCTCCATCCTTCACGTGTTCATTTATCGGAGTTGCAATATTCATTCTGACCCTTATCAATTCAAGTATCAATAAAGCGACACATACTTGTATTCGTATGTTTTGGAAATTCTTAGAATCTATATATTAGGTCTATCACATGTAATAACTTTAGAATAAATGGCCATAACAACATCACATTTTTATATTGGATCACATAGCGATGTAGTAATAGAATAAAATAAGAACTAGAATTTGAATAGCTCGACACTAGTAGAGAAGTTAGTGGAATATGAGAAGCATTACTTTAATGGTTGAATAGTATTTATCATGATACACTTGCATAGGACTAATATGATACTACTTGGTAAAATTTATCGACAGGAGGGTACATAGGTTTGGCTTGGAATATCGTTCGACGTGATTCTGTGCACAGGATCGAGACCAGACCACTACAGTGATCCAAGACATTATAGCGTACCTACCCTTGTGGCACCATTTGCATTTGGAGTCAGTTGGGGTGCCCCTAAATCGAGATAATAAATGGCACATATGGACTGCAGGCAGACTCTTATAGTGAGTCCCAAGGAGGGGCGTACCCTGTATCAGACTGCGATTATAGTTATACGTATAAAATCATAATCAACAGTATCTGAGTAACACATGTCTTACACTTGACATAGAATGCCCTTAGTGGGCTATCATATGATTATTTGTATTAAATGTAGGCCAAGACATCACTTAGGCAAATTATTAGGCCCTTAACAATGATGATTTATTCATAAGTAATTATATGATAAGTTAAGAAGGTAAATAGATAGATAATAATCTTATATGGTGTATTTGTTACCCGTTCTGTCCTAAGTTATAGTTTCATATAAGAGGCTCACTATTCATTCGTCCTTAATTGCTCATTCTATTATTTGATTCATTGAGCATCCTTATACGTTTACTTGTTATTCTGTCTGCTTTACATACTAGTACATATTTATATGTACTAACGTCCATACATTCGGGGGAACTGTATTTATGTAAATACAGATCAGATATACCGATGAGAAGACTTCTATATTAGATACTTGTTCATATTTAGCATAGCATTCAGTGAGCTTCTCTCTTACCTGGAGCTAATAAATGTCTAGTATTATTTAATTATGTTTTCGATTATAGTTTGGGTGTGCCAGGGTATTATCCGGGCCACCTTCTCTTGTACAATTATAATTTCTCTTAGAGGCTTCGTAGACAGTGTCAAGTTGTCACACATGGTCATAGTTTCACTTATCTATATTAGTTGGATTCAATGAATCAGAATCGTGCATTTACATAGGACCTCATAATTGTTTAGAATTAGTAATTCTTCTGGGTAAAATATATGTTAGTTGTACAACACATACTTATACGATTCTCGTCTGCTCATTCTGGTCTAGGGGAGTGAAAAAAACCCAAGTAAAAATGAGTTAAAAACGAGGTCCAAATTAAAGAAAAATCATTTTCAAGCTTTATCGGGTAAAATCTTTGAAATACATTTTAAAATCGAGAATCAATGTCATTTTGAAGATGAAATTGAGGAAAAACTGATAATTACCAGATTAGAAACTCACTCACATAAAAATGGAGTTGAAATTAGGGTTTGAATCGAAGAAATACAAATTTGGGCCTTTTAGGTTAAAATTCCAGTTCCACTTTCAAATTCTCATTAAAACAAGAATTTAATGATAAAGATTCAAGAAATTAATTGAAATAGGTGTGTTGGAGCATACCCAATCTTAGAATTGGAGAAAATTGCTCAAAATCACGAAACCCTAAGCCCCAAGTCTAAAAAATGGTGAAAAATGGCAAAAACACGAGTATATATATTCCCAGGTATCACAATTGTGGACTAGGTGTCGTGATCACGGTACCTAGCCTGACAGGGGATAACGATTGGAGATCAATTATCGCAATCATGGTACCCGACCTGTATCCCTATCACGATTGCAATAGGAGCATCACAATCGCGGGTGCACCAGTTGAGTGGTGCACCAACTGGGGACTTGGTTTATTCCAAATCTCTATGGTCCCCTCAGGATTGTCCGAAATCCCGTGAATGCAAATGAACTATTCTACCCTATAAAATTTGATGTTCTAGACTCAATAACGGTATCATATTTTCAAAAAATGTCATTTTCACAAAGTTGACCCCCGAAACTCAAAATCACAACTTTTCAAACTGAGGGTCGAAATGAGATTTAAAATCCATAAAACCACATCAACCATGTTACCACCCTAAAATTGATGTTTTAGATCTGCTGACGCAGTCTGTTTTGTTATTCATCATGAAGATAAGAAAATATCAACTAATGTCCACTACAAAGCTTTCGAAGCCATCGAAAACCCTAATATCACATAAATGGCACTAAAATACATCGAGAACCATGGATATCACACCTACACCACAGAAATACCACAATGCAACCATGGGGAGGAGTAAAATAGTTAAATCACACAAAAATATATTTTTCACATATTTCATAAAAAATTAGGTCGTTACATTATCCACCACTAAGAATCTAGTTTGTCCTCGAACTAAGGGCAAAAGAAATACCCAAATCAACAAAGAGCTGGGGATAAGAACTGTGCATATCAGACTCGACATCCCAAGTAGCCTGATCTACAAGTCGATGTCTCCACTGAACCTTAGCTACAGGGATAACTCTAGAATGCAATCGTCTAACATCCCTAGCCAAGATGGAGGCCAGCTTCTCAACAAAAGACAACCTCTCATCTAATTGTATCGACTCCCAAAAAATAACATGAGACTCATCCAAAATATAACGGCGAAGAATAGAAACGTGAAACAATGGGTGAATAGCTGATAAATCTGGGGGCAAAGCCAACTTATAAGCCACATCACTAATAGTTCGAAGAATCTCAAATGGTCCAATATACCTGGGAATAAGTTTTCCCCTCTTCCCAAGCCTCATCATATCCTTTATGGGTGAAACTCAAAGGAAAACACGATCACCAATACCAAATCTCAAAGCATGAAGTCTATGATTTGCATAGCATTTTTGCCTACTCTGGGTTGCTCAAAGTCTATCTTGAATCATCCTAAATCTATCCAAAGACTCAGAAAGAAAGTACGTACCTCAAGGTCTAACCTCAAAGACCTCAAACCAACTAACTGGAGAGCAATAATGCCTACCTTACAAAGCTTAAAGAGATCTATATCGATACTGGAATGGTAGCTATTATTATATGCAAACATTGCCAAGGTTAAATGTTATCCCTACTGGGCCCCAAAATCCATCACAGAATTATGGAGCATATAATTCAAAACTAGGATAGTCAGCTCTGACCGACCATCAGTCTGGGGTGAAACGTTGTACTAAGAATAACTCGAGTACCCAACTCATCCTAAAAGATCTTCTAAAAGTGAAATGTGAACACTAAACCTTAATTTTAGATGATAAATACTGGTACACCATGAAGATGCACAATCTCACGAATATAGATACTGTCCAACCTCTCAGCACTGAAAGAAACTTGAATCAAAATGAAATGAGCAAGCTTGGTGATTGATCAATGATGACTTAACCACTATCAAAACCATTAGAAGTACGAGGCAAACCAGTCACAAAGTCCATAATAATATATTCCCACATCCACTTAGTAAAGGGTAACCTCTGAAGAAATCCAACAAGTCTCAAATGCTTGGCCTTCACCGGCAACAACAAAGCCAATGAGCTACAAAGTTTGCTACATCCTTCTTCGTACCACCTATCTGTAATGCTAATTTAAATCATGATACATCTTAGTCACTCCTGGATGGATGGAATACATAGAACAATGGGCTTTATCTAAAATAAATCTAATCTAATCACCCACTCTCATCATATAAACTCGGCCTTCAATCTTTAAAACTCCATCTGAATCAAGTAAGTCTTCCTTACCTTTACCACTCAACAACTTATATTTAATCAATCTCAATCCCACATCATCAAACTAATGAGCTCAAATCAGCTCCATCAAAGAAGACCTAACCTCTAAAAATGCTAAAACATACCTAGGTGTTGAAATATCAAGCATAACCATCTTGTTAGCTAAAGTCTAAAACTCTAAGGTCAAAGGCCTTTCCTAGGTCAATGATGCGCTAAGGTACCCATGCTAGTTGACATTTGGCTCAAGGTATCTGCTACCATATTAGCTTTGATCGGATGATAGAGAATAGTCAAGTAATAAACCTTAATCAACTCAAGCCAATAACACCGTTATATATTAAAATCTTGTTGGGTGAAAAACTATTAAAGGCTACAATTGTAACACCCCGAGACTACCCTCTACACGTCACACGGTGCTTAGATAGAACCATAAATAATCCTAAGCTAACCCACGATACTTGTATAACTCGTGAGCAACTAAATATATTACATAAATCTGAAAGAAATAAGCGAAAGATAAATCTTTTCTAAATATGATCTATAAAAAACTGTATTAGAAATAATTACAACTCTGGTTATGCAAAACAAAATTAGAATCAAATACATCAACTCTACTGACTGTCTATGAAGCCTCTACTAATATTGACTATAGGTAGTTGGTACATGGCCCCCAACTATCCCTAATAAATATCACTGAATAAAGAAAATAAGATGCTACTCAAACTATGATTAACTCAATCACTTGAATCAAATGGACTCATCATCTTCTGACTAGAAGCTGCACACTATCTGATTATAAGGTGTGGGCTACAACTGGTACCAATATTATAAAATAATGTAGCACATAGACAAATATATATGGATCAGTACTTTTGGAATGTACTGAGTATGTAGGGGTGAATGCATAAATATAATAATAATTGAATGTACATATAGACTTTAAAATAATGCATGCTAAGTGTAGATGACTCACCTTGAGTATGAATAAAACAAAGCCTGTAAAATCATAAACATGAGTAATGAAGCATATGGATAAACTTTGTGAGCCGTAACACTTAGTTCTAAAAGCTTTACTTTTACTCTTTATTTTGGGAGGTTCTTCTAACCGACATAAACCATGTGAGCTATCATGGAGTCCAATATTTTACCCCATTGAGGAGAGATATTCTACCCTTACAATCAGAATTGAACCTTAACTTGAGTGATCACTATACTTAACCATTGTTGGGAATTGAACCTATGGTAGTACATAGTTCTGGGGTATGTGACCTTAGAATCATACCCAACTCGGTGCTAAATACTACTCCAATATTACTTTTATGTTCATACTTTAGGAAATCCACCTTAAAATAGCATAAGGGTTTATAGAATGAAAAACCATTTCTTGTTATACCCCGAGTCTGTACCCCGAATGCTATATGATGCTCATAATTCTGAAGGACCATAAGCTAACCCATGACTGGTACCTACCGTAATAAATGAATAATAATACTGTAATATGCAGAAATTAGGAAAAAAATATGACATAAGGTTCAATACCGAAATAAAAATAAACAAAGTAAAATAATACCAAAATTGAAACATCTGTCTGAAAATACTCTAGTCTGAAAAAGCCTCTAAACTGTGTAAAATACGAAGTTGATGGGAAAAGTCCCCAACTAACTTTGAACTACTGAAATAATCATCATGTACTCGAACTAAGATGACTCACCACTAACTCTGTTAGCTGAATATCTGAACTGCTAAGTATGATTAGGAGCCGTGCATCTAAACCTATGATATAAATATCATAGCACAAGAGAAAAGTATGCGTCAATACTTTGAATGTACTGGTATGCTAAGTGAGGTAGGCATAAATGCATGGGTTCATGTGAATGAAAAATACTGACAAAATAACATGAATATAATTGAATGAGAGTACATGTATGAATACTTAAACTATAACTGAGATTGTGATAATACTGGATACTGACTCTGAATACTGATTAACTAATTTTTGAGTATACTAATACTAAATTACTATAGCGGAATGACTGCATATGCCAGTCTTGATTCTATGGAACTATACTGAGTTCCATACAGAGCTAAGTGGCTTGTCTGACGGTCCTGAATTTGTAGAACTGAACTGAGTTCTGTACTGAGACCGAATCTGAAATTGAGACTGTAGGAGGTAATTATCTAACTGATATGCCCATTTCTAAATAAATTGGGGTCCACCATGTAACCCCAGTTGGAAGGGTGTCAATACCGTGCCTCGAGTAAAGATAAGCTATGGGTTAACTTTCTTTGATAGGAAGATCTTTCATCAACCCTCACTGGTAGTAAAACGCATACGAGATGTATCAACCCTAATATGGGTGGAGTATATCTCAACCTATGCTAGCTATGTAGTTCTATAATACAGGGATTGCTAATAAGGGTCAAACCCTCTGCTGGCAGGAATGCCCCCATCCCTGGGTTGGCTCGGTGCTAAATCCTACACTCAACTAAATAGACACTGAACTGATTCCTAGTTCATAGTAGGCTTGACTGAACTGTTACTGATTATACTGTCAAACAAAAATAAACTGAGTTCACTGAGTTTTGTTGAATGATGATATACTACTGAATTCTGTTAACTGATTGAATCTACGGAGGTCTAAACTAAATAATGACCAGGACTGGACTGATATCGAGTCTACTAATTTTTCTTGAGTTCTGTAATTGACTGAGAGTACTACTGATCATGACATGACTGATACTATTTTGAGACTAATCATGGATCTAGGTAATCTGTTAAATTATCGAGTATTAAATATCCTTAGGACTCGATAGCATAAATTATAAGACATGACACAATCTTGAAACATGATAAATAACTAATTGATCATCATTTATTCATTGGGACATTCTAGCAAACACTTGCATGAGATGAACTTGAATACATGCTAACATGATATAATTTCATTATTTTAATTCTCATGAATAACTCATCAAACACTTGGAAGGCATTGTATATGCATATAGTACTAATCAACATATGAGCATCACAATTTCAAGGCCTTAACATGAATTCACATGATACTACATACATAATAACTGTTTTTACATAAAACTTTCACTTAGTCATGGAATAAAAATCCAATCAACATTATAATCATGAATACACTTGAATCCAAATCAAGGAAAGCATAAAATCAAGCTACTTGAAGTTTAAAAGAGTTTCTTGGATTCCACGGGTGGAAGTAACCTTTGGATGAACACTTGACATACCTTGGTTGCTAAATTCTTGAAGAAAAATGGTGAAACCTTGAGCCTTAGCTTTGAAATTAAACCACCTAGGGTTCTTGTTCTTGAGCAATTTGAGAAAAAGTGAGTGTATTTTGCTTAATAAGGGTTGAATCTCATGTTTTAGGGCTGAATAGGGGTGGGAAAAAGGCCCTAATACCCTTGAGGATGCAACTTTTTAATTACTAAAAACCGAACTATCAATGCACAGAACAACGCATCGCATCATTAGCATAGCTGTGATATTAAACGAACTACGTTGAGTCCCATCGATTCACTAAAAATTGCAATTGGGAGCCAAGGAAAAATATTGATCGTTGCAATGGCCGATGCGCCATGCTGAGATCGCATCAATTCACTATTTTGGATTCTCAAACGTGTTTCAAACGAGGTTCTAAAAATACAAAACTCGTTCGAGAACACCTACTGACATTGATGATCATGAATCAACCTAAAGATCGATACTTTAAGGTCATAAGAGTCGTGAAATAGAGTTGCCAACTTATTTAGTCTAAAATAATACTAATTTTGAATACTTAGCTAGAATTTTCTAAGTCTTGGACCCCTTAGCAAGCTTAAAAGACTGATTTGAGCTTAGAATTTTGCGGAGTCTTACAATATCTACCCCTTGTGAACATTCATCCTTGAATTAGACTGATTAAACTGAAAATACAAATAGTCTGGATTTAGACACTGGACATGCACAACTGAAGCATGATTTCATAATTGAAATTTCTGATATACTGAACATAATTTATGAATGCATGACTGGAATTACTGATAAGCTGAGCTTGTATACTGGACATGCATATCTGATGCATGAGTACATGACTGAACTGATTCGTGAATGCATGACTAAGTATGCAACATTAATTTATACCAAGTGGGTAGCTATATCTGAACTTGAGACTGAGTAATTCAAAGGAAAACTGCTGAGTCTGAGCTTGTGGAGAAGAGGTGAGGATACTAGGTCTGTATGTCTGCTTCTTCTTCCCAAGTAGCTCCCTCAATGGATTGATTCCGCCAAAGTACTTTGACTAGAGGGACATCTTTGTTTCTAAGTCTGTGAATCTGATAATCAAGGATTTCGACGGTAGTTTCTTTATAAGAGAGGCTATTCTGAATGTCTATGCCCTCTATAGGGACTACGACTGCTAGGTCACCTATGCATTTCTTAAGCAAGGAGAAATGAAACACTGGATCCACCAAAGCTAAGTTTGAAGGAAAATTGAGCTCGTAAGCTACCTTTCCTAAACAACTGAGAATTTGGTAAGGATCGACATATCGGGACTGAGTTTCCCCTTCTTGCCAAACCTCTTCACTCCTTTCATAGGAGAGATTTTTAAATATACAAAATCACCAATCTCAAACTTGAGATCCTTTCTGCGTACATCTGTGTATGATTTCTATTGGCTCTGAGATATCTTAAGCCTTTCCCTGATCAACTAAACTTTCTCTAAGGTATCAAATACCAAGTCAAGCCTTACCATTACATCCCCGCCCACTTTAAACCAACCAATGGGAGATCTATACCTCTTCCCATAAATCTCCTCAAATGGAGCCATCTGAATGCTGGAATGATAGCTGTTGTTATATGCAAATTCAATCAAAGAAAAGTGGTCATCCCAAATACCTTTAAATTCTATCACACTTGCTTGCATCATATCTTCTAAAGTCTGAGTGGTCCTTTCTACTTGACCATCTTTTTGAGGATAAAGGTTGTACTGAGGTGAACTCGGGTATCAAGACCCTTTTGGAATGCCTTCTAAAAATGAGAGATGAACTGGGTACCTCTATCTGAGATAATGGACAATGGAACATCATGTAATCTGACCAACTCCCTGATATAAAGTTTTGCATAATCCTCGGTTGAATAATAGGTATGGACTGGTAAGAAATGAGCGGATTTGGTTATCTTGTCTATAATGACCAAAACTGAATCATGCTAGCAACAAGTATGAGGCAAACCCATCATAAAGTCTATGTTCACTTTTTCCTATTTCTAGGGGGAATGCTGAACTCCTATATGAACCCACTAGGCTTCTGATGTAGAATCTTAACCTACTGATATATTGAGCACTTAGCCATAAACTCTGCAATGTCTCTCTTCATCCTACTCCATCAATAGATCTCCTACAAATCACGGTACATCTTAGTGGCCCCTAGATGAATAGAGTAGCGGGCACCATGTGCTTCTGCAAAAACTCACTGTCTCAAGTCATCTACACTTGGCATACATAGCCAACCCTGGCAACGCAATACACCATCTCTCCCTTGGGATAAAACCTCTATCTTTTGATATCTGTCTGATTCCTTCAACTTGACTAGACTGGGATCCCTATCCTGATTTTCCTTCACCTAAAAAACTAGGGATGATTCTAAACTACTCTGCACCCATACACTACCTTATGCTGAATCAGCTAAGCAAACACGTAGTCGGGCAAGCTGATAAACTTCCTGAGCTAACTTATTCTTACCATTCTCTACATGAGCAACACTCCCCATAGACAACCTACTAAGAGCATCAACCACAACATTGGCTTTACCCAGATGATAGAGGACATGTATGTCATAATTTTTTAATAACTCCAATCACCTTATCTGATGGAGGTTTAGGTCTTTCTAAGAGAACACATACTGCAGGCTCTTATGGTAAGTGAACACATCAACGTGCACTCCATACAAATAGTGCCTTAAAATCTTTAAGGCAAATACTACTGCTGCTAACTCAAGATCATGAGTAGGATAGTTTTTTTCATGGGGATTAAGCTGTCTAGATCCATAGGCTATGACCTTACCTCTTTGTATTAAAACATACCATAAACTGACTCTAGAGGCATCATAATTTACCACAAAACCTTCTGAACCATCTGGTAGAGTCAAAATTGGACCTGTAGTGAGTCGAGTCTTCAACTCCTGAAAACTCTTTTCACAAGATTCTGACCACTGTAATTTGACTTTGTTTGAGTCAATCTGGACATAGGGGATGCAATAGATGAAAATACCTCAACAAACCATCGGTAATAGCTAGCCTATCCTAAAAAACTCCTGATATCTAATGGAGAGATAGGTCTAGGCTAGTTTCTCACTGCTTTGGTCTTTTAGGGATCAACTCTAATTCCATCACTGGAAATGATATGGAAAAGGAAGGCAACTAACCTTAGCTAAAATTCACACTTACTAAACTTAGAGAATAGCTAAGGATTTCTGAGAGTCTGCAACACTATTCTGATATGGTCTGTATGATCATGCTCACTGCGGAAGTAGACAAGAATGCCATCTATGAAGAATATGATTAACATGTCTAAGTACTACTTGAACACACATTTCATCAAGTCCATTAAAAGTACTGGGGCATTAGTAAGACCAAAGGACATGACTAAGAATTCGAAGTAACCATATTAAGTTCTGAAAGCTGTCTTTCGGATGTCACATTCTCTGACTTTGAGTTGATGGTAGCCCGATCTGAGGTCTATCTTGGAGAATTAATTGACACCCTGATCTTGGTTAAACAAGTCATTGATTATGGGAAGTGGATACTTGTTCTTGAATATGACTTATTTAGCTGATAGTAATCAATATAAATTCTAAGAAAACTGTCTTTCTTACTCACGAATAAAATTAGGGCACCCCATGGGGACATACTGGGTCTGATGAATCCCTTATATAGGAGATCCTTTAACTGTTCTTTTAATTCTCTGAGTTTTGCAGGTGCCATTCTATATGGCGGGATAGATATGGGCTGAGTTTCTAGAAGAAGGTCTATTCTGAAGTCGATTTCCCTTTCGGGAGAAACTCTGCAAAGATCTTCGAAAAACATATCTGGGAATTTACATGCTACTGACACTGATTCAAGAGTAGGGGTTTTTGAACTAGTGTCCTGGACTCGAACGAGATGGTAGACACATCCCTTAGATATCATTTTTCTCGCCCGAAGGTAAAAAACATGCTGACCCCTAAGTGCTGAAGTACTACCTCTCCATTCTAAGATGGGCTCATTCGAAAACTGAAACTGGACAATTCTATTTATACAATCGACTAAGGCATAGCTGGAATGAAGCCAATACATCAAAATCAATCATCTCTGATTTGGCTAAGTCTGCTAAAGTGACTTTCTGAGATATGATAATCGGGTAGTTCCTGTATACCCACTGGGTTATAATAGATTTACCTACTGGGGTAGAGACTAAGAAGGGATCTATTAGAATTTCAGGACTGACTCTGAAATCAATGGCTATATATGGAGTAACAAAGGACAACGAAGCTCCTGTATCTAATAAAGTATAAACATATAAACGGAAAACTTATAATGTACTAGTGACCACATCATGAGAACTTTCCTAATCCTGTTGGGACTGAAAAACATAGAGTCTATTTGGGTGTTGCCCACTGGTGTCACTTGAAGAGACACCCTAATGATTTAGGCAATCAGACTGATCTAGGGGATAATTATACCAACTCTGCGAACCCACATGACGACACTGTATGACCCTATATCTTGGCTTGCCATATCTAAAACACATATCATTTCCAGCTTTGCAGATATCCTAATGCATTCTGCCATACTTCTAACAAAGGGGATTGGTTTGGGCATTGCTAACACTACCCTGCAGTTTAAGGACCGACGCCCTATCTCTATTGCCGTCTCTAAATTTCATCATAAGAGCACTGACTAAGGATGGAGCTGGAACTGAGGATTTTGGGTAGAACTGAGAATGATTCCCACCCTCTGACTTAGGCTAAGCGAAGTTGAAACTATATGCTCTCGCTCTCTTATTCTCCCTCTCCTTCTCTTTATTCTTAGCCTTCTCTATCTGCTAAGCATGGACCATGAGCCTGGATACATCCATATCTTTAATTAATATTGTGGTCCTACACTCCTTGATCGTACTTTAGACACGCCAGACACATACTTACTAATCTTAGATCTACTATCTGCTACTACATGAGGAGCATTTCTGGATAATTAGGTAAACTTAAGAGAATAATCTTGCACCGTCATGTTGCCCTACTTCAAATTTATAAACTTCAAAACCTTCGCTTCCCTCAACTCTAGCGGGAAGAACCTATCCAGAAAATTAATAGTAAAATCCTCCCATTTTATGGGCCCTGCATCTGTGGCCTTTTCTGCTTTCTATTGTTTAAACCATGAGTGTGCCATGTCCTGTAACTGATATGCGGCTAACTCAGCACTCTCAACAATAGTCACTCCCATAATATTTGTAACTTTCTACACCTGATCAAGAAATTCGTGAGGGTCCTCATCTGATTTAGACCCATTAAAAGATGAGGGTTCATTTGGGTAAAATCTTGAATCATGCCAGAAACAGTATTGGCCACTGGGTTGGTCAGAAAAATAGATGGATGTTTATTCTGGGCTACCACAGAATGAGCTAGGGTGGTGAAAGCTGCTCTGAACGCAGTATGGGAGACATGTTCGTCCAGAGGATCTGGCTGGATGGGCTGGGGTTCTGGTTGGTCTCCCGTTCCTCTTCCCTTAGTCCTCTTTAGAGTTATATTCTGTAAACAAAAGAGAAACTTGGATTAGATAAAGAATTTAATTAGATCTCATGCTCACTCGCACGTTATGAGTACTGAAAGAAGGGAAACTTTTCTAAAACATCTCATAGCCTCTTATCCATAAGTGTGGTGCGCTACACACCCATGCATAAGACTGTACTAGATATGGATTTTAGACTTCCTAGGACTCTATTGAACCTTAGGCTCTGATACCAAGTTTGTAATGTCCTAAGTTTGTACCCCAGATGCAACACGATGCTCATAATCCCGAAGGACCACAAGATAACCCATGACTGGTACCTACTGTAATAACTGAATAATAATACTATAATATGGAGAAATTAGGAAAAAAAATATGCCATAAGATTCAATATTGAAATAAAACTAAATAAGGTATAACAATACCAAAACTGAAACATCTGTCTAAAAATACTCTAGTTTGAAAAAGCCTCTAAACTGTCTGAAATATGGAGTTGATGGGACAAGTCCCCAACTAACTCTGAACTACTGAAATAAGCTGAACTGCTGAAATAATCATCATGTCCTCAAGCTAAGAGGACTTACCACTAACTCTGTCAGCTGAATATCTAAACTGCTAAGTTTGATTGGGAGCCCGTGCGTCTGAACCTATGATATAAAACATCATAGCGCAAGAGTAAAGTATGCATCAGTACTTTGAATGTACTGGTATACTAAGTGAGGTAGGCTGAAATGCATGGGTTCACATGCATGAACAATACTGTCTGAATGACTGAATATAACTAAATGGGAGTACATGCATGAATACATAAACTGTAACTGAGATCGTGATAACTCTTGATACTGAGTCTAAATACTAATTAACTAATTTTTGAGTATAATGATACTAAATTACTGATAACTGAATGACTGTATCTAACAGTCTTAATTCTGTGGAACTATACTGAGTTTCGCACTGAGCTGAGTAACTGTGTCTGACAGTCTTGAATCTATAGAACTGAATTCAGTTTTGTACTGACACTGAATCTGACCCTTTATAAATAGATTGGGGTCCAACCTGTAACCCTAGTTAGAAGGGTGTCAATACTGTGCCATGGGTAAAGACAAGTTGTGAGTTAACCCTCTCTACCAGAAAGCTCTTTCGTTAACCCTTGCTGGCAGGAAAACTCATACGAGATGTATCAACCCTAATCTGGCAGGTGGATCTCTCAACCTACACTGCCTACGTAGTTTTGTAATACAGGGGTTACTACTAAGGGTCAAACCCTCTGCTGACAGGAATGCCCTCATCCCTGGGTTCGCTCGTTGCTGAATGCTACTCCCAATTGAATAGACACTGAACTAATTCCTAGTTCATACTAGCTTGACTGAAATATTACTAATTATACTGTCTAAATAAACTGAACTGAGTTCATTGAGTTCCATTGACTGATAGAATAATACTGAATTCTGTTAATTGATTGAATTTACTGAGGTCTGAGCTGAATACTGAACTGGACTGGACTGATACAGAGTCTACTGAGTTTTTCCTAAGTTCTGTAACTAACTGAGAGTACTACTGATCGAGACATGACTGATACTATCTTGAGACTGACCATGGCTCTAGGTAATCAGCTAAATTATCGGGTATTAAATACCCTCAGGACTCGATAGCATAAATTATAAGACATGACACAATTTTGAAACATGATAAATAACTACTTGATCATCATTTATTCATTGGGACATTCTAGCAAACACTTGCATGACATGAACTTGAATTTATGCTAACATGATATAATTACATTATTTAATTCTCTTGAACAACTCATCAAACACTTAAAAGGCATTGTATATGGACATAGTACTAATCAACACATGCGCATCACAATTTCAAGGCCTTAACATGAATTCACATGATACTACATACATAATAGTTGTTTTTAGATAAATCTTGCACTTAATCATGGAATAGAAATCCAATCAATACTATAATCATGAATACACTTGAATCCATATCAAGGAAAACATAAAATCAAGCTACTTGATATTTAAAAGAGTTTCTTTGACTCCAAGGGTGAAAGGATCCCTTGGATGAACACTTGACATACCTTGGTTGCTAAATTCTTGAAGAAAAATGGTGAAACCTTGAGCCTTGGCTTTGCAATTAAATTACCTAGGGTTCTTGTTCTTGAGTAATTAGAGAGAAAGTGAGTGTATTTTTCTTAATGAGGGTTGAATCTCATTTTTTAGGGATGAATAGAGGTGGGAAAAAGACCCTAATACCCCTGAGGACGTGGCTTTTTAATTCCTAAAAATTGAACTGTCAATACGTAGGACGATGCGCCACATCGTTGGCATCAATGCGATAGCCAATGCGCTGCATAGAGTCTGCATCGGCTCACTGGAAATTACCACTGGGATCCAAGAAAAAATATTGATCTATGCGATGATCGTTGCGCCGCATCAAGATCGTGTCGATTCACTATTTTAGATACTCAAACGTGGTTCAAATGAGGTCCAAAAAATACGAAAGTTGTCTGAAAATACCTAATGATATTCTTGATCATGAATCAACCTAAATATCAATACTATAAGGTCATAAGAGTCATGAAATAGAGTTTGCAACTTACGAAGGTCAAAATAATACAAAGTCAGAATGCTTAGCTAGAATTTTCTAAGTTTGGGACCCCTTAGTAAGATTAAAAGACTGAGTTGAGCTTAGAATTTTGTGGGGTCTTACAGTTATGTTTCTCTTTTTTTAAATCATAAACAGGATGAACAAGTGTGGATTCCATATCTTATCTTAAGATCAAAATATCAATCTTTGCTTTAAATCATGAAGATAATAAATGAATTTTGGATTTCAAGCATTACTTTGGAATCAAATATTCAAACTCTTACTGTAAATTTAGTTCTTAAACTTAAGATAAAGTGTTTAGAGGCAATTTCCAGTGAACCGATATGAACTTGAAATAGTGCGTTGGTTATCGCGTCGATGCCAATGACGCGATGCATCGGTCTATGCGTCGATAGTTTAATTTTCAGTCATTAAAAAGCTGTGTCTTTGGAGGTAATTGGTTTTTTTTCCCACGTCCTTCAGCCCCTATAACACGAGATTTAGCCCTCAATTAGCAAATTATATTCATTCTTTCTCAAAACCCTCAAGAACAAAAAAACTAGGAGATTAAATTTCAAATTCAAGACTCAAGATTTCACCACCATTCTTCAAGAATTTAACAACCGAGGTATGTCAAGTGTTCATCCAAGGGTTCCCTTCCACCCTTGGAGTTCAAGAACCTTTTTTAACTATAAGTTTATGAGTTTAATGAATTTCATGGTTGAATTTAAGTGTGTTCATGATTACTATGTTAATGGGGTTTCTAGTTCATTATTTACTACAAGATTCATCTGGAGTTGATTGATATGCGTGAATTATCATGTGAAACCATGTGGAAACCCTTAAAATTGTAAATGTAGAATTGAACTATGATGCTTACATATTGTTTTAGTGTCATGTGCATAGTTTATGACCTCCAAGTGTTTGTTGAATTGCGCATGTTAGTTGAATAGTGAAATTATATCATGTTAGAATGTATTCAAGTTCAGGTCATAGAAGTGTTTGCTAGAATGTCCCAATGAATGAATGATGATCAAGTAGTTATTTACCATGTTTCAAGATTGTTCCATGTCTTATAATTTATTCTATCGAGTCCTGGGGGTATTTAATACCTGAGAATTTAGATGTTTACCTAGAACCATGGTCGGTCATGGAATAGTATTAGTCATGTCATAATCAGTAGAATTCAGTCAGTTACAGAACTCAGTAATGCTCAGTAGTACTCAGTCAGTAAACAAAATTTGGAAGTATTTCGTCAGTCTACGGAACCCAGTGAACTCAGTTCAGCGCAGTTATACAGTACAATTAGAAATAGTTTAGTCCAGCCTAGAATAGTCTAGAATACACTATAGTGTCTATTTAGTTGGGAGTAGGATTGAGCACCAAGTGAACCCATGGATGGGGACTCACCTGCCAATAGAGGGTGTGATCCTTAGAAGCAGTCCTTATGTTCCAGAACTATGTAGCCAGCATAGTTTGGGATATCAACCTGCCAGTTGAGGGTTGATGAGCTAATCTACCTGCTAGTTAAGGGTACCACAATTCTCGTTCAGAGAACTTACTAGATAAGGATGACTCAGCTTGTCTTTACCTGTGGCATGGTACTGATACCCTTCCAACTAGGGTTACAGGTTGGACCCCAATCTATTTAGAAATGGGCATGTTAATTAGATGATTACGTCCTATAGTCTTAGTTTCAGATTTAGTCTCAGTATAGAACTCAGTTCAGTTCTATAGATTCAGGACTGTTAGACACGGTCACCCAGTTCAATACAGAACTCAATATAGTCTCACAGAATCAAGACTATTAGATACAATCATTCATTTATCAGTAATTCAGTATCAGTATACTCAGATATCAGTTAATCAGTATTCAGACTCAGTACTCAGTGTTATCACAATCTCAGTTACAGTTTATGTATTCATAGATCTACTCTCATCCTGTTATACTCATGTCATTCAGTTAGTATTGTTTATGCATGTGAACCCATGCATTTTAGCCTACCTTACTTAGCATATCAGTACATTCAAAGTACTGAAACATACTTTTCTCTTGCCCTATGATGTCTTATATCATAGGTTCAGATGTATGGGCTCCCGATTATCCATAACAGTTATAGATTTTCAGCAGTCAGAGTTAGTGGTGAGTCCTTATAGTTCGAGGACGTGATTATTATTTCAGCATTTTAGTTTATTTCAGTAACCGGAGTTAGTTGGGGACTTGTCCCATCAACTCCATATTTCAGATAGTTTAGAGGCTTTCCAGACTAGAGTATTTTCATACAGATATTTTAATTTTGGTATTGTTATACCGTATTTAGTTTTATTATAGTATTGAACCTTTGTCATGTTTTTTGCCTAATTTCTGCATATTACAACATTATTGTTCAGTTATAACCGCAGGTACCAGTCATGAGTTAGCTTGTGGTCCTTTGGGATTATGAGCACCGTGTAGCATCCAAGTTATAGACTCGGGGCATTACACTCAGGTTCCTCATCAAGACTAGCTCCTAATCAACCTTTCACATATGACATTGCTCCATTGAGTGCCTAAAATGGTCTCTCCATGCATTCTCTTGTGTCCTTGAGGCAACCAAAGCTTGAGTTTTTATGTGTTGGTCTCCAAGGACGTCTTCAAAAGCTATGATGGCCATTTCACCCATATCATCTTCCCCTTCTTAAAAAGGATTTGAAGTGGTATAAAGTTGAGATATAAGGTCTCCAAGGACGTCTTCAAAGAATGAGGGTTAGAGTCAGTACAACAAAGAGCTTCATCATACCAAAGTGGTATAAAGTTGAGATACAACCAATGATCCTTCGTATTAAGCATTAGAAATCTATACAAGAAAGCACAAAAGAGTTGGCCAAGGAAATCACCAAGAGGTAAGGAAACCACCATGGTCATATTGGCATCACTAGATACAAAAGATAAGATTACCTTTACCTTAGTATCCATAAGACACGATTACTTCATCACCTCTTTTAAAGACCTCTTCAAGAGTGGTGCCTCAATTGAAGTTAAGGTCCACGAAAAACATATAGAAATGTCATTCCAATAAGTGGACCAACCAACAAATATCCTACTTTCACATAAAGCCAATCCAAAACTATCATGGATGTCATCATAAGAAAGGAAGTAGTATATAAAGGAATCAAATGTAAAAGCATCATCTAAGGTGCTATTATCTATGACAATGACATTCGGTTCAAAGGATTTAGCACATGATGCATAAAAAGATGAAATTAAAGCATTTAAGCATATACAAATTCTTATTTTTGGGCAATTCATGCCAACATACGATGTAGATTCAATAAGGTTATGAATATAATGTCACGACCCGAACTAGGGCCTGCCGTGACGGACATCCCGAACCCTGAAGGCCCGGACGTCCTACACTATTTGGTAGCCATGTAAAATATTTATATAATAAAATAAGATGAAGAAATACAATCTGATATGGAAACATGGTCATTAACTCTGAAATTCAAGATATAAGAATGAAATATACAATTCAAAACATCTGAATCAGATCTGACTCAGTCAGCAAAATCTCTACTACATCTCAAAACTATTCTGAAAACTGGGACAAGGCCCCTAGTAGACCAAAACAATGGAATCCATAATCTAAAATAATAGGCCTTCTATAATAAAGAAGTCTCACCACTGCACAGATCATTTCTCTCTGGAATACTCTACTGATTAGCCGGACCCTTAGACTGAGCCTCCGAACCTGGGAGAAAGGGGGTCAATACAGTTGTACTGGTATGCAGAGTAAATCCAAAATAATAATTTATATTCAATATATATGAGAGCCATTTAAAACAGTTCATAAACATATCATATAGTAAGAAATCTCATGGGCATTTTCAAAAGACTCTGTAAAATCATCTGAACTCTGTGACACTCTTTGTTTTTCTTCTGTGCTAGGTGGTATACCCTACAACTCTGAAATTATGCGGGTTATATGGAATCCGTAATTGACTCGGTGGGGAAGCCTCCAACCTAAGTGTTCCGCAAGGGTTGGAGTCTCTGACTTACTATGCCACACCATCATCACCAGCGTAAAAATAATATACCCGGATCGGCAAATCACAGTTTTAGGCTAAGAGTTACTTAAACTCTAGCTCTCTTCAGGAAACCACCTAACTCTCTTTATGCCCATTTTTAACTCTTTAAAACATGTATTTTCTGAAAACATATTCTAAAGACATTCTCTAAAAACATACTCTGAAAACATACTATGTTATGGCATACATACTTATGGTATCGTCATACCATTGACTTGCAAGTCACATCTCTGAGCCATTATTAGCATATTAGAATCTCTGTTTCCAAAACATAAATTTGGGACCACCATAGCAATAATTCAGTTCGAAGCACCCTTTTTTTAAATACTCATGTAAACACATATATGCAAATCTCTTTGACAACATTTCAAATGATACAAAGTGGTCATGTCAAAATTCTTAATCTTACACAAATCTTTCTCTCTTTAACAAAACACATTTATAGCAAGAAGCTCCCTCTCAAAATCTCTAAATCATGCTAAAAAAACTATAGTATTTGAGTAAACTATTTTCAAACCATAAATCATGCATTTAATTAATCACCGTAAGATCATAAACATAAGGTTATCACAAGAGAGGGATTTTTATTAATTGTGCTCTCAAACAAATCTTCAATTTTAAGTTTCATACATATACTTATATGTGTAAATCAATTTAAGGGGGTAAGGCCTAAAGGCCAAAACAACCATATCATTAAACATGCATAAAGAATAATAAAATCATGGACCTCAAAACCTCTTTAAAAAATTCATGCTTGATAATTTTTAAATCATAATTGGGTGTTTTCAACAAGCCTATGTAGTTTTAGGATAAACCCCACGTACCTCAATTTAGAAATTTGATGGATGATTCTTGAAGCCTACGATTTGGGTATTCCAAATCATCAATCAGTTTTGAAAACCCACGGTTGAATCTTGAGTTATTTGGATTTTTTAGTTTGAAACCCTAGAGAGTGTTCTTATGAATTTTTGAATAAAATATGAATAATGTGGTCACTTGGGAGAAAAATCCCGTGTTTAAGCTGATAAGGAGGTGGAAAATACCCAATATACCCTTAATAAGATGAAATAAAATATAACTGGGAGCCCAATTTTAAGATAAGCGGTGCCTCACATGAAATTGATGAATGAGATTTTAGGGTCACCGCGCGTGGAGCCATCACGTTGTCCCACTGGTTGGGACCTGAAACTTTAGCGCGACGCGCCATAATTGCGCTAGGCTACTGGAATTTGATAATTGTTAAATAGATCCCACTCTGCGACACGCCAAGCACTAAAATGATGATGTTTTAGGACTAGGGCTTAAATTAGCCATAATATCTTGCTCGGGTATTGGATTTGGGTGAACCTTGTATCGACGGAAAGCTCATTCAATTTCCCACACTACATAATTGATTAACATGAAAAATCTGCATAGGATTTATGGATTTTGGATCATCTACAAATAAAAATGATGTTTTTTATTCTAGCCCAAAATGCAGGGTGTTACATTATCTCCCCTTGGGATCATTCATCCCCGAATTATGGGTAGGAACATTGAAGCTTAAAGGTGTGGAATAACGCAGACCTAATGTGTCTTCTAAGAAACGATATAACTGATATGAAACATTTAAACTTCTATCATGAAACTAAATTCTGAGCTGACTTGCCCTTACTTGTTTTAAAGAGCTGATTCATGCTGAGAGTTTTGGATTTCCCCCGAAGTGTTTATGCTCAAATCACACACATTGGATTTGGAAGTGATAACTTAGGTAAGTAAGAATCATAAGGTAACAATATTTAGATCGTACAAAGGTATTGCGCTGTATGAGCTAAAATAGCTAGAAAAATTTGAGATTATATGCTGAACTCTTATGAACAGAGTCAGGACTAAATAACTGAATCTAAAACATGATGCTTGGACTGAACCGAATTCGCAACTTACACGGATGGAATAGATTATCTTTTGGGATGGTCATAAGCATTGGACTTCAGATAGTAGGACTGGGTGAAAAGGTAGAAACCCACAGTAACTTGTTTGCCTGACTGTTAAATTGAATCATACTGGACACTTGTACTTAACTGGAGTATCTCTTCAACACTCTTTCTAAAGAAGTTCTAGTAGCATTAGGAGCAAAGAATCTCTGACATGAGTTACACAAGACATCTAACTAAGGAATCACAATAATGACACTACTCTATAGCATGGAATATAGACATATAACTCGTAAACTACGATAGAATTACCAAATCTTAGGCATTGCAACTTATTACTTTTAATATTAGCCACATTTCTAAAACACTCTCTTAACTATACTTTCCCCTTAAACACCATGCTCATTGATTCCACTTATTTTTCTCACATGGCCGTTGATATTTCCATCTACTAATATCTAAACTGAACTAAATCCCCACATCATCTTCAAGCCTAATTCAAAATCACAAGACGCACCACAAATACTGTAGTACTAATCTGAATCATGCATTTAGAACACCCTTCATTTCACAATTCCGCATCTCCTGCATAATTCTTATTGCCACTCCAACAATCACCTTTAACTTCGTATTAGACATTCACAAACACTCAAGGCTTCCATCCATATGCATACAAACATGAATTTCAAGCCTACCTTCATACCCATATATGCACTTCTAAACGACCACTCATAAAGCATATTTCTTATATTCTCTAATACTTCTATCCAAACAACTTCCCTACACTATTCAGATGATACACATAAAATATTCTTAACTATCCAAGCCATACATGAAACTTCACCTCAAAATTCTTTCAACTTATAGACTTACATAAAATAGGTGCACAATAATTTTTCCCAAATATAACACATATAACTTCAGCTAACATTGACATGTATCAAAGACTCGGCCACAAACTTACTCCACAATTACTGCCTTAACTTAAATAAGCATACAACCATCTTTCATCAACAAGAAATGTTTACTCTTTCCCATCTAAACAACTGTTCATCATCACTATCTCAACCTAAGGGAAAATGTCACCGCAAATTGGAATATCAGGATTCAAAACATAAGGGGAGTACTAAGCATAACTTGACACCCTACTGAGGCATGCGAAATAGAACACTCACGGCATAGAATCATTAAAGAGATCTAATTTGAGGACGTACCTGATATAAATATGAATTTTCACTGATCATTAAGAGTATTACATGTGCACAAGAGTCATGAACTGCATGACCTGAATTTTTGGAATTCATAACTTACGAAAAGTGATTCTGACTGCTGAACAAACTGGGAACTCATCATACTAGGAACTAGGAGAGTACATGATTCCTTATCATATGCTTGAACATGAGCTATGATCATGAAGCAGAAACATAAAGCATGAGTATGTATCGGAATAATTGAAGTAAACTGTTGAAATAAGAATAGATTGAGCATCATTCTTTCTCACGGCCAATTCCACAACTTACTGGCACATCTATTAGCATCTGAAAACTTAACTTGGTTACTCTTTCTATCATCTCCCCCTTAGATTTAAGCCACTACTCTAAGTCTGTAAACCACTATATACACTCTGGTATAAACTGAAATCACTTTACGCTAGAGTCGGGGATATAACAATACACAAAGAACTAAACTTACCCTGTAAGACGGTATCTTCATGTATATCAACCAATGCTAATACCTCATTCTAAGATTCAACCCTTAGGTTTCTATAGCCCCAAAAGTCATCATATAACATCTTAAGCATTAACCAACTCAGATTCTTCTAACACTAAACATGGATATCTCCAAACCTTTGACGGACCATTCTACTTCTGTATAGTCTACCAGCATCACGACTCCAAACTTATATCTCTCTACTATGGGAATCAAGATCATATCAAAAGGCTCAACATTATCAATCAAAACTCCTTAACTTGTCTATTTAGAACACCATATACCATCTAACTAGTCTTTTCTCTACCTAGCAACTCAACGGTACCACTAGCCACATACAACATGTAATAGCCTTAGAAAAATACAGCAATCTCATATCACTTTGGCATACTTCTACTTCGCACATACAACATCATACTCCATTAAGAATCAAATAAACTTAAGCTCTTGCATGCACTGTTCAAGCCTATTAGATCGCTTCCATAAAACTAGTATCATTAACCAAGAAATAATCACGTCCACCTTTATGGCCATCAACTGTTTAAACTTAATATCTAGGGCTAAACATGATTTACAACCCAACATTACACACAATTCTCACTTGGAAACTATGAAATCAAGCATCAAGAAATAAGAGTACACTAGAACTCCATAGCCACAATAGTCGATCATGATCTTACGGTTTTTCTTATAATAATTCATTAACACGCACTATTTCAACACATCAGACCTATAGTCTAGCATCAATCATCTACCACCAATGAATAATGCAACTTAATATACTAGTCCCTTAAATTGGGATATTCTACCCAAAATCTCATTTTATTTAGATACAAACTACAACCAAAACACCTTCATGACATCACTAGAATGCCTAAAAATCTACTACATACCTTCTCACAAGTAGTACTAGTTTACAACTACCAAAGAAAAAAAGGTCAGAAGGAGGGAGGGTGGGGGGTAAGAGTCACATAATAGACATGGTCAACTTTAATCTTATATTATAACCCCATACAATCTTATCTACTTATACGACTTTCTCACATCACACCTACTTACTCAAGCGTACATTTAGACTACCTTTAAATTCCACAAACAACCTTGTGTCTATAATTATAACTTACTGGTTAATCTAGCCATTTTCATAATTCAAGCAAACAATAACTTACCTTAGCTAATAACTCCATGTCTACCTTCTACTAAACTAACACACAAGGAAGTATCACTTTAATACCAACTCAATCTCATGCAAAAAGGTTCTACTATACATACATTCAATAAATTTCCCTTACCACCTTTCTTTCCATTACACCTCTAAACCCCCAGTTCCAACTAACACAAGAATCAACAAGATGGACAACAAGTTGCTAGTGAATTTAAAGAGCCCCACACAGCTTCACTAGACTTTGAGTTTCAACAACACAATGATAACAAGGTTACAAGAGATAGAAACTTGAAACACAATAATCAATGATCTAAGAATACATATCTTACTCTGTATGCATAAAAATCTGAGTCAAAAACTCCCCCAACAGACTACCATACAATCCACACATGCTACTAGCCACCACATTAGTCTATCACTATAAAGAGGTAAATCATTCTCAAACATAGGTTTTTTAAATAAAATATTTATTTATACGAAAGTCACCCTCACTCTAACTTCTAACTTTATGACTTCACATCACAAACTTCTTGGTCCATTATCACCACCAATAGTTCATGGCACCGACACTTAACTTATACTACTACTCGAGTTGAAATACAGTTCCAACATTTTGCTACACATCATTCCCCCCTTAAGCGTGACATCTGCAGCATAAATTCTGAAAAGGACTAAATACACTTAATACCACAGGCTGAAAAGCATAATTTCATCAAAATCAAAGTTTAAACTAGAATTAATACACTCTGAGGCACTAACGTACTCTTCACAAGTCCTTGCATAATTTCAAAATCTTATATGGCTAAATTGGAAAGGGCCATACCATTTAAATTCTAAACTTCTGCACTTGATTCACCTCAACAATGAGACATATCTGAGCACATCAAAGTAAGAAAAGAATAGGGATAACTTTACTTTTGTATGAGCAACACCATAGAACAAATTAGAGTATGAAAGAGGAACATTCTGACTCCATAGAATGAACTAGAACATAAAGAAAGGAAAACATTCCTAAATGCCTAGTAGCCTCCTACTTATAAGTGTGGCGCTCTACATACCCATAAATAAGACTCTACTCGACGTGATTTTACAGACACCCTGGGACCATTAATCATGTTCTGATACCAAGTTTGTCATGACTCGAACTAGGGCATGGCTGTGATAGATATCCCAAAACCTGAAGGCCCACACGTCCTACTCGATTAGGTAGCCATGCACAATATTTATATAATAAGAGAAGAAGCAGAAATACAATCTGATAAAGAAACATGGTCATTAACTCTGAGATTCAAGTCATAAGAGTGAAACCTGTAATTCAAAACATCTGAATAAAATTTGACTCAGTCTGTAAAATCTCTACTACATCTCAAAACTGTTTTGAAAACTGGGACAAGGACCCCAGTAGACCAAAACAACGAAATACATAATCTAAAATAATAGGCCTTCTGGAATAAAGAAGGCTTACCACTGTATGGATCATTTCTCTCTGGGATACTCTACTGATTAGCCGGACCCTTAGACTGAGCATCCAAACTGAGAGGTAAGGGGTCAATACAGATGTAGTGGTACGCAGAGCAAATCCAAAATAATAATTTATATTCAACATATATGAGAATAATTTTAAATAGTTCATAAACATATCATACAGTAAGAAATCTCATGGGCATTTTGAAAGACTCTATAAAATCATCTGAACTCTATGATACTCTTTATTTTTCTTCTGTACTAGGTGGTATACCCTATAACTATGAAATTACATGGGCTATATGGAATCCTCCATTGACTCGGTGGGGAAGCCTCCAACCCATATATGTTGCAAGGTTTGGAGTCTCTGACTCTGCTACGCCATACGATCATCACCAGCGTAAAAATAATATACTCAGATCGACAAATCGCGATTTTAGGCTAAGAGTTACTTGAACTCTAACGCTCTTCAGGTAACCACCTAACTCTCTTCATGCCCATTTTTAAATCTTTAAAACATGTATTCTCTGAAAACATATTCTAAAAACAGTCTCTGAAGACATACTCTGAAAACATACTCTGAAAACATATTCTGAAAACATACTCTCTTATGGCATACAAACTTATGGTATCTTCATACCATTGACTTGCAAGTCACATCTCTAAGCCATTATTAGCATATTAGAATATTTGTTTCCAAAACATAAATTTGGGACCACCATATCAATAAATCAGTTCGAAGCACCCTTTTCTTTAATACTCATGTAAACACATGTATGCAACTCTCTTTGACAACATTTCAAATGATACAAGGTGGTCATGTCAAAATTCTTAAAATCTTTCTCTCTTTAACAAAACACATTTATATTAGGAAACTCCCTCTCAAAATTTCTAAATCATGCTCAAAATACTATGGTATTTGATAAACTATTTTCAAGACATAAATCATGCATTTGAATCAATCACTATAAGATCATAAACATAAGGTTATCACAAGAGAGGGATTTTCATTAATTGTGCTCTCAAACAAATCTTCAATTTCAAGTTTCATACATATACTTATGTGTGTAAATCAATTTAAGGGGGTAAGGCTTGAAGGCCAAAACAACAATAGCATTAAACATGCATAAAGCATAATAAAATCGTGGATCTCAAAACCCCTTTAAAAAAGTCATGCTTGATGATTTTTAAATCATAATTTAGTGTTTTCAACAAGCCCATGTAGTTTTAGGATAAACCCCACGTACCTCAATTTAAAAATTTGATGGATGATTCTTGAAGCCTACAATTTGGGAATTCCAAATCTTCAATCATTTTCAAAAACCCACGGTTGAATCTTAAGTTATTTGGGTTTTTTATTTTGAAACCCTAGAGAGTGATCTTATGAATTTTTGAAGATAATATGAATAATGTGGTCACTTGGGAGAAAAATTTTGTGTTTAAGCTGATAAGGGGATGGATAATAACCAATACACCGTTAATGAGATGGAATAAAATATAAATGGCAGCCCAATTTTATGGGTCGTTGCGACGCGCCACTATCACGGTGGCTCACTGGAAATTAATGAATGGGATTTTGAGGGTCACCATGATGCAAAGCCATCTTGTTGTCCCACTGGTTGGTACCTGGAACTTCAGCGCGACGTACCACAATCATGCTAGGCTACTAGAATTTGACAATTGTTAAATAAACCGCCCTTCGTGATGTGCCATGTACTTAAATGATGGTGTTTCACGACTAGGGCTTAAATTAGCCATAACATCTTGCCTGGGTATCGGATTTGGGCAAATCTTGTTTCGACGAAAAGCTCATTCAAATTCCCACACTACATAATTGATTAATATGGAAAAATTGCATCGGATTTATGGCTTTTGGATCATCTACTCATAGAAATAATGGTTTCTGTTCGAGTTCAAAATATGGGGTGTTACATATAATCATATGCATAAAGGTAATGAAGAAAGGTACTAAGGATACTATTCTCATCAAAGATTCATTAACAATTAGGAACATACAAAAAGAGAAAGAGGCATCACAATCACATAGAACCTCTTATTTCAAAGAACTTCTTGAGGGAAGGAGCTTCATCAACGGAGCTATGCAATAAGGGAGAATAGAGAAACTACTATGCAACAAATCAATCCAAGACAAATAGTTTCCCCAAGAACTTTGTTTCCCTCTATTAATAAAGTTAAGCATGCTCCTAAGAGATCCACAAGATACTTTAAATTGTCCAACCCTATGAAGGAGACAAGAAGTCTCTAACATCCTTGGACTCTTCCACAAACAAGAATTCAACTTGGCATCCTCAAGTTGTGGTCCACAAAATTTAAGCTCAAATATGTCAAATAGGGATGCAAGCACATGAATAATATCCCAAAGGGGCAAAGAATATCCCAAAGAAGAAAAGCACATAAAGAACGTAAACATGGAAAAAAGGACTCAAAACTAACTCACAACCTAGTAAATAGTTACTAGCTTGTCAATTAGTGCTAGAAACAACAAAATACAACTAAGAAACAAGGATTAGAAACCAAAAATCCAAAATTTGAGACTTAAATATGGTTGTTCAAAAGTGATGATGTGGCAACTTATGATTGGACGATAATTTGCAAAAACTTTTTGTTCTTCACTTTATGTTTCAGACAATCTTCAATCAAGAGAGTATAGGGCAATTTTAAGAGGGAAAATCCAAGGTTTGGAGTCTTTTTCAAGATTTAAATGAGTTTGAATTGAAATGGTCCCCCTCGTGTACTTTCAATTGTACTTGAATATTCCTTTTGTCAGTTCTTCCTTTGGAAGACTTGGAATATCCCTTTGTACAAATAACTTGAACACTCTCTTTCTTCCTTTTTCTAGATAAAACCACCTCTTTTGAATATTCTTCTTCAACAAGATATGAAGATGAAGAAGAAAAATAAGAATATTAAAGAGTTGACCAATGTTTGACCACTAGGCAAATGATCTCCAAATTTGAAAATTCTTGAAGATCCAAGTCACTTTGCCAAGCCAAACATTAATATCACACTATCAACTCAAAATACCACAACCAAAATAGCCCAAAAATGAGACCCACCTCAAATACCTTCAAAATCTAGTTCATTAATGGTTAATATCTCAAAACAACCCAGATTTGGCTTAAATTTGTAGATCTGGACTCTATTAGTGCTAGGAAACAAGGATATAGCACTAGAAACTAACGAAACACACAAAAAATAAGTAGATCTAAGTAGATATATGATGGCCTAAGTAACAAAAATGTGACTAAACATTTTTTAAAATTTTTGGACTTTTGACTCTTTTTTGTAATAATTTTCTTCAAGGTAACAACAATCCAATACTTAGAGTTGTAGGAACAACCCTAAACCTGGCTCTTGATACCAAATGATATAAATCTAGACTATGAAGATGAAAATAAACCTAAAGAAAGAGAGATGAAATCGAGAATACTACATGTAGAAGCAAACACCAACGGATCTAATAGAATAAGCAAGAAGAACACAAACTAAATGCATAAATGTAAACATGGATATCTTGACATAGAAACATACAAACCAAGAGAACCAAAGGATGTATCAAATCCTAAGACCCAAATGACCTATATGAGTAACATAAAGATCTTACGTTGACACAAAAGGAACTCAATCTTCTCTAAGCACCAACATTTCTAAGCCAAATACCAACACTAGTGAAATCTACACTAGATGTTAGCCCTAGTTACAATTCTCACAAAAGAGAGAAGAAAAGGTGTTTCAAAGTTTATCTTTCAATATCATTCAATAACAAATGAGAAATAAGCTTAAAGAGTCTATTTATAGTTATTACATAAAATGACCAAACTACCGTTAATGAAAAGAGGCTTCTATGGAGTGTAAAGGAATAACATCAAATGATCAAATCACCCTTAAAGTAGGGGAGGTCATGGAGTGTCTTAAGACTCTTATTCATACTGCAATATATATGTAATCCCTTGTGTTATTTTGTCCTTCACAATTATTCTTCAACACTTGGGTTTCTCGGGTGCCTCATCAAGATAAGATCCTAAGAAACCTTCCACATATGGCATTGCTCCATTGAGTGCCCAAAATAGTCTCGATATGTATTCTCTTGTGTCCTTGAGGTAACCAAAGCTTGAGTCTTTATGTGTTGGTCTCCAAGGATGTCTTCAAAAGCTATGATGGCCATTTAACCCTTATCAATGTGGGAGATATTTACTATTAACAGTCATGTTTGAGAGGAAAATAGGCCTATGAGGTGCATCTATGAGGATCTCTGGATTGACCTATTGAGGCTGGATCAAGTACCACAATTGCGGTAGTATTTGATAAATATTAGCTTGAGTGGATGAATAGGACACTCGATTCTTATAACTTGACTATATTATGGGAATTTTATGCATCCTAAAGAGCTACCGTAGTCCTTTCTATGCACAAACATCTCGGCCTAGTGAGATTCATGAGGCAACCATAGCTTGAGCATACACTAGTTAGAGGGGTTAGATCTAATATTTTGACAAAGAATATCTTTAGAGTTATCTTCAACCCAGATTTTATTACTCCTACATCTACATATGAGTGCAACCATAGGCTGAGGATCACATATAACTGATATATCATATAGGAGACTGAGCACCGATGAGAGAGGGTTAAAATTGATAGGTGGATAACTAGTGATATTTCACCTTTGAGTGATGCAACCCCATGGATTAAGGGGCATGGTATGATCAAGAAGGGCCTATTGATAATTAAGGCCAAGTTTTAGTGATTGCTAATCAGATATCGACTGATACCTACTACTTCAAATAATAGATTGACATAGGATGGAGCAACAGTGGTTGCTTGTATAATGGACGAATATGCTGTTGATTTTGCTGCCATTCTCAGGTATGAGTTACATAACATAGAATTTGGGGAGTTGAATAATCTACCATTACCTTGCATGATTCAGAGGTTGTGTGATGAGGCTTGTGTGCTTGATATACCAGATGTAGATAAGAGAGTAATTATGATGCTGACTATGCAGACAAAGACTATGAAGGATCTGGAACATCATGGCTCTTCTAAATATCGAAAGGGTAAGCAACAGTACCACGGGCCCAGATTCAGGGCCCATTAGTTTCCATAGAGATTGATAAGACACATTCAGGTGATGTGGGTGTTAGTATTGATATGGAGGTAGGGGAGCAGAGAGAGGCTCCATAATCTAGTACACAGGGTGAGGGGACACTAACTACTTCTTTTTCAGCCCCGACATTAATCTCAAAGTCGATTGGTGTATCTTCAGGTCCTACTCGCCCATCCATTATAACTCCTGCTATGGGTATGATCACTATATCTAGTGAGTTTTTGCAGAGCTTAGTGGATAGACAGAGGGCAACCGATGCTCGATTTAAGGTTATTGAGACCGAGATGATTACCTTCTATGATCAGATGAGATTAGGGGTTAGGACTAGATATGACCAGGAAGAGGCCCAATAAGAGGGTGCATAGAGAGCTATACTATCCAATCTACGTTCTAATTTCTAGACACAACATGATTAATTTGACATATGGGTTGTAGCCAAATTCACAGAGATAGATGCACTGAATCTAGACCAGATGAGGAAGGAGTTTAATTTATTATGAGCAGAGGTATGCTCATTCACAAAGAGTTATGCAATAGTCATTCCCTCTGATACAAGCAAAAATAGCACAAGGAGTATAAAGACTTGTAGAAGGTTAATGTTTTGGATTGTGCAAGTGATTGCAGATCTTTTAGAGCCTTTTTAAAGCCCTTTCTAAGTGAAGAAAGGAGGAGGGATCTTAACACTCCATAGGTGCCTATTTCTCGAAGCTCATTAAGGGCATTTTAGTATTTTGTTATGTAATAGTATAAATAGACATTTTAGCTTCTATTCTCTTTAGTTTTTTGACATATTGAGAGAATACACTTTTAGATTGTAGAGTTCTTATTCTCCTTAAGAGAATATGAAACTAGGGTCTATGCAAAGTGAGGGGTTCTTTACTTGTGTTGAAAAATTGGCAAGAAAGGTGGGTGCTTAAGATTGATAATCCGTTTGTGTCAACCTAAGAATGAAGTGTTATCCATAAATGGTGAGGTATGTTTAAGTGTTTAATATACACTTAGGTGCTAATCGTTAGGGTTGGTGTATTTTTCATTACTATCTTTAATTTAATGAAATTTTCTTATAGTTTCTACTTCATCTCCTCTTTCTTTAGTTGCTGATTTTTGCTTAATTAGTCTTTAATTTCGGTTATAGCTTTGTTTTAGTTATCATTTGGTATCACGAACCATGTATTAGAGTTTTTCCCACAACTCTAAACCTTGGACCTAAGAAAATCTCACAAAAAAGAAAAGACTAGAGTCAAGAAAAATCACAAAAAGGTAGTATCTTGTGTTGAAGTTGTAGATGTAAACCTTAAAAGCTAGATATTCATGTTTTTGTTGTGTTTTGTTGTTTCAAGTGTTAGATTCTTGCTCTCTAGCATTTAAAGTGTCCAGATCTAAGTTTGGAGCAAGGTTTGGTTGAATTTAAGCTAGATCCACCATTATTGTGCCTTGTTTGAAGGTTTTGAGGCGGGATCTCGTGGTGAATATTTTTTTATGGTGTGTTGTGGCTGATTTTTTGTTGTTTGAGCTTGTCTTGACCCAAGGAACCTAGATCCAAAAGAAAATTTGAAGTTAGAGTTCATTTTCCTTGTGGTCAAACTTCGGTTAACTCTTGAATATTCATATTGTTCTTCTCCATCTAGATATCTTTTTGAAGAAGAATATTCACAAAAGGGTGTAAGATCTACAAAAAGAAAGAAAGAGAGTGAAAAAGTTATTCCAAGAATATTCAAGTATTCCAAAAGAAGAAGATATAAAGGAAATATTCAAAGTACAATTGAAAGTACAAGTGGGGGAACCAATGATTTCAAATCCATTTGAACTTGCAAAAAAGGCTCCAATCCTTCATTTTCACCAAATTTGTTCAAACACTCTCTTAAGTGGATACGTGGCCGAAACTTCAAGTTTGAAATTGGAAATGTTTTGCAAAAATCGACAACCAACCACATTGTGCTACATCAACACTAGTTAATCGACCTAATTAAGCTCTAAACTAGATTTCTTAGTTTATAATTTTTTATTCTAGTTTCTTGTGTGTTAAACTCTATTACTAATTAACAAACTAGTAAGTACCTACTAGGTTGATGATTAGTCTTGAGTTTGTTTGTTCGTGTCTTTTCTTTTTGTGTGCTTTTTCTCGTTTTTAAGTCGTAGTAATTTGTTGGTTCAAGTCCATACATCATTTTTATTTGAATCACATCAAACAAAAATCGATTCTGGGCCAATGTAGATTCATCACTCATTCACTTTCCAAGTATATGCCAAGATTTCAACTCTTGTGAGACCATGTGTGAGGTAAGAACCGAGTGTGAGAGTGGTGAAGCTCTTTTTGGACTAACTTGTTTGTTCGTTTTGTAGGTATTTCCTTTGCTTTTCTTGCTTGTTCTTTAGGTACTTTAATCATGGAACCCGAGGGTTCAAGTACTCAACCGTTTGGTAATGATGCTAATGGGGTGATGATGGCTAAACTTGAGGCCATATCTCATAATTTTCCAAGGTTACACATGGGTTTGGATGAAGTAAAGGGTGATTTGGGATCATTGAAAGGTGAGGTGTCCACTATTAGTGGAAGGCTTGTGTAACGATCTAAAAAATTTGATGAAATATGTCAAATTTGTAATTTTATGTGATTTGACTATTTTACCCCTCCCTGTAGTTGTATTATGATATTTCTGGGGTGTGGATTGATTGGCATAATCTTCGATTCATTTTGGTATCATTTATGCAATATTGTGGTTTTTGATGGCTTTAGAGCCTTATTTTGGACTTATGTGGATATCTTTTGATCCGTGAGACGGATGGCCAAACGGACTATGCTAGCAGCTCTGAAATATCAATTTTAGGCTAGGTAAACCTTTAGTTCGGGTCCCGGTGCACCCGAGCTCATTTCGACCTATTGGTCAGAAAGTTGGAAAATTAGAAATATAGGTGTGGGACCTACATTTAACTGAAACGACCTCGGCTGGAAAATCCGACTTCGCCAGCAAATCTGAACGTCAATTTTAGGGTATTAGATAGTTGGTATGATTTTACGGCTTTTAAATCTCATTTCGACCCTTGATTTGGAAAATTATAATTTCGGATTTCAGTGGTCAATTTTGTGAAAATGATATTTTTTTGAAAATATGATATCTCCATCACGTCCGAAATGTCAAACATAGTGTGGTTGCATAGTTCGTTTGCATAAATCAGACTCCGAATGAATTCCGGGCACCCTGTCGAAGTCCGGAGTGGACTTTAAAATAAAAAAACTGCCGCTTTTTTTATCCTTTTAGTGCAGATTTTCTGCACTATATAAATAGTTTTTGGGTCCATTTTGCTCATTTTCTCATCTTGCCTTTCGAGAATTAAACCCTAAATAGTTTGGGAGTTTAAAAGTAAAGTTTGTGGGAGCTTGGGAAGCTAGATTAACACTCATTTCTTGGTTTTAAGGTAAAAATTCACCCCTTTTCTTAGTAATTTCTTGATAAATTCCTCAAAACTCCAAAAATCTTAGGGCATAATTTTAAACTCAAATTTCACCCCTTTCAGTTGAATAATATTTTTATCTTATAATTACTTGTTTTTTATTTAGTTATCCTTCAAAAACAACTCCGATTCTTGATTTTAACCTGAATTTCTAAGATTTTACCTGTTAAAGCTCAAAATATTTTTTCGTCTACTTGAACCCATTTTTTTACTCGATTTAACTTGGGTTTTCAGCTGTAGGTTCCTAAAAATATGGGAAACATATTTTTGAAGTAAATTTTTGATTTTGCCTGTCTTTTTTGGAAACCTATTTTGAAGGTTCGTTTTCACCCCGAATAAAAAGTAGTCAATATGGGTGTCGTTGGTTTTCTCTTGATGCGTAGATTTCATATTTGATATTTTTAGTGGAGTTCGGGATTGTTCGTGAAAAGTAAGGTCGCGGGTTCAAGTGTAGCAAATCAGTTTCGGCTTTCGAGGTAGGTTATGGCTTAACTCTTTCAGACTGGGCGGGGTAGTAAATAATGATAAAAAATACATATTAAGGGTGGAAACTAATCATGAAAAATAACAATCTATGTGTTGTGCCCGTGTTGGGGTGTATATGTGATGCAATTATCAAAATTGAGATATTATGTGATATATTTGACCGTGTAGGGTCGTATGTGATATTGATAGCCTTTAATACATGTGAATAATTGTATTGTGTTGTTTAATACGGTACCATTGGTGTACTGTGACAACATTAAGACTTTATTGGCATATGAAACATGTGGAAATTCATGGATGATATAAAAATAATAAGTGGATATAGACTCATGTTTTTATGGGAATGTATCATTGTGGTTGGTTGTGGAAATATATAATATGATTGGTTTTAAAAATACTCATTGTGATTGGTTGTGAGCATTACATCTTCATATCATACTTATTCATGAAACATTGGTACCACCGTGGCAACATCTGAGATATACTGGCAATACTTTTCTAAGAAAATACTGTAACACCTTATAAAACCCTTTTAGAGGGATATGCTGGAAAGGAGATGTGAGATATTGGGATTGTATACGGGTTGACGAAACCCCCATGGGTCCTGCATTGGGAGGCTTGCCTCCGTAGGTGTATACGGGGATTGTGCGATGATCCCGAAGGTTGTGCGACGACCTCGTGCATCATCATCATCATCATCATCATTATCATTATCATTATCATCATCATATATATTTCACTTACTTTATTGTGTTTATGTTTTGTTGTATTGTCTTATTGACTTGTCATCTATATATTTGTCTTACCTTCGTTTGCTTATATTTGATTATCTTGTATCTATATGTTTTCTCATGTTCTATTTATATGTGACGTAATGTACACTTGAGTCCTATATCTTGGTGTGTTAATGTAATATATGTGAGATATATTAGAACTATTAGTGCAAGCGGTGGGGGCTACCGTTGTGGGATACTTTATGATTGTAGGTGATGTGCCCTTAGTATATATTTTGTATGCTTTATTTACTACATTTTTTGGTCGGCCTATGATACTTATTGATTACAAGTGGACCGTACTCATACCTAATGTGCCCTTTCGGTGCAGGTCCCAGCTCAAGTGCACCTTAACTTACTTGATTCGGGCGATTGTTGGAGCTTTCAAGGTAGCGGTTGGACATTCATGCATTTGAAGTTCACGTCTATCTTTCTATAGTAGTTGTGTCTTTAATAGTATTAAGAAAAAGTTATTATTCCTTTGAGGTTATTTTTCCAATGTATTTGACTCTTGGATTGTATTAGTAGTTCTTACACTATTGACACCTGGTTTTGGGCATGATTGGTATTTTGCATAAGTTCTTTACGCATTGTTATGATTATTTATATGGTTTAAATTCGTTCTAGAAGCCTTACCTTAGGATATTTCTATCTTTTCCTCTTTTTGTATCGGTTTGGGTAATAGGCTTACTTGTCAAGGTACGCCATGACAAGTGCTATCATGACCCTCATTTTTAGATCGTGAAAAATTGGTATCAGAGCCAGGTTTCATTGGTCTCAATGGTGTAAGAATGGGATGTCTAATAGAATTTCATGGATCGGTACGTAAACGTCAGTATCTATCTTTAAGAGGCTATAGGATGTCTTTAGGAAACTTCTCTTATTTTATTCCTTATTGTGGGAATTCTTTCATACCCTATTTTCTGATTTGTGTTTCACTCTTTTGTGCGAATGGAGTTGCTTATACCTCTTATCAGTTGAGAGATGCTATGAGAAATTAGTGACTATCATTTGTCGATTATAGGCTTGTTGATGCTCCTGAGTTGTTATGGGATCAGTTTGTCGATGCTTTTTTAGAGAGATTTGTGACTTTTAGTTTGAGAGATGTTATGTGGGATGAGTTTGATCATTTGGAGCAGTGCTCCATGACAGTTGATGAGCATGAGGCACGCTTTTATACCCTGTCCATATATTTCTAAGATAGCATTTCCACCGATTTTGAGAAGATTCAAAAGTTTGTGAAGGGTTTAGTTGTCTCCCTTTAGTTAGCTACATCTCAAATGGTTGTGTTTGAGGGTTCTTTTCAGAGTATTGTGGATCATGTTAAGGTGACGGAGGATATTTCTCAGGTATCTCAGGGAGGCGCTAAGAGAGTGAGCCACTTTGGTAAGTTCAGAGGTTAGACTCTATGAGGTAGAGATTTTAGAGGTTATTGTGGGTCTACTATGTTTAGCAGTGCAGGGTGGTCATCAGGGCAAGTTTAGAGTTTGCTATGTATGTGATAAGACTGGCCATGCGGCCAAGGACTATCCTCGATGAGTATTTAGAGCTATACTTATTTCATCTATGAGGGATAGGGGTTCTACTAAAGGAGCAAGAAGTAGAGATGGTAGATCCTGTGTAGTTGGTTTGTGGTATACTCAGCCAGTTGGTAGTCGTGGACAGTGTTACACTATATCAGTCAGATCTGAAGCGGAGGCTTCAGATGTTATGATTGTAGGTAACTATGTGTCTGTATATTTTACTTTGGGTTTTGTTTCTGTTAGGAAGCCTCTCGCCATGCCTATTCGAGTATCTACCCCAATAGGTGATTCTTTAGTGGTAGATTAGGCTCACCGATATTGTGTTGTGACTTTTTCCTATCGTGTGATTTTGATAGACTTGCTTGTGTTAGATATGATCGTTTTTTTATGTTATTTTGGGTATAGATTGGTTGTCTCTGTATCATGCTGTCTTAGATTATTTTGCCAAGATTATAACTTTAGCTTTGTCGGGTGTACCAAGGATAGCTTGGAAGGGTGCACTTAATTTGGGTCCTAAGAGGGTTATATCTTATGTTCGGGCTCATAAATTGGTTGAGATGGGATATTTATCTTACTTGGTCCATATTCATGACACCAGTGTTGTTTTGCCTCATTTCTTGGATTCTGTCTGTGTTATCCGTGAGTTTATGGAGTGTTCCCTACAAGCTTGCCTAGTATGCCTTTGGATCGAGATATTGATTTTATTATTGATGTTAAGCTAGACACCAAGCCTATTTCTATTCCTCCTTATAGGATGGCCCCAATAGAGTTGAAGGATCCGAAGGATCCATTGCAGGAGTTATTGGATAAGGGATTTATTCAACCTAGTGTTTTACCTGGGGGTGCGTCTGTCTTGTTTGTGAAAAAAAGGATGAGTCTATGCCGATATGTATTGATTATCAGTAGTTGAACAAGGTGATGGTTAAGAATAAGTATCCTCTTTCTCGCATTGATGATTTGTTTGATCAGGTTTAGGGTGTTGCGGTGTTTTTGAAGATTGATTTGAGGTTTGGTTTTCACCAATTGAGGATTAGATCTTTGAATGTTCTGAAAACTACTTTACGGACACAATATGGTCATTATGAGTTCTTGGTCATGTCCTTTGGGTTGAGCAATGCCCCTAACGCATTCATGGAGTTGATGAACTAGGTATTTCTATCGTATCTTGACTCTTTTGTTATTGTGTTTATAAATGATATCTTGGTTTATTCCAAGAGTGAGGTTGAGCATGAGGAGCATTTGTAGATTGTGATTTAGAGATTGAAGGATGAGAAGTTGTATTCTAAGTTTTCTAAGTGAGAGTTTTGGTTGGAGTTTTTTTATTTCTTGGGTCATATGGCGATTGAGGAAGGTATTATAGTTGATCCAGCCAATGTTGTAGTGGTTCGTGATTGGGATAGACCTACTTCGCCCATCGAGATTCAGAGTTTTGTTGGCTTGGCTGGTCATTATTGGTATTTTGCTGAGCATTTTTCATCCATTGCAGCTCTGTCGACCAAGTTAACTCAGAACAAAATTTCCTTCCAGTGGTCTGATGCTTGTGAGGCGAGCTTTTAAAAGCTCAAGGATTTATTGACTTCAGCTCTTATATTGGCTTTGCCCAAGGAGGGCGTGGGCTTTATTGTTTTTTATGATGCTTCAGATTTTGGGTTAGGTGCTGTGTTGATGCAGGAGGGCAAGGTAATTGTGTATGCATCTCATCAAGATTGAAGCCTCATGAAAGGAATTATCCTACCTGTGATTTGGAGCTGTACGCAGTTGTTTTTGCCTTGAAGTTGTGGAGGCACTACTTGTATGGAGTCCATTGTGAGATCTACTCATATCATCGTAGACTTTAGTACTTCTTTACTAGCGAGATCTTCATATGAGGCATCACTGCTGGCTTAAGTTGCTTAAGGATTATGACTTGACTATCCTCTACTATTCAGGCAAGGCTAATGTGGCTGCAGATGCCTTAAGCCGGAAGTCGACTTGCATAGGTAGCTTGGTGCATCTTATGACCCAGCAGAGGCTTTTGGCCTTAGAGATTTAGTTCTTAGCTAACTAGATAGTTGGGCTTGATATTTTGACACCAGGGCGTGTTTTGGCATTTGTGGAGGCTAGATCTTTTTTTATGAGTAGATTCGAGCTCATCAGTTTAACAATATTGGATAGAGTTTGATTCACGATAAGATGTTGAGTGGGGTGTCTAAGGAAGCCTCACTTAATTTCGATAGATTTTTTAGGATTGGGGGCTGAGTTTGTGTGCCGAGAGTGGTGATTGGATTAGGTTGATCTTAGAAGAGGCCCATTGTTCCAGATATTCCATCCATCCAGGTGTGACTAAGATGTATAGTGATTTGTGAAATCATTACTTATGGGGTGGTATGAGGCATGATATAGTGGGTTTTATGGCTCGTTGCCTATCTTGTCAGCGGGTGAAGGCGAGCATATGAGACCTAGTATTTTTCTTTAGAGGTTACCCATTCCCAAGTGGAAGTGGGAATAGATCACTATGGACTTCGTGATGGGTTGCCTCGTACATCTCATGGTTCTGACAGTGTTTGGGTCATCATGGACCGATTGACCAAGTCAGCTTATTTTATTTTGGTTCAGGTCTCATTCAGTGTTGAGAGGTTAACCCATATCTTCATTCATGAGATTATGCATCTGCATGGTGCGTCGGTGTCCATTATTTTAGATCGAGGTTTTTTGTTCACATCTTACTTTTGGAAGACTTTTCAAGATGAGTTGGGTACTCAGGTTGATCTTAGTACAATGTTTCACCCCCAGACTGATGGCCAGTCAAAGAAAACTATCCAGGTTTTAGAGGATATGCTTCACGTGTGCGCGATGGATTTTGGTGGCTAGTGGGAGCAGCTTTTGGCTTTAGCAGAGTTTGCATATAGTAATAGCTACCACTCCAGTATTAATATGGATTCTTTTGAGGCGTTGTATTTACGCATTGTAACTCCCCAGTAGGTTGGTTTGATGTTTCAGAGGTGAGATGTCGAGGTGCATACTTGCTTCATGAGTCATTGGATAAAGTCCGAGTAATTCAGGATAGACTTAGATCGGTTCAGAGTAGGCAGAAGTGTTATGTTGATCGTAGACTTCGTGCCTTGAGATTTGGTGTAACTGATCATGTTTTCCTTCGAGTTTCACTTATGAAGGGTGTGATGAGGTTTGGGAAGAGGGTAAAGCTTAGCCCCAGGTATATTGGTCCATTTGAGATTCTTCGGACTGTTGGTGATGTGGATTATGAGTTGGCTTTTCCCCTTAATCTATCAGTTGTTTATGTAGTTTTCATATTTCTATGTTTTGTTGCTATATTCTTGATGAGTCTCATGTTATTCGTTGGGAGTCAGTTCAGTAAGATGAGCGGTTGTCCTTTATTGAAGAGCCAGTTTCCATTTTGGCTAGGGATATTAGACAGTTGTGCTCTAGAGTGATCCTTGTGGTTCAAGTCCAGTGGTAACATCGACTTGTAAATGAGGCTACTTGAGAGGTTGAGTGTGATATGCATAGTTCCTATCCCCAGCATTTCATCGATTCAGGTATTTCCTTCCCTTAGTTCGAGGACGAACTAGATTTTTAGTGGTGGATAACGACCTAAAAAATTTGATAAAATTTGTGATTTTGTGTGATTTGATGGTTTTACCTCTCCCCGTAGTTGCATTATGATATTTCTAGGGTGTGGGAGTGATTGGCATAATCTTTGATGCATTTTGGTATCATTTATGCAATATTGTAGTTTTTGATGACTTTTAGAGCCTTATTTTGGACTTATGTGGATATCTTTTTATCCGTGCGACGGATGACAAAACGGACTATGCCAGCAGCTCTGAAATATCGATTTTAGGCTAGATAAACCTTTGGTTCAGATCCCGATGCACCCGAGCTCATTTCAACCTATTGGTCGGAAAGTTAGAATATTAGAAATATGGGTGTGGGACCCATATTTGATCGAAACCATCTCGGATGGAAAATCCTACTTCACCAGCAGATTCAGAATGTCGATTTTAGGGCGTTAGCATATTTGGTATGATTTTACGGTTTTTAAATCTCATTTCGACCCTCGGTTCGAAGAATTGTAATTTCGGATTACGGGGGTCAACTTTGTGAAAACGACGTTTATTTGAAAATTTGATATCATCATCACGTTCGAAACGTCGAATTTAGTGTGGCTGTATAGTTCCTTTGCATAAATCGGATTCCGAACAAATCCCGGGCACCCCATCGAAGTCCGAAGTGGACTTTAAAATTAAAAAAACTGCAGCTTTTTTTATCCTTTTAGTGCAGATTTTCTGCACTATATAAATAGTTTTTTGGGTCCATTTTGCTCATTTTTTCATCTTGCCTCTTGAGAGTTAAACCCTAAATAGTTTGAGAGCTTAAAAGTAAAGTTTGTGGGAGCTTGGGAAGCTATATTATCAATCATTTCTTGGTTTTATTACGAATTTAAGGTAAGAATTCACTCCTTTTCTTAGTAATTTCTTGATAAATTCCTCAAAACCCCAAAAATCTTAGGACATGATTTTAAACTCAAATTTCACCCCTTTCACTTGAATAATATTTTTATCTTATAATTACTAGTTTTTCATCAATTTAACCTTCAAAACAATTCTGATTCTTGATTTTAACCCAAATTTCAAGGATTTTACCCGGTAAAGCTCAAAAATTATTTTTCTTCGATTTAAATCTCGTTTTTTTACTCGATTTAACTTGAGTTTTCAGCTGTAGGCTCCTAAAAATATGGGAAACATATTTTTAAAATAAAGTTCTGATTTTGCCCTTCTTTCTTGAAAACCTATTTTGGGGGTCCTTTTTGACCCCGAGCCAAAAATAGTCAATATGAATATCGTTGGTTTTGTCTTGATGCGTAGATTTCATATTTGATATTTTTAGTGGAGTTAGGAATGTTTTATGAAAAGTAAGGTTGCGAGTTCAAGTGTGTAGATCAATTTCATCTTTCGAGGTAGGTTATGGCTTAACTCTTTTAGACTGGGTTGGGTAGTAAATGATGATACAAAATGCACATTAAGGGTGGAAAATAATCATGAAAAATGGCTATCTATGTGTTGTGCCCATGTGGAGGCGTATATATGATGTAATTGTCGAAATTGAGATATTATGTGATATGTTTGACCGTATGGGGTCCTATGTGATATTAATAGCCTTGAATATATGTGAATAATTGTATTGTGTTGTTTAATGTGGTACCATTGGTCTATTGTGATTATATTTAGACTTTATTGGCATATGAGACATATGGAAATTCATGGATGAAACGAAAATAATAAGTGGATATTGGCTCATTTGGTTGTGGAAATGTATCATTGTAGTTGGTTGTGGAAATATATCATGTGATTGGTTTTGGAAATACTCTTTGTGATTGGTTGTGATCATTACATATTCATATCATACTAATTCATGAAATATTGGTACCACCGTGGCAACATTTGAGAAACACTGGCAACCCTTTTTTAAAAAAATATTGTAACACCTTATAAAACCCTTTCCAAGGGATATGCCAGAAAGGAGATATGAGATATGTGGATTGTATATGGGTTGACGAACCCCCCATGGGTTCTGCATTGGAAGGATTGCCTCTATAGGTGTATACGGGGATTATGCGATGATTCCGGAGGTTGTGCGACAACCTCGTGCATTATTATCATCATCATCATATACATTGCACTTACTTTATTGTGTTTATGTTGTGTTGTATTGTCTTATTGACTTGTCATCTATGTATTTTTCTTACCTTCCTTTACTTGTATCGGATGATATTGTATCTACATGTTCTCTCTTATTCTATTTATATATGACATAATATATACTTGGTCCTATATCTTGGTGTGTTGATGTAATATATGTAACATATATTAGAACTGTTAGTGCAAGCGGTGTGGGCTACCATTGTGGGATATTTCTGATTGCAAGTGACGTGCCCTTAGTATATATTTTGTATGCTTTATTTACTACTTTTCTTGGTCGGTCTATGATACCTACTGAATACAAGTGAACCGTACTCATGCCTACTGCACCCTTTCGGTGCAGGTCCTAGCTCGAGTGTACCTTAACTTGCTTGATTCAGGCGATTGTTGGAGCTTTGAAGGTAGCGGTTTGACATTCATGCGTCCGAAGTTCACCTCTATCTTTATGTAGTAGTTATGTCTTTATTGGCATTCGGAGACAGTTATTATTCCTTTGTGGTTATTTTTTCAATGTATTTGACTCTTGAATTGTATTAGTAGTTCTTACACTATTGACACCTAGTTTTTAGCATGATTGATATTTTGGATAATTTCTTTCCACATTGTTATGATTATTTATGTGGTTCAGCTTCATTCTAGAAGCCTTACCTTGGGATATTTCTATCTTTTTCTCTTTTTGTATCAGTTTGGGTGATAGGCTTACTTGTCAAGGTACGTTGCGACAAGTGCCATCATGACCCTCATTTTTAGGTCGTGGCAGCTTAATTTTGTTGAAAGTAGATGGAACTCACACCCTTCTACTCCTAATTCCTACCATGTATCTTTAAGTGTTCAAGTCAACAACTCCTCTATGACCATGACACCCGAAACTCTCCACCAAATGCTTTATACTCCAAGATTTCCACAAAGCCAGCCACTAAACCAAGCCCAAACCATTCCTAACCAAAATCTACAAAGGGCACTACATCCCCAATGAACCAAGTCCAACAAGAAGAACTTGGAACTCAAACTCCACCACCAAATACGAGTCTACAAGTGCCAAATACCTTTGACCAAAGTCTAATTCATCCACAATACGAAATACCTCCACCACATCCAAGACCACAAGTCTAAGTACCAAACAATCAAAGCCATACCCTCCCCGCCAAAGACTTCAAACCCAAAATCCACCCACCTAAATTGAATACTATGGTAGAGGGGATCAAAAAGGTTATGATGTTCCTAATGATGACTATTGGTTTAAGGAAGAAATGAGGGCAAGACATGATCAAAGAGGTCATTATGGAAGAAACTGAGGCCAAGAAGAAAGACAAGGAAACCGAGAGGTGGGCATCAATTCAATCAGGGTTGGCATACTAATTTTCCAAGGTGAGAGTGATTCGGATGTGCACTTAGCTTGGGAATCTTCTTGTGAAAAGCTTTTTCAAGTGAATGACCTTTCCGAAGAGAAGAAAAGTTGCTATGTTATTTCTCACTTTGAAGGATATGGAAATACTTGGTGGGATTACACTAAGAGATTTGGTAATGTGTTAATTGGTGGACAACCACTTCCTTGGGAGATATTAAAGAGACTTATGAATGAAGATATGTCCCAGAGTATTATAGACATGATCTCCTTGCCAAGCTCTTCAACTTGAGTCAAGGGAGAAAGAGTGTTATGGATTACTATGATGAATTTCAATAACTAGTCTTGAAGCTTGATCATCGGGGCAAACAAGTTCAATATGATATCATACTCTTCAAGGTTGGTTTGAATAGGGATATATCCTCACATTTAACTCTCCATAAGTTTGAAATAATTAATAGTATCTTCCAAGCGGCTATGGAAATTGAAAGGGAAAATAAAGAGAAGACGACCTACAAAATCAAGAATCATTAAGGGTCATTAGGTTTGTCAAAGAACAAAGAGATAATTCAATCTATTTTGGGTTGGAACAAGGACAAATTCTCTTCATGTCAAGCTACACAAACCGTAACCAAGGTTTCCCAACTTAACCCTCTAAGGAATGAAGGTAAACCTACTTCTACTTGTCATTCTAAAGGTCTACAATGCTTCAAGTGTCAAGGTTAGGGTCATAGGGAAATTGAGTGCCCTAACCGACATAATGTGATTCTAAGGGAGGGGAAGTTGTACTATCTTGGTTAATAAATTGAGTTGAAAACTGAGGGGCATGATGATAACTCTCAAGATGGAGAGTGCATAGAACCTGAAACTAAAGGTGAGGGTAGTAAAGAAGATGTGTTGCCTTGTGAAGGGGAATGTGATGTCCCTGGTTTTATGGTTAGAAGGAATTTATTTAGTAAGGTCTTGGATAATCAAAAAGAGAACCTCTTTCATACCAAGTTCCTTATTAAATGAGGTGTGAGTTCAATGATCATAGATAGTATGAGTGCTGTGAACATTGCTAGTGTTACCTTTGTTAACTACTTGAAACTACGCACTACCTCTCACTAAACCCATACAAACTTCAATGGTTGAACAAGTATGGTTAACTAAAGGTCAATTGACAATGTGTGATTAGGTTCAAGGTAGGGAATTACAAGGATGAAGTATTGATGTAATCCCCATGCAAGCATGTTATATATTATTGGGAAGACCTTGACGATTTGATAGGCACACTATGCATGATGGAAGGACTAATAGATACTCATTTGATCATGGTGGCCGAAAGTTCACCCTTCTTACTCTTTCACCATCTATTGTGAATGAACTCTTTGTGAAAACCAAGGACTTGAATGAGAAAAAAAAGAAGGAAAGAGGAGGGGAAGTCACGGGTTGTGAAGATATAAGGGGAACAAAGAATTTTCCCACAAAGGACCCTTAGTACTCACTAACCAAAATACTAGCATTTTTCCTAGTATTTTATATTCTTATGTGCAAGCTCAAGGCCCTAAAAGTCCCAAGGAGAAACCCAAGAAATTTCCCTCCTGTCCCTTGGCCGAAGGTCCTAATTTTGGGATAAGTGATGAAGAAGTGAGTCCAAGGGGAAACCTTGCCATATTCCCTTGTTATGTGGAGCATGGAGACTGCCCAAATGCAACACAAGATGAAAAACTCACTTCATATGATCTACAAGGTGACATTACTACACTTTACCCTTCCTTGAACCTAAAATATTGTGATGTGACTTCTAGTGAAGTGGTCTCAAAATTTCTTAGTGTAGAAGTACATGCTTCTTATTTTGGAAGTTCTCTTGTCTTGTATAATGATCAATGTGCTCCTAAGAGTAGTTTACTACTTGAACATATGAATGGTGTGATTAAAAACTTTCAAGTTAGTGTTGATGCTTGTGTTGTTGATCTTGATAATGAATATGGTCCTTTGAACTTGTGTGATGAAGGTCATGATATTAGTATTGTTCATAGTTTCCATATGTGTGCCGAAGTTATGAGTAATGCCTTGGATAATTTTGAGTGGCACTCTCCTCTATTTGATGCCTATCTTAGTCTTGTCCTTTATGATACTTGTAGTAAGTGTTTCGTGATTATAACAAAGGATTGTTGGCTATATTCTAAGAGTGTTCCCCCTTGGTATGTTCATATAATTGTGGTACTAATGCTAACCCTCCTATTATGAGGATTGTGTACTTGTTGTCCCTATCTTTGGTTTTGCAAGGTGTAAAGTTGAGGTCAAATTCCTTTAAAGATGGAGAGGATAATACAAGCATAAAGATCACAAGGACTTGTAAATGGTTCAAATTTCAGATTGTGCACATGATTGAAGACCTTTTGGAGCCTTTTTGAAGCCTTGTCCAAGTGAAGAAAGGAGGAGAGATCTTAACACTCCATTGGAGCCATTTTCCCTAATCTCATTAAGGGAATTTTAGTCTTTTGTTATGTAATAGTATAAATTGACATTTTATCTTCTATTCTCTTTAGTTTTTGAAATATTGAGTGAATACACTTTTAGATTGTAGAGTTCTTCTTCTCCTTAAGAAAATTCGAAACTAGGGTCTATGCAAAGTGAGGGGTTCTTCACTTGTGTTGACAAATTGGAAAGAAAGGTGGGTGCTTGAGATTGATAATCCCTTTGTTTCCACTTAAGAATGAAGTGTTATCCATCAATGGTGAAGTGTGTTTAAGTGTTTAATACACACTTAGGTTCTAGTCATTAGGATTGGTGTATGTTTTATTACTATCTTTCATTTAATGCAATTTCCTTAATGTTTCTACTTCTTCTCCTCTTTCTTTAGTTGCAGATTTTTGCTTCGTTAGTATTTAATTTCAGTTATATCTTTGTTTTAGTTATCACCCTCAGTTATACCTCCAGTGGTCTAGATATCACCTCTATACATACCAAGATGGTTTGATTTATTCACGACGAGTAATAAGAAGGTCCCAGCAGTTGGAGCCAAGAGAGGTCACTTGCACATCTTACAGGATCCTGATTTGACATATGACTAGGCTGTTAAAAAGGCCAGACATGAATAGTTGGATACTAAATTCATCGATAGGCAAAGACATATCTATAGCAGTGGGTGCATCATCTAGTAGTGCACCACCGTTACTAACACCTCCGCCAGCTGATATGCCTCCATCTAGGGATGCTCATGATTGCACGCCTAGTGCATCCCAGGTATGTTCTCACTTCCCTCTATTTTATTTAATTTTAACGCTTTGAGGACATTGCACATTTTTATTTAGGGGTGGGCATACCATGTCGCCACAGATTTTATTGTCGTGCATCTTTTCCAGTTGGCCATGATATGGTTGTAGAATCGGTATTCTAGGATAATATTATATCGTATTGTGTTTTATTTCATATTGTGTTGTGTTTTTGTGTAATTAGGATATTTTTTAGTATTTAAGGCAGTAGTTATGTTTTGATTGATTTTTGATACCCCTCCAAAATTTTGTATTTCAGAACTGTGTGAATGTATATATGTGTGAACATTGTGGATCTTGTTATGGCATTAAAATTAGGGACATGATGATCACTTGCTAACAATTTCATGATTCGGATAGGTAGTAGTTACGTGTGTGAGATACTACCTAGTTCCCTTTGTATGCTGAATTTAAAACTTGTCTGGTTAGTCTTGCCTAGGTTGAAGGATAGTCGGTTAGGAAAGGATCGTAGGCCATTTTTTTATTTTAGTCTACTCTTATCCTAAATGACCTTCCATGTGTGAATTATATCCCTTGATCCCTGTTTTGAGCCTTATAAGCCTATTTTTTATTGTTTCACAATTCACCTTCCCATTTATATTACAATGAACATATTTTGTCCCTCGTCCTCCTTGGACATTGTGCACCTCAACTTAGGCAAAACGCCTAAGTTAAGGATGGATATCATAGGGGTGTGTAGTGTAAAATAGGTAAGAAGAAGGGTAAAAATAAGATAAAAAGTTAGTACGGCTGGGTGTGGTAGAAAAAAAAAAGAAAAGAAAAATTGTGAAAAGCAGAAAAAGAAAGAACAAAAGACCACACCCAACCTGAATGTGCAATAAAGAATAAAAAGGGAGAAATAAGGATGAAATAAAAAGAAAACTGGCTAGTAAGTGAGACCCTAAGGTTAGTGTAGTTCCAAGGAGCCTTAATCACTTGATATGTCCATATGTACCATACCAACCCCCAAGCCTACATTAAAAGTCAAGAAAAGTCCTATAGTGATCCTAATTTGATTCTCGGAATACTAAGGTAAACAAAATAAGGACAAACTTATGGTATTTGACATGCATTGACTGGAACTTCTCTTCTAAGTGTGAGTGTCTCTTGATCATCCATGTATTGACATACATTATTTCATATGAGTGGGTGGGACATCCTTGTTGTGAGGGCACTTGAGATATAGTGTTAGCTATTTGCTTATTTCGGTTCATGTAACTTGTATATATGAGTAGTTGTTTGTTGCTAATGTAATTTCCATACCTTGATCCCATTGTGTCACATTATTGTGCTTTATGTTTATACACAGTTGGTTTTGAAAAGTAAAATAGGAGGGGGATGTTATAATTTGTGTTTAAAGTGTTGACTGACTGCCTTGAATAACTTAGATTCTCCTAGTTAAGCATTGTTTTTGGTTTTGTTGTGTTTTGTTGCTTGAGGATGTGCAAAAATTCTAAGTTGAGGGTGTTGATATGCTATAGAAATATATCACTTTCGATGCTTAAAATGAGAAAAATATGCAAGTTTCTGAGGTTATTTTGTTAGATATGACACATTTTGGGTATGTTTTGCAAGAAATCATGTTTTGGATGATATGTTCATGAAAAAGGTAAAACCAAAAAGGTGTTTGGGGCTACTTTAGGGAGAAATTATGGATGTTCAGGACACTTTTTAGCCTATTTGTGATCAAAGCATGTTCGAAATTTGAAGAAGACCTGAAAAGATGACTCCCGATACTTACCAAGTCAACATGTGGACCGCATGTTGGACCTATGGACCACAAGTAGGCAAAGAAAGTACAGAAGTCCAAAACCCAAGAGCTGACTTGCAGGATTTTTGTTATCTGGTACCTGCGTCTTGTACATGCGCTCATCCCGCTGACCGCAGGTACTACCTGTGCCTAGGGTCAAGGTGCAAAATAACCCCCCACATGCGCACAACACAATAACATAGCCATTTTTCATAATTAGTACTCAGACCCTTAACATGCTTTTGTATCAAAATTAACTACCCAACCCAGTCTGAAAGATGTTAAACCATAACCTACATCAAAGGCCGAAAATTCATCTGCAACCCTTCAATCCATAATATTAATCCTTACGAATGGTCTCTAAATCAACTAAAACATGGAAAAAATCCATGCATCAAAAGAAAATCAACGATGCCCATATTGCCTATTTCCAATTTGGGGTCAAAATGGATCTCCTGAAATGGATTTTTGAAAAAACAAGGAAAAAAATCATAATTTTATTTCAAAAACATGTTTAGAATATTTTTGGGAGTCTACAGCCGAAAACTCGAATAAAAACAAGTTACAAATGAGGTCCAAATAAAAAAAATCCATTTTCAAGCTTTACCGGATAAAATCTTTTAAATCCAATTTGAAAGAAGTTATTTTGAAGATAAAATTGAGGAAAAACTGATAATCACAAGATCAAAAACTCATCCAAGTAAAAATAGGGTTGAGATCGAGGTTGAAATCAAAGAAATACAAAGTTGGGCCTTCTGGCCAAAATCCCCAATTTTCACTTTCAAATCCGTATTAAAACAAGAATTTAATGATAACAATTGAAGAAATTAATTGAAATAGGTGTTTTGGAGCTTACCCAAGCTTAGAAGTAGAGAAAATAGCTCAAAATCATGAAACCATAAGCTCTAAGTCTAAAAAATAATAAAAAATTGCAAAGCCACGTGTATATATATATATTCTAGGTATCGCGATCATAGATTAGGTATCGCGATCGTGGTACCCTACCTAATAAGGGTATCACAATCGTGGAAAGATTTCGCGATCATGGCACCCGGCCTTCATGCCCTATCATAATCGTGACATGAGCATCGCAATTGTGGGTGCACCAGCTGGCGACTTGGTGCATTCTAAGTCCCCGCAGCCCCCTTAAGAATCATCTAGAATCCTATTAATGCAAATGAACTATGCTATCCTATTATATTTGATGCTCTGGACTCAATGGCAATATCAGATTTTTGAAAAATATCATTTTAACAAAGTGGACCCCCAAACCTCAAAATCATAAATTTCTAAATTGAGGGTTAGAAAGAGATTTAAAATCCACCAACCACGTTATCCCCCTAAAATTAACATTTTGGATCTACCTGACAATCCTTTTTTGCCATCTATCGCATGGATCAAAAGATATCAATTGAAGTCCACTATAAGACTCTCAAAGCCATCAAAAACCACAATATCACTTAAATGGCACCAAAATATATTGGGAACCGTGCCAATCATCCCTACACTCCAGAAATACCATAATACAATCATGGGGTAGGGTAAAAGAGTCAAATCACACAAAAATACATTTTTTACATATTTCATTAAAAATTAGGTCATTACACACAAGATAGGGTGTAACCTAGATCAATCAACACATAAGAATTATGTGAAAAGCCGTAACATACAACTCACCACATCTGGGGATACCTCGAATTCTCCTATAGTAGAAAGAGCATAAAAGTGATTTCATCCATTTCCATCCCTAATATAGCACCTTCATCTGTAGGAGTTGATGAAGTGATGAACATGAACTTATTACCTCATTTGCAACCGTTGCTGAAGGACAATCTCCTTGTCTATGGCCAGGCTGACCATAGTTAAAGAATAAATTAATCCCCTCCACAATATCTGTGATGAAGCCTTTCATACAAATGGTAAAGAGGTTAAGGTGGGTCCTACTGAGCTCCACTGTCCTGAGACTAGGAACCCTATGTCCTAGGACCATTTATTGACTGAAAATGCTAATTACTGAAGTCTTAGGGGCCAGAGCACTAGCTGACGAATAGGATTATCCCTAAATCTTCTTTTGGAACCATCATCTACCATTTTTTTCACTGTTCTATTGATTCTAACCCTGCTCTGCATACTTAGTCTTCTTATTTTGCCTCTTCCCCATTTCAACCTACATCCTTTTGTGATCCTTCACTTGTTGCATATAAACCACTAGCCTTGATATATCCATGTTATTGTTTAGCATAACAACCTTACACTCTTAACACCAAGTCACAAGAAAGGCCCAAAGCAAACTTCCTCATCCTGGACCTCATATTAGACACAAGCTCTGGAGCATAACAGGACAGTTGGGTGAACTTCAACACATACTCCTTAACACTCATCTTACCCTACTTTAGATTCATAAACTCTTCAAACTTGACTTTTCTCAACTCATAAGGAAAGAAGTGATAAAGAAAAATGCTCATGAACTCTTCCCACACCACTAGCTTAACATTTTCACCTCTTAAATCTTCCAAATCTTGATACCACTAATAAGCCAGTTCTTTCAACTGGTAAGATGCAAAATCAGCCCCATCCAAATCACTAGCATGCATAACTTCGTAGATCTTTTCCATCTTATTAATAAACCCCTAAGGATCCTCCCTAACTTTAGAACCTGTGAAGGTCGGGGATTCATCCTCATAAATTAACCAATCCAAGTGACCTTAGACTAACTGGTGGAAGGAGCAAAATAATCAGAATGACCAAAACGCAATGCCACAATCTGAGCAAACATATGAATGAACTGATGGAATTTAGCACATGATACATCTCTTTGAGGGGAATGGATATGTCTAACATAAGCTTAGGAAACCTAATGAGGACTAGTAGGGACCGGTGGAACCCCAGGTGGATCAGTGATGTCGGGAGTATAGGCTCTATACCAAGTTTGCATTCCATGAGTAGGGCAAACTTTCTCCGCATTTACCCTAGTTGGGATGGAGGATCCATCTGAGTTTCTATGGCCGTCAGATCTTTGTGGAGGTATAATCTAAAATGTGAGAAAGTCAGAAGTTAGAGTAATTTCATGTTAACTAGACTCTCCACCATGAAATAGAACACAAATAAAGGACATATTCCTAGATGCCTCATAGCATCCCCTTTATACGTGTGGTGCGCTACACACTTATAAAATGGACTCTACTCGACATGGCTTTGTGGATAGCCAACGACCCTAAATTGTGCTTTGATACCAAGCTTGTCATGATCAAAATTGGGACTCTGGTTGTGATGGGCATCCCAAACTTACCAAGGCTTGAGATGACCCCATAGCCTTACCTCAAGAGCATGATAATAATCAATAACCGTGGAAGCTAATTAATAGAATAGGAGAAATGTAATAACCAAAAGAGTTAGTTTGTGAGACAAAAACCAAATCCACATAATAATATCCCTACACTGTCCAGATAGATTCTAACTCAGAATACCAACCAAATCGGGACATGACCTTGACTATACCTAGAAGAAAATCATAAGTACTGAAATTGTAAAAGAAAATCAAAGAGAGCCAAACCTTCAAAAGGATGGAGGGCTCACCACTTAAACCGTTGCTCAATAGGAATACTGAGCCACCTAACACTACACAAGGTCACAAAAAATCTCTCAAAATCTACATCTTAAAATGATGTATTATCCAGGGATGGTCAGTACGATGAGTACTGACATGCAACCCAATAAAAAGGATAGAATGTGCATTTACCAGAAACTGGTCATAAAACATATACTCAACAATCATCAAGATAATAAAATGTCCAGTAGGCACAAGGAACATGAAACATGACCATTTAAAATTTAATCCTAAACTATGTAGCTCATACCGACCTTAAAGTACCCACGAGATATATGGGTCCAACTCTCCATGTCGGAAGGGCCCCAATCTATGTGAGTCATATAGACCAAGGAATTAGGCTAAAGTCACCAAGATAATAGCCTCCAAAAAATATACTGTGTAATACTATTCAAAGAAAGCACATAGTAGTCATAGACCCCAACATTGGCAAACGTGGGTTTCAGTGTTGGCCCTCGCGGGGCTACACTTTATCGGAAGCTACACAATTTCATTTAAGACCAATTAAAATATTTTAACATACCATTAACCAAAAATTTTTCCATTAAGGCATTCTCAAATTGGTATTTTCATATCAAGACTTGCAATCCATCCATTTAATTCCATACCATGTCCATTTAACTAGTTAAACTCCAAATTCCAATTTAAAGTTCATAACTATTGCCCCCAAGGGTGTTTCAAAATCCATTTAAACCATTTTACATCTTATGTTATACAATAATTAACCCACACTATAAATATTATGAAATTCTTATTTGAAGACCAACTTTGAAAAGGGTTGCGACTCATATGTTCATTATGCAAGAACCCATAAACTTTGAGAAACCAAATTTACCAATTCCACTATATTTATGTAACACATTTAAGTTCAAGGATCATCTTTAACTCATCAAAAAACCGATTAAAATAAAAGGTAATCAACTCCAAACTTAACCACAAAACCACCTCAACCTTAGTTTCAAACCATAATGGAAGAATACGTAAAGTTAAGTAAATTGATGTAATATGACAATAGTTAAAATTAGAAGTGTCCAACATGTCTTTTTGTGGAGTGAATCCGAGAGAAACTTAAGTTTATGGCCCTGAATGTTGAATTCTTGAGAAAGCCCTTAGTTTGCTTCTCTTGAGAGTTGAAAGGAGGAAGGACAATGATAAAAGTTTATAACATATGGTTAATTAGGGCAGGGGAATTTTTAAATTCATTTAAAAGTGTAAAGAAAGGACCAAAAATCCCCCACCTCAAATCAAAAATAAAAAATAAAAAACATATTTTGTTCCCTTGGCATGCCACACTGCTATCACATCAGCCCAAGGGCGTGCCATGATCTTACCGTGGCATGCTCAGGGTGTGGCACGCTGCTATTGCAGACCCTCACTAGTTTGGGATCCCGAAATGAACCCGAACACTTTTCAAAAATTTTAAAACTCTCCCCAATAATCGTATTAACATCCCTTATCATGATTCAAGTAAAAAAATCATCGTAAAATACGAGGGAGTATCAAAAATAAAATCATCAAAATTTTTGGGTCTTATATATCTGTTCTTTTTCTTTTTTATTCATCATTTTTGTGTTAAAAAAGGTGAAAATACGAAACTATTCCCCTTCTTCATTCACAAGAACACCACCCCCGCCACCGCCCCCACCAAAAATTCACCCTTTATGTCTTTCTTTTTCTTTAAATCAGACAACCACTACCACTTTATTCACTGAAAAATATGGTGACCTACACTGTCATTGCCTTTTACCTGAAAAAATTATGTCTACACTCAAATAAATTAAAAGAAGAATCAAATATAAACAATCTATGTAAAATGTTGGATTAAAAAGAATGGAAGGGGAATGATGATGATGAAAAAATAAAACCGTCGACTCCTCGTTGCCATCTCTCTCCCTTCTCTATTTCTACTACAAAATGAAATCCAAATGTAAGTAAAATTCAAAAATAAGAACAAAACAAATCCAAAAAGTAGAAAAAATGAGGGAGATTTTAATTTCTAAAACAAAAACGGGAAACAAGATGGAGGGGCGGGGGAGGGGGAGTTGGCCAAAAAATTTATTTTTAGTTTTTATTTTTATTTTTATTTTTAACTTCAAATTATTTTTTGATAATTATTTTAGGCCTCAATGACATATGTCACCTTCTAATTAGATATTATGTCACATCATCGCAACTCAACACACTTTTCATTTGTTGTTGATTATCAAAAAATTTCTTAGAAACAATTTTCAACAAGTAAAAGTGTTGAGACAAGCATTCAGTACCTCCTCTAATTATGGCCAAAGTTGCTATGGTATACTCCAACTTTACATGGGTCCTATTACCTTCTGAACTCAATTTTAGCATATTTTTGTCACCCTTTTGTGCTGACATGACACCTTTATTACATAAAAAATGGGGCCTACATCAAAGGTGCCATTTCAGTTAAAAAGGTGCCACATTAGCTATAAAGGGTAACAAAAATATAATAAAATTGAGTTCAGGGGTGTAATGGGACCCCTATGAAATTGGAGTGTGTCGTAGCAAATTTGGTCATAGTTCACGGGGGTACTAGATGCTTTACTAAAAAGTGTTCAATAGGTACTAATCTTAGTTTAGTTGTCTAAGTAATTTTGAGAAAAACTTTAAAGAGCTGCTAATCACTTAGGCCAAACTCTTTTAATGGATGGGCTTACCCTATGGTGAGTGACATACATCAAAATTTACCACCCACGTTGGGTGCTGATTCATAGAATCTTTTTGTATAAGTACATAAATTCCAACACTTTTGAAGTTAATTACTTTTTATCCCCACTTTTTTCAATATTCTAAAAATCTCTAATTTAGTCCGCATGTTTACATCATATTCTTCCATATATATCGTGGATACATCACATTCTTATAGATACATCACTTAATTTTGCATAAAAACATCACATTCTTCTGGATACATCACTTAATTTTACATGGATACATCACATTCTTCTGTGATGTATTTGAACTTTTAAGTAAAATCAGGAATTTATGTAATTATTTAAAAGGATTGAAATTTTAACTAATTATGGTACATTAAATTTACGGTATTATGTAATTTTTTAAAAAAGTTTTACTGATTCATATACCACATTATCTTGGTTCAAAATATGACCACACTTTTGAATTTTATCCTATAAGCATGTATGAAACCTGAGGCATTTTGTTAAAAATGTCAAAAGAGTTTCGAAATAAGGTGTAGGTGATTCAAGTATTAATAATTAAATGGAGGTAACAATTACTTTATTATGGATTAAGAAATTTGGGTAAGTTTGAAAATAGCCTTCAAGTCTTTAAATGTACACTTTGATCCAAATATTAACCTGATATAACAAAAAATGAAGGGAAAAAGGTGTATTTCTCTCTCTTCTCATCCATTATAATTTTCTCTCTCTTAGCAATTTTTGTTGTTCATTATTGTTACTGCTTTATTCATCATCTTCTACTTTATTATCATCTTTATATTCTTCTTGTTGAACATTTTTTTTGTTGTTGTTATTACCGCTACTGCTACTACTTGACCAATTTGTTAGGTCAAATTTTGTTTCATACATCACTTTCCACTTTGTCATTACTTCATAGGAGACTTTGGTAAGTTAAATTATGATTTTTAGTTGAATTTTTCATCTGAGTAACTACTACTGCGATGTTTTTTAAATAGTAGAATGCACGCAAACATGAATGCAACACAAGAGCCACCTGTTTAAACAGATCACTCATATGTTGCTACAGATGAGCCATCTGTGGCAACGGAAGACTCATATGTTGGATTCATGTTTATGGTTCTATAGTTCCATAACATGAATCAAATATATGGGTCATCTGTTACAACATATGACCTTTATATTGAAATAAACTAGTTATTTGTTGCAACAGACTAGTTATTATTGCAACAAAGTAAATATCTATTGCAACAGATTAGAGATCTATTGTAACAGAACCTGAACTCGATTCCAACATACGCATCGTCTATTACAATAGGTAAGTCATTTGTTATAATAGGTTAGTCATCTGTTGCAACATGTCACTCATCTGTTGGAATCAACTTTAAAGGTTCTTTAGTACTGTAACATCTATCCCAATAAGTGCTTCATCTGTTGCAATAGATGTATAGTCTATTGTAACATATGATTCACCTGTTACAACAGATGACTCATCTATTAAAATCAGCTTCAGAGCATAACATGAATCCCAACAGTTAAGTAATCTGTTGCAACTGATCACTTACCTATTGCAAAAAATTACTTATCTGTTGGGATTCATGTTACGGCACTATGAAATCACTATTAATTTTATTATGATATTATTATTAACTTTTTATAACAAATGACTTTTTTTAGGTACCATTAATGGAGGGATCAATAACAATAGGGGTGGATTGTCATGGTCAATGGATCGAGAAGAGCAATCAATACGTATGGCGTTGGAAGAAGGGTGAAATGCAATAAACTATAGCTATGACAGTCCAAAGTGATGTTTTGTATGATGATTTTGTGAAATTAATCATCAACAATTTTGGACTAAATTGTTAACCGAAAGAACTCATCATCAACTACATTCACAGCTCCTTTAAAAATCAGAGGGTACTACCTTTCAATATATTCGATCATGTTTGGTTACGTGCTTATCTTAGTGATTCATCTAGGCCGGTGTTAAGGGTGTGTATGGTTGAGAAACCGAGAGAGAATGAGAACCAGAATGTAGAAGAAGAAGAACAACAAGGTATTTTTTATGATGAGTTGGATAATCTAGACATAAATATTTTAGATGATTATCAAACACCTATGCCCATTGTTGCAAGCAATACAGTGGGTAGTTATTCTCAACCGACACAGTCTGGCAATCGTTAAGATGACGAGATCGGATTTTACAAGGGAATATCATTCAAGGATAAGGAAGAACTATCTACTTCTTTGTTTATTTCTTGCTTGAAAAAATATTTTAAAATAATGAAGGTGGTTAATTCGAACAATGTTTTTTGCTTCAGATGTGCTAATCCGAACAGCAAGTAGTGGTTGAGAGTGGTGAAGTAATTATGTTCTGATAGATTCATCATTCATAAATATGAAAAGTATCACACATGTGGTTCAGATCACATTTTGGGCCAAAATCCTCACTCCACGGCAAAGGTCCTCAGTTAATATTTCAAGAATATATTCCCCAATGGCAAAGGCCCTTTTACAAGGGATATGACCAATCAACTCCTTACAAAACTGGGTGTCATGGTCAATTATTGGAAGATATATATAGCCATGGCGTTTGCCAAGGACTTGGTTAGGGGGACACATGAGCATGGGTATGCAATTCTCGATGCCTACCGTTATATGGTTAAGTCCACAAATCCCGAAAGTAAGGTGGCATTCCATGTTGATGCAAATTGAAGGTTTAAGTACATTTTTGTATCCTATGGTGCTTGGATTCAAGGTTTTTAACATTTGAGAAAAGTCATAGTCATCAAGGGACCTTCTTGTGGAGCAGGCATAATGGAGTTTTGCTAGTGGCGGTGGCATAGGATGCGAAGAATCATATCTTTCTATCGCTTTTTGTCTAGCGGATGTGAAGATGCATCGAAGATATCAAAGAGTTATGTTTTGTTTCGGATAGGCATCCAAGTATTCCAAAGATATAACGCCCCAAAAATGGGCCCCGAGGCGTCACACGATGCTTAAGGCTACAAGTAGCCCCAAGCTAACCCTTTTAGCCATTTTTCTACCATTCAACACTTATAATCAAAGTCATCATAATCAAAACATCTAAACATCCTCCATAACATCATACTACAATACGAATGAAATATGGAAAGTAACAAAATACGACATCTCTAATAAATCTGATCAATCTATCCATCTAGTCTAACAAGCCTCTACTAAACTGTATATCCATGAGCCATTGGGACAAATCCCAACATACCCAAACTCAGGAAATAAACTAAACGACTCAAAGTAAATAAGGAAATCTGAATAACTCATCCTCGGACCATGAGGACTCACCACTGCAGAGGATGTAGATCAACTTGCTCGGATAATTACGGTCAAACCCGGGAATGAGCACCTGAACCTATAAAATAGGGAAAATATAGCCCACATGCAAACATGTGGGTCAATACCATGGAATATGTACCGAGTACATAGGGGTGCATGAAATAAATATATTTATATGCATATATATATATATATATATATATATATATATATTTAACGATCATGTCATAAGTTTTCTTTCCAAATCATGAGGACATTTGTAAATGGCTCATAAAGCTTGAAAGAAATCTAAAATCTAAAATCATACACAATGAATGGTAAAACATGCCAATCTGGATATCATGAGCCATTACACTTAATCCAAATATCAAGATTCTTTTCTTATTCTATCATCAAGCAATCTTAGTGAAATCTGTAATATTGAATACATCATAAATCTGCATTTCAAATCTCTTTGAAATTAGTAAAATCAATCTAAGAATGAGGGATGACTCTTTGGGATGTTTTCTCTAACCGACATGTACACCATGTGAAAACCCATGATATCCCACGACTTGCCCTCTTAAGGTTAGGGTTGTCCTACCCTTGCCATCGGTGTAGAACAATCTCATCTCAGTGATCACTATCTCAATTTTCCACATATAGTGAAAGTCAATGTCTCAATATACGGTGGCACGTAGTTCTGGGGTATGAAACTGTAGTAACATACCCAACTCGGTGCTAAATACTACTCCCAATACTATGCTCAAAAATCTCAAGAAAAATCCACTTTAAGGGTAATCTCATATTTCTTAAGTTAAATAAATGATAAAATCCGTAACTCGTTTCATAAAGTGGATTTTAACTCTGTTGTGACCAAAAGGTCAAATCTTTCTATACTTCATCAAAATAGTCTAAACATGGGTGCATGTAGCACATAAATTCTCAAAACAACAATCTCAATGTGGGTTAATGACCCTTATAGCGATACTTAATCAAAACATTTATACATTTATACTTTATATCACAAGCATGCAAATTTATATGGAAATCTGAAAAATTTCAGCCTTTAATCATAACAATAATCTCAAAATCATGGAGTTTATTTTCTAAACATTCAAAATAATCATAGTATCTTGAACAACAACATACGATAAGATTTATCACTTCAAATTCATGATAAAACATGTAAAAATCATGTATCTTTGTAAAATAATGCAAACTTTGGGCACAAGAACGAAAGGGTATTCTTGTTCATAACCCCACATACCTTTATGGTAACGGATTTGTTGAAAGATTGGACCCTCAATGTTAATAGTGTAAAGCTAGTTGTTTTTCTCCTTTAGTGCTCTTGGATGATGAACTTAGACTGATAATAGGGTTATGATGTGTTTTGAATCTATTAAATTCGTAAGGTTAAGTTTAGGGGTGTGTAAGGAGTGCCAAAAGACTTAATTTCCCTCAAAATAACCCAAAAACGGAGTGTTTAAGTCACTTGAAACCATAAGATATGCGCTGCATATGATATCGCCTATATTTACATAGACGCCATATATGATATCGCCTATATTTACATAGGTGCCGCATATGCTTTCCAATGTCCATGTGCGATTGGTTAGGCGACGCACTCTACTTTGCAAAGCCATAACTCCTAGATCGGGTGTCGAATTTTGGTGAAATTGGTATCGTTGGAAAGCTAATTCGATTCTTTATAATTTTATGGGTAGAAATATGCAGAAATACCATATATTTATCAAGTTATGCTTAATTAAAAGATGACCCTTAAGAATTCAAACACTAAAACTTGATGGATTTCGAAACTCTTAGATTGTACTACCTTAAGTGACTCATATAACCAAACTTAAAACATCATAAGCACTCTTATAACTAGGGTACTCTAGGTAATTTAGGCTCCCAAATATGACTTACAATATTGGGGTTTTCACATATACGAACAACGGTTCATTTTCTAGCTTAGGAAAGTGTGGGGCATTATAATATCTCCCCCTTGGGGACATTCGTCCTCGAATGACGCTGGGTATACTAAGAGTAAAGAGAAAATGAAGGGTACACAGCTGAAGCAACTTGCTAATCTTGCCTCTATTTCATTCTACATTATGGATACAGCAAGGGGTGCATCACTCATGAAATCACAGCTGAATAGTATAAAATAACTGATGAACTACTACGATTCTGCGTAGAAAAGGAATGATTTAAAGCAGAATGGTACCTTTGGCTTGATCGAAGCTTATGGAAAATAGGTGCGGGTACTTGGATCTCATATCCACCTCAGCTTCCCATGTTGCACCCTCAATGGATTGGTTTCTCCACAACACCTTTACCAAGGGAACTTCTTTGTTCCTTAGTCTTGAGATTTGGTGATCTAAAATCCCAACAGAAACTTCCTCAAAAGAAAGATTATCTTGCACATCAGGGTTTTCTGAAGGATCTACAACAACACAATCACAAACGTGTTCCTAAGCATGGATACATGGAAGATAGAGTGAACGGAAGATAACTCTGAAGGCAACTCAACCTCATACGCTACCTTACCAACACAACTAAGAACTCTATAGGGGCCAACATAACGGGAACTAAGTTTCCCCTTCTTTCAGAATTTCTTCACTCCCTTCATGGGTGAAATCTTCAAATACACCAATTCACCAACTTCAAATTAAAGGTCTCTTCTCCTCACATCAGCATACGACTTATGACGAATCTGTGTGGTTTTTAATCTTTCTCTAATCACTTTGACTTTTTCCATATCTTTAAAGACCGAATTGGGACCACTCACGGCCGCTTCACCCACTTCAAACCAACCTATGGGTGACCTAGATTTCCTCCCATACAAAGCCTCAAATGGAGCCATGCCAATGCTAGAGTGAAAACTATTATTGTAAGCAAACTCTATCAACGGTAAATGCTCATCCCAACTCCCCTTAAATTCAAGAGCACACGCTTTCAACATATCCTCTAAGGTTTGGATAGTCCTCATAGCCTGACCATCTGTCTACAGATGGAAAGCAGAACTCAAATGCACTTGGGTACCAAGACCCTTCTAAAAAGCTCTCCAAAACTGCAAAGTGAACTGAGTACCCCTATCTGAAATAATGGACAAGGGAACTCCATGCAATCTGACTAATTCCCGGATGTACAATCTAGCATAATCCTCAGCATTATAAGAAGTATGCACAAGCAAGAAGTGCACAAACTTAGTAAATTTATCCACAACAACCCAAATGGAATCATGATGGCGTCGAGAAGGAGGTAAACCAATCACAAAATCCATGTTTATATCTTCCCATTTCTAAGTGGGAATACCGAACTCTTGTATCATACCACCAGGTCTTTGTAGTTCTAGCTTAACCTGTTGGTATGTTGCACACTTAGCCATAAATGATGCTATATCCTTCTTCATGCCACTCCACCAATAGATTTCCCATAAGTCACGGTACATCTTGTTGGCATCAGGATGAATAGAATATCGTGCACCGTGTGTTTTAGCCATAATTCTCTGTCTCAGATCCTCGACATCCGAAACACATAATCTATCCTACAATCTCAACACACCATCCCCCCTGGGAGAAAACCGCCATCTTTTGGTCCTTGACTGATTCTTTCAGTCAGACCAAACTAGAATCTAAGTTTTGCTTCTCCTTTATTTCCGAAACCAAGGAGGATTCAGAGCTACTCTGTACTAACATACTCCATTCAGCAGAGTCAAGCAACCTAACTCCCAACCTAGCCAACCGATGCACATCACGAGCCAACTCCTTCTTACCCTCTCTAATATGCGAAACACTACCCATAGACATCCTGCTAAGGGCATCCACCACTATATGGCCTTACCCGGGTGAAACAACACACTCAAATGCAGATAGAGAAGTATAGCATACAACTACTAAAAAGACAAACAAAACAAACATAAATGCAAATGCAGATAGAGAAGTATAACATGCAAATACCAGCACCCCACACTTAGACGGGACACACTGCCCTCAGTGGAAAATAAATAAGAAGAACCTAGTTAGTCGAACTTCTCCTCTATGTCTGGGGTCGTGCCCCCTTCGTCGGAATCATCATTGGAGTCGTCGTCATCAGAATTCTCCTCCACGTCGGAGTCTGGCATTCGTCGATCATCATCGGTCGGCACATCGTGATCAAGAGGCTCTTCAAAATATGTACCTACTCCACACATCGTCTTCGCGTGCTCATTCATTGGGTAGTCATAATCCAGCAGTTGGAGCTCTGCAGTTGGAACACGCCCACCGCTCATCATTGTAAACTGAGTCATGCCATAAAGATGGCGAAAGAAACTCTCATCTTGAGCATGCCTTTCTGAAGTGGTAAGGTTGACGCCATGCGTAGTTTCAACATCCTTAACCTTCGTGCGGTCAACCATCTTTGGGTTGTGTGGGAGTTTATGATCAGTCGGTTCCTCTTCGATGTCTTCTTTCCTCAATATTACGGTCAACAGATTGCCAAAACTGAAGTGGGACCTCTTGTGTAACCTAGCTTTCCGCATTGTGTATCGAATGATTGCCCCAATGTTGATAGGGACATTTGTCATCAATGCATATACCAAGCACACTCTATCTCTTGTTATTTTTGTGTATTGTGTCCCTGGAATAAGGCAAGAGTTGACTATGCGCAACCATATCCTTGCTTTCCTATTCAAAGGAGCATATGGGAAGGTGTTGTGTCGACCGATGTCTTTGTGTCTACTCCACCGTGCCATGGATCGTGTTCCACAGAGTATGTGTCGAATGGCTTTATATGGAGGTCTACTGTACAGCTCTTTGAATGGTGATGGATCAATAGCAGGCAAGCCAAGAAAGGAGTTGAAGAAATCCGCATTGAGTTGTAAAACTTGGCCCCGAATCTTGACCTCGCTTCCTGTGGTTTTCGGTGACCAGTTGGCATAGAATTCTCTTGTTAGATTGAGATTGAACTCTCCCATGTCTCAGAAGATGAAATCAAGATGTAACGCCATGATCTTGGCCAACATGCGTGGTTCTTTCTTTGCTAGGCTTTCCTTGTTTATCAAGTCTACATGAATATATTTCTTCTCTTTGTTGTTCCTATACCATTCCTTTGCTTCCTCTTCAAGAACCCATTTTATTCCAAACATGCGGTGTGGTAATTGCATCGAGGATGATTTTCCTTGCTCTTTTCGGCCTCTTTTCTTGCCTTTTTGTGAAGTGGTAGCCTTACCTTTGCCTTGTCTTACTTTGGGTGCCATTGTACCTGAGACTAAAACAATGTTCATATTAGCATCATCTTGATGGATACAATCTATAAACAAGCAGAAGTGGTACCACCCCACACTTAGTTTGTTGGCATCAACTAGTGAAGTGAAAGTTGTCGATTACTCAGACTTCATCGGCATACGTTTTAGGTGCTATATTCCAACAATAAAATCAGTGCAGTCATACTTCTTGTATTCTTAGCAGTACTTTCATGTTTGATATATCAAGACTACTACATAGGGATTGAATCAAGGTATAGCATTTAGAAATAATCACAACCTCCTATGTTGGTAGTCAACCATAATTCTCATCTTGATGAACAAGTTATTCCAACATGTAAGCTTTCTATTGACAAGATTATGCAATTTTTGTGACCATGTTAAATCCGCAAAAGTATGACAGTGCATGATAATCAAATACAAGTTGGAAACATATTAAGATCATTCTTACGTATTCTTTCACTCACACATCAACTACATTCAAATCACCAATACTACTTCAAGATTTAACAATTCATAATAGGCGTAGTAGTGTAGTACTTACGAAATATAAATGAAGAACAAAGAAGTACTTACTTGGTTGATGACCGTAGATGATGTTCTTGCAAAGTAAAAGAGCAAAAGGAAAATTTTTGATAGGATTTGGAGAGGTAGGCGGCGCTTATGCTAGGTTTCCAATGTGTTTATGGTCTAAGACTAAGCCTTTTATTTATTGGAAAGGCTTGGGTTGGGTTTTGACCCATTTAAAATTGGATTTGGAGACAAGAAGAGACCATAGGCGGCGCCTAATGCTTTGCCTATGCTTGGCATAGGCGGCGCCTTTTGCATAGCATTGTTGAGCATAGGCGGCGCCTATGCCATGGCATTCTTAGGCATAGGCGGCGCCTATTCCATGGCATATGAGATTCAGAGACAAAAGGCATTGGCATAGGCGGCGCCTATGCTATGGCATACTTGGGCATGGGCGGAGCCTATGCTATGGCACACTAGATTCCGAGAGCTTAGGCCATAGTATAGGCCTTGCCTTGTTCGTGGCCTAGTTTTACATAGGCCTAGCCTTGTTCGTTGCCTATATTTTCATAAGCAATGCCTAATCCATAGCCTTTTGCTTCTTCATTCCTAACTTACCACCTTTAACATGCAATATGTCCAAATCAAAATTTGAAACCGACCTCCTCATTTTACACCTCTTTGCACCTACATTTACTCAAAAACAACAAATACGATTAGAACGATGGGTTGCCTCCCATCAAGCGCCTTAGTTTTGGTCGTGGCACGACTCTTCTTTTTGGATTTTTATTTATCAAAAGCGAAAGAAAGAAAAAAAATTAAAAACGATGGGTTGCCTCCCACCAAGCGCTTGATTTATTGTCGCGGCATGACATAGCTATCTCGATTACTTAGACTTCATCGAGATAGATGGTGGATCATTTTCTGAATGGATTTAGACGACTATGAGGCTTACTTGTAGGCATGCAATCTTCTTCGAGATGACCCTCGTGCATGCCTATCCCGGGAGGGATACCAATTATATCATCAATAGTCCAACCCATGGCTCTCTTGTATCTCTTCAGAGTAGAGATGAGAGCCTCTACGTTCTATTCACTTAAATCATCCACCATACTTACCGAAAGTATATTTCCTCTTTCCAAGAATACATACCTTAGATAATCGGGGAGCTCTTTCGATTCTAGCATTGGTGGCTCTTCAATGGAAGTCTTCGCTATTGGTGATGGTTGATTCTTAAGATCAAGGTCCGGCTGTTCAGGAGTATGAGAATAGGACCCTATTTCTGTTAGAGCACACGTAGTTTCTTCATAATCTTCATCATCCTTATGCTCAACATTCAGTAGCGCAACAAACAATGGCTCAACAGTAAGCTGTTTTGTTTCAGATAATGCTTTCTTATCCTCATAATGAACATCAGCTACAGAGAACACATTTATATTGCTGGGATACTTCATTGCTTTGCATATATCAAAATGGACCACTTCGTCATTCAATCGAAATAAAAGCTCATTAGCTCTCATGTCAATAAGCACACTTCCTGTTGCAAGGAAAGAACGTCCCAAGATTATGGGAACTTCAGAATCCACCTCACAATCCAGAATAACAAAGTCTGCAGGAAATATGAATGAAGAAACCTTCACCAACACATCATTCAAGATAACCACAGGTCATTTTACCGACCTATCAGCCATCACGAGCCTCATATTGGTTGGTGTCAGATCGCCTAACCCCAACTTCCTATAGACGGATAGTGGCATCAAATTGATGCTTTCTCCCAAATCGCACAATGCCTTAGCAAAATTCATAGATCCAACCGTGCATGGAATAGTGAAAGCATCGGGGTCAGCCTTCTTCTGAACTAGAGATCGGGTAGCGATTGCGTTGCAGTGATGAACAGTATCCTTCAACTCATAGCTTGCTGCTTGCTTCTTTGTCAAAAGATCCTTCATAAATTTTGCATACCCAGGCATTTGTTCTAGTGCCTCTACCAACGGAACATTAATGGTCAGCTGCTTTAACATATTCATGAATTTGCTGAACTTTGTATCATCCGCAATCTTCTTTAATCTTTGAGGAAAAGGTGGTAGTGGATAAGGAATTGTTTTCTCCACGGCTTTCTTCTCCTCTTGCTTCCATTTTTTATCCTTTTCAGGCTGCAACGTACTCGGTGTGACGTCATGGACGTTGTGGGTGGTTTCTACGACAGCTTCTCCTTTTGCCTTATCATCGATGTCTGCTACCTCGTCAACCACTTACTTGCCTTTGGATGAAGTTTCCAGCACCTTACCACTTCGGGTAGTAATAGCCATGCATGATCCATCATTCCTTGGATTTTTCTTAGTGTCGCTAGGTAAGGTGCCAGCCTTTCTTTGATTGAGTGCTGCTGAAAGTTGGCTCAATTCTGCTCTATTTACTTGATTGAAGTGGAATGTGAGTCAACCAATTGGTTCATTGAGGACAAATCATTTATTACCTCCGTTACTCCCACGCTGGTTGCTTCCACTTCTTTCAACAGTTTAGTCATCATATCTTCCATGCTTCCAGAACCAGATGTGGTGGTGTCACGTCTTCCTGGGGGAATGTATTATCCACTCTTTTCATTCTTGTTCTTCCAACTACCTTGGTCCTTGTTTCCAGATTTATCATAGTAGTTCCGACCTTGGTTTCCTTGGGTATTACCTCGGAAACCCCCTTGATTGTTCAAGTAGTTGGCTTCTTCTTCTAAATCAGATTCGTCTCTTCCTTTTAACGCAACAGCTTTGACTTTTTCGGTCTTCCCTGATAATAAATGCTTTGTCAGAAGATCCACTTGTGTTTTCATGTGCGCCATATCTTGATCACGTTCTTCTTCTCTTCTCCTTTGTTCAGCAGTCATGCCAATAGATATAGTAGGGCTTGCTACCTCAGAATCCCTGGTATACCAAGCTCTACTTTGCTTCGTCATCCGATATAGCATATTGCTTGCCTGCCCAAAGGTGAGGTCCATAAATGATCCTCCAGCCGCATTATCCAGCACTGGTTTAGTTACCGAATTCAAAGCTCTGTATAATATCTCCATCAAGTGGACATTGGTCATATGATGATTTGGGCACCGGATAAGCTTCTTCTTGAACCTCTCCCATGTTTCGTGGAGAGCTTCAGTTGGAAGCTGTCTAAAATTGTTGATCACATCTCTCAACTATGCTTTCTTGGATGGAGGAAAGAATCTTTCTAGGAAAGTGTCTTTCAATTGCCTCTAATTTGTAATAGAATCAGGAGTCAGCCCATTCAACCATAAAGTTGCCTCCCCAGACAGAGACAATGGAAATAGGCGTAATCGAATTGCATTCTGACCAACGCCAGGATTGTCAAACGACTTGCATGTAGAAATAAAGTTGATGAGATGCATATTCGGATCATCGTCTGCTAGTCCACCAAATAATCCCTTGAGTTTCAATAACTGAATCATGGTTCTTGTGATGTTGAACTTGGCTCCAGGTGCCAATGGTGGAGGAATAATGGCTCCTATGGCTCCGGCTCCATCAAGATCATCATCATCATCGTTGAAAGCTGGTTGTACAGGTCGACGTTCATGCCTAAACCTTGCTTAACGATCTCTTCTGTTGGCAGGTGTTGCGATCTCAGCAGCATGCCTAGGGTTTAGTAACTCGTCATCACCTAGGTCCTCGTCATCAGGATTTATTGCTCGCTCGGGGTTATCAATATTTTGTTGATGCACTTGAGCGGCGGCTAGAGCAGCTAGTCTCGCCTGTTCCTGTTGTGTAGCCATTCTTTCAATTTCTTGTTGTGCCTCCATTCTGCCAATACGTTGTGGTTCAGGATTGATATGTAATAACGGTTGACTAGAACTTCGAGTATGGGGCATGCACTGAATAAAAACCTGTAGAAAACAAAAACAAAAACTAAAAGTAAAAGTACGAGAATCTTTGACCAAAGGGTCTAGTAATTATCACAAACTTAATTGACACTCGTATTCCCCGGCAACGGCGCCAATTTTTGATAACGCTCAATCTACAGCTCTCGTAAGAGTGTAAAGCGATCGTAGTCAAATATAAAACCCAACTGGGTTGGGTATCGATCCCACAGGGAATAGCCGGTCAACAAGTAAGCAATGATTATTAGACTTTTGATGCAAGTCTCGTAAAAGAGGGGGGATTGTAACGTGCAATTGATGTAAACAAAATAATAGAGTAAAAATGGAAATTAGCAAAGTAAAAAAAAAAATTTGTAGTTAAGATGTAAAACAATGAGAATTGAGAAGTTGGGGTTATGTCCACCTTATGAGTTGTACGTCTTTATTGGCTATGAGTTGTGCGGAATTCAAAAATGTATGTGCTTATAGAGAATTGTATTCGATGGTAAATCCAAGCGTCTTTCGACCTAAACAAGGACTATTTCACTTTAACTCTTTCGAGCTTAAAGAGTATCTAATGGTACGAATTCTCCAAGAGGTTAATCCAGTTACGACACTAACTTTTTAATAGGGGATGGGACCCTATTACCTTGACATTATCTCTTTTCCAGACATATAACTTTTCTTTCGAACAAGTTAATGCTATACTGGCGTTATTCTATGCGTTTGCAACCACAAGAATTTGCATTAAGATGAAGAGAATAATGATATAAGCAACATACGTGTCACGAATTCACAAACTCATAGTAATAGATAGTATCTCATAAGGCTTCCATAACCCCAACAGAGAAGTTTAGCTACTCATAATTGCAACGGAAAACACAATAGCAATTATCATTATACCAAAATAATCTCACAATAAGTATAGGGGTAAGAATGGCGTGAATTCCTTGCTGAGTAACGTTTCTCTTATTGTGGAAATAGATGAAGAGAATAAAGTAGAATTAATGGAAGGAGAATCTGAATTGTAAGTTGTGGAATATGAGAATTAGAATTGTAACTAATGGAAGAATTAAAAGTAGTAGTGAATGATAAAAATCTCCAGCAAAACAGGGTATTTATAACACCCATATCCTATTCCTACGAAGCTACTGCATTACTTAACCTAATCCTACTAGGTTACTGCATCATTATCCTAACCCTAATAAGTTACTGCTGATCCCCAAAGTCTTGGAAAATGCTGTTTTTGCCCGGGACAGGTTTCCATGCGTCACTTTTGGTCCTAGGCGTCCAAGCTTTCCCTTCATTCTTTCGTGAAGCTTTATTTGGCGTCAAGTTATCCATAAGATGCTTAAATCTGCATCATTTGTACCTGAAAACTTGCTAATCACGTTTGTTAGCTCACTTACAGGAAAAAGGACTAAAAGTGCATGAATTATATAATTTGTCCTCAAAACTTAGCTAAAATATAGGTACATTATGGTACTTTAGGCGTGTAAATTCGCCTAACATCAGTGACTATCCATTTTGTTATCTTTATGTATGAATTTAGGAAAGAATTATGGATGTGTTGTTATTGAGAACTCAAAAGATGATGCGTTCAATAATTGATTGCTAAAATAAAAAGGATTTGGGACTTTCTTGTGGACTGTTTTGTATGTATATATTATGGGCTTCTAGGTTGATGTTGGACAAAGGTGTGACTAGTTTGAATTGAAATATAAAAGAAAGATGTGGCGGTACACCACCGAACTAATTATTGCATGTGTTTACTGCCCAATATGTTTTGCGTATTATTTGGAGAATGTAATAAAGGTGAGGTAGTTTTGGTGAATCTTATAAGAACATGCATGGTATGTAAGTGTAATTGGAGAAGAAAAGGGTTAAAATAACACCCTTGATTGATAGATTAAGTGCTTACTGCCTGGTTACTAGTTTGGTGAAGTTAAGTAGCCCAAATGTGTTGATTGGTTGCTAATACTAGTTTACCAAATATTCTATTGTAGATAAGTAATCTAAAAGGCGGGAAGTCAAGTTGGGTTAGTTTCGGAGTTATATAACTAGGTATGTAAGGCATACTCTATTTTGCACTCTTTGGCATGAAATCGGACATTTGTTCCATCAAGTAAGCTTCCAAGGTTATCCTATAACAAGTGATACATAATAGTAGCACATTGAATTCCATGTAACCAATTACCTTATTCCCACTCTCTAATGTGTTAAAACACCTCAATACATACTTATTATTGAACCTGCACGTATGTTTTCACTAGAAAATTTCAGAAGTTCTCCGTTTACTCAAATAAGACTCGTGTGTATTTTCAGCTCCTAACCATTTCATTTGTGTGCCAACAACTCCCTACCTCATTGTTGTTGTATTAAGTGCCCATTTACATGTCTTTTATTGGTAGATTATTGTTTCAAGGTACCATAATGTTATGACCACCAAAGTAACAATCTTAAAGGCTAAATAAACTAAGTAACATAAATTTGTAAAACGACTGGCAGCTTAGGGGTATAAGCCTATCATGGGCCGATCTCAATACCTTTATATGTGGGTGGAAGCTCAGGGGCATAATCGTAGCATGGGCCGATCCCAATGTTCCTATATGGGTGGCAGCTCAGGGGGGTGTAAACCTATCATAGGCCGATCCAAATTTATCTATTTGCCACTGATTAACTGGTCATTTGCATTATAGGACTTACAAAGATTATGAAGTAAGAAAGGTAAAAAAAATAAAGAAAAAAATATAATGTACATCGTCCCGCAAGTACATATAAAGGTGGTCTACTAGTACTACTTATACATTTGTATTTGATTTCTATTTAGCTCTTGTATCATGTGTTATTACCTTCAGCTTTACATATTTAGTACATATTTTCATACTGAAGTCCCTCACGGGGGACCTGTATTTTATGCTGAAGGCACAGGTGCTTCAGCCAATACACCTCCCAAGTACGAGCACAGGCTATTCAATGACTATTGGTGAGCTCCAGGTTGATTCGGGGCTTTCCGAGTCTGTTCCATATATTTTGGTATTATGTAGTATTGAAGAGTAGGGCGGGGGTTCGTACCGACCCTAACTAAGTCTATGTAGCTTTTAGAGGCTTTGTAGACTAATGTAAAGTTAAACATGGTAGTGTTTTGTCTTTTACATGTGGTGTCCCCAAAGGCTAATTATTGTATATAATTTTGTGCTTGCTTACATAGTTATTCTTATCGATGTCTAATATCATGTTTGTCAGAACCTTTGGTTGTCATAGTTATATTCTTGAGATATACAAGGTTATGGATTGGTTCTTCGGCCCTTTACGGCTATGGGTGCCTGTCCGCCCCAATAGGATTTGAGACGTGATAATAGCATAAGAAAATGAGTATGTAGTCAGTACTTTGAATGTACTGGTATGATAAATGGGGTTAGGCTGATATACATTTGCTCATGTGCATGAATAAGAACTGATTGTAAGTATGGCATTAGATAACTAGTGTATAGCATGCATGAAAGCTTTAAAATTTGAGAATGCATGACCAAGCATATGATATGATACTGGTATAATCTATAAACTAACATACAAAAATACTGATACTGTACAACTAGTGACTATATGTCATGGTCGAGCAAGCCTGAAATTGAGTACTAACTAATTACTAGACAAAAACTATTTAAGCTATCATCTAACCGACATGCCCCAAAATAAGTTAATTGGTGTCCAACTTGTAACCCTAGTAGGAAGTTTGTCAGTACCGTGCCACGGGTACTAACACTGGCTATGTGGATCCACTAAAGTGTTATCCCGAAGGACTAAGGGTCACCTTTAACTGGCAGGGCCCTAATGAGATACGTTTCAACCCTCAACTACCAGGTTAACACCTTAACCTACACTGGCTACGTAGTTTTGGAATGCAGGGACTACTACTAAAGGTCACATCCCTCAACTGGAAGGTGAGCCCCCATCCCTGGTTTTGCTCGGTGCTGACTCCTACTCCCAACTAAACTGATTCAAATTACTGAACTGAACTGAGCTTACTAATATGATATACTGACTAAACTGATAATGCTCTAATATGTATACAAAACCCATCGTGAATATAGTGAAACTAAGTAAACAACTAAGTTTTTGGGTATTCATAATCCCCAGGACTCGATAGCAATGATAACAATATCATACCAATACTTTTATAGCATTACATGTAATCAACATTGAAATCTCATTCTTTGAGGCATTTCATCAAACACTAGCAATGCATGGGTTAAGCATGGAAGTAGTTTTTAAAGCATGCAGTAGTAGCATGATTTTGATACTAAATCCCCAAAGAAAGGCTTATAATCAACAAACAACTCCATTCAAACATGTAGGGTTTAATAACAACAACAATTTCATGGAAACATGATATAAACTTGAAATTCATGGAAATCCATAGGCAAATTTCATGGGAACATGTAAAAATCACAACTTTAAACTTAAACTTGGGTTCTTGGACTATATGGGTGAAAAGTACCCATGGATGAACATTTAACATACCTTAAGGTTTTAATATTGCAAGAAAATTGTAGTTATTTATTGTTCTTGGGTAGAGAAGCTTGAATTCTTGAGCTTTCTTGATGAATCAATGGTTGAACTGGATGAACAATAGGAGAACTTAGGGTTTATTGTTGAAAGAAATTGGAAAATGTGGGCAAAATATGCCCTTTTAGTTAAATCTCGTGTTTTCACTATTTGAGGCCATGGTAAATGACTAAAATGCCCCTGGGAATTTAAATACATAACAGTAACGTCGATTGGGACCTCACTGCGACATGCCAAGGCGGTCATCACGATTTCTACCAGGATGCAGTACAATCTCGGTGACTTACTGGAATCAAATAATTACTAATTTTCCCTTTACCGCGACGCGGTGAATCCCCCAGCACTATACTCACCGCGATGCGGGCTAATCATGGTGAGCTGTCATTTAGGAAATTCAAACATGGTCCCAACCCCATCTAAAAAATATAAAACTTACCCGAGACATGCTACTTACACCCCTGAACATGAATTAACTCAATAACTAACATCTCGGGGTCGGGAAGGTTACTTTAAGAATCAAAAAGTCAAGAAGCCAACAAAATGAAACTAAGCCTCCAACACTTAGCCAAATGTTTTGGTTCTAAGCATCCTGTACATGCACTATCGGCTGAATTAAGCTAAAAGAATTATGGGGTATTACAATATCTCCCCCTTGGGAACATTCATCCTCGAATAAGACTGATTAAGCTGAGAATATAGAGGTACTGAGATTAAATACTGAACATACATAACTGAACCATGATTATATGACTGAGTCTGAAACATGGTGACTGACTAAACTGATTCATGAATACATACAAAGACATAAACATGATTATATGGATGGAACTGAGAATGGTAAAAAGAAACTCTAAGGAAAACTGTTACCTTAAGCTGAGTCTGAGTTTGCGGAGAAAAGGTGAGGGTACTTGGTACGCATGTCTGCTTATGCTTCCCATGTAGCTCCCTTAATGGATTGATTTTTCCAAAGAACTTTGACCAAGGGAACAGTTTTGTTCCTTAGCCTACGAATCTGTTGATCTAAGATTTTAACTGGAGTTCTTCATAAGAAAGGCCATTCTAAATATCTAATCTCTCTAAAGCAACAACGACCACTGGATCACCAATACAGTTCTTAAATAAAGAAACATGGAACACTTGATGCACTGATGCCAATTCTGCAGGCAACTCAAACTCATACACTACAGGTTCATCAATTATGGCTTCATTATGATTTCTGAGAACATTAATTTGTTGTTCTTATTGAATATTTTGTTGTACAATAGCTTCAGGAACAAAAAATTTAAAAGAAGTACTGGGTAGAGTAATTCACACCCTAACTTATTTAATTTCCCCATTATGTGGTTCTTCACTCCCACTAAATTTGCCATCCTCGATGAACTAAGAATTTTGAGTTTCAACTATTTCGTACTTTAATTAGGATAGTAAATCTATACCCCTTTTAATTTTCTAGATAACCAATGAAGAAACCACTGATTGTTGTTGAATCCAATTTTTTTCCTTGTGGATTGTAGACTCTAAATTCTATCGGGAAACCCCAGACATATAGGTGCCTCAAACTAGGTTTTCTACCAGTCCATAATTCAAAAAGTGTCTTTCGAACTACTTCAATAGGACCCCCATTTAGCAAGTAAATGGTAGTTCTTAAATCATACATCCATAAAAAAGAGGTAAAGGTGAATTACTTAACATACTCCTAACCATATCCATTAATTTACGATTACGCCTTTCTGCCACACTATTTTGTTGTGGTGTCCCGGACATTGTGTATTGAGCACATATGACACATTTTTCAAGAAATTTAGCAAATATACCTATGTGTCATCCAGTTTCATCATATCTTCCATAATATTCACCACCTCTATCGAACCTGATTATTTTTACCTTTCTATGTAGTTGTCTTTCAACCGCAGTAATAAATACCTCTAAGGCATTAATCTCTTGAGATTTTTAATGCTACAAATAGATATATCCATAACGTGAAAAGTCATCAATAAAAGTGATAAAATATTTTTCCGTATTGAAATATGTGATATCAAAAGGACCACATATATCGTGTATAATTTCAAGAAATTGTGTGCTTCTTGTGGCTCCTTTCTTTGTGTGTCTTGGTTGTTTTCCTTTAATAGAATTTACACAAATGTTAAGGTCAGTAAAATCTAAATATGGAAGAATGTCATTCTTATCTGATCTTTCCATCCTTTCTTTAGATATGTGACCCAAACGTTTATGCCACAAGTAAGCAGATTGTTCATTCACCAAACTTTATTTGGTTCCAACATTATGATGCAGAGTTAAGCGTGTTTTGGAAAATAGATTATCAAGATTCAGTTTGTATAAGTTATCACAAAGAGTACCAGTACCAATGAGATAATTATGTTTAAACAAACTAAAACATCAATTACCAAAACTAAAGGAATATCTAGTCTTATCTAACTTAGATAAAGAAACTAAATTTCTCGAAATAGAAGGAAAATAACAATTTTCAAATAAATCTAAGTGACGCCCAGTATCAAAAATCAGATAATAAGTCCTAACATCTTCAACTGAAGCCTTCACTCTATTTCCCATGTAAGCATATCTCTCATTCTTGTTTATGATTTGGATAATAAGGAATTCCTGCATAGTATTAGAAACATGAATAGTACAACTAGAGTCAATCCACCAAGTATTATAACAAAATTTAGTTAAATTTGATTCGAGACATGTAAAAGCACTAGGCTTACCTTTCTTCTCAAAATATGTCTTACGTTTCAGGTAATTTTTCTGAAAGTGTCCAGTTTTTCCACAGAAATGATGCTTATCATTCTTGTTTCCTTTCTTACGTACTTGAGATGAGGACTCATTAACATTAAGTTGCTTCTGTTTTCCCTTACCATGCTTCTTTCCTTTCTTTTCAGCTCCTTGATGATTTACAAAGTTAATGGAGTGGGTTCCTTGATTTTTCAGCCTCGTTTCCTCTTGAAATAGAATATCATGCAATTCATGCATGTTATATTTATATTTTATGGTGTTGTAGTTCATTTGAAAAGGACCATACTCAGACGATAATGAGCTGGTGATGAACTGCACAAGGAAATTTTGTTCCACTTTCATTCCCAAAGACTTAAGTCTTGTTCCTATGTTTGTCATTTCAATGACATGCTCATACATAGTACGTGGACCATGAAACTTCATGGTGGTTAAAGTACCCACTAATATCTCAGCAAAAGACTTATCAGCAGTTTGGGAAGATTCTTCCACAAGTTTCAGAAGTTCTTTTGCATTTTTAATTTTGGGACGAGTAGACTTAATGTTTCTCACAATATTCATTCGCATGAACATTAGGCCTAATTTGTTTGACTGGTCCCAGTTCTTATAATAGGAATTTTCTTCATAACTTCTAGTTTAAGTAATAGCAGTTGGATTCTCAGAGTAAAGTGCAATATCAAGATCTAAAACCCAAGATGGAATTTGATCTATTTGCACCAATCTAAAAAATTAAATCTGTTAAAAGTTGTAATAGAGGCAGAGTGCGAATGAAGGGCAAGTGTTGCAAGTAGAATATGCTCATTTGTTAATACTTAGAGTTACGAGTTTAAACACATAATCAAATTTAGAAATAATTTACTTCTTGAATGTATATTGATGTTCTCCTTTGGGCGAAACATTAAAATACAACTTTAAACATAATGATACTTAATAGTATATTTAACACAAGTCGATAATATTTAATGCATCAATTAATAATATTTATTATCTTTGGATAAGTAAATAAAACTAACGATATATCAAAATTATCTCTTTAATATTTATTGGTCATACGAACAAACAATCAACCTTTGGGTGATCCATAAATGTCTTATAACCAAAATTTTAATTTATTCATAATTGGTACATCATTTATAAGCATCAACATTAATGGGCAATTAATTTAAATTTAATCTTTATTTTGGAATTAATTTCATAAAGATTCGACCACTTTGGTGATTAACAAATCTTACATATATAATTTCAAGTCACATTATGTCAAGACCCGAACGAGGCCCTGGCCGTGACGGACATCCCAAACCATGAAGGCCCGAACGCCCCTTCTAACTTACAATCATACACACCATTCATATACTAAGAGAAAATGCGGAAATAAAAAACAAAACAGAATCATGGTAAACTTTTATTTCAAACTACTCAATACTACAACGAGTTCATAAAGATCAAAAACATCTAACACTAGTCTGCAAAATCTCTACTAACTGATAATAACCTCTATCTAAAGACTAGGAAAGAGCCCCCAGTTAGAAAATAAATCAAATAAACTAACAATATTCTAGAATAGGCCTTCAAAAATAAGGGAGGCTACTAATCTACAATCTCTGATAGAATTTCACCTACTGCTTAGCGGCACCCCAGGACTGTGCCTCAGATCCTGTAATATAGGGGGTCAATACAGATGTACTGGTATATGAAACAACCCAAAAATAGCTTGCTTTCATATAAAATAGATGAGAGAATTTCACAATAAAAGTGAACATTTTGTAAGTAAAAACACATGGGCATATTTGATAAATTTCAATTCATTCTTGACAACCTTAACTCAATTATGTTATTCTTTTGAGCTAGTTGGTACACCTTACAATTCTGAACATCCCACGTGCTATATGGGATCCGCCCTTAACTCGGGGACAATCCACCAACCTAAGTTTATTGTACGGGTTGGAGTATCAGTATGGGGAACACGCCAGTTCACAAAGCAAGGTGCCATAAGTCCAATCAAATCAACATGTCATGATGGTAGTGCACAAGATCACAAAGCAGGGCTCCTAACCATAGTCCCAAATTGGGAAGACTTGATTCAAAGTACACAAGATCACATAGCAGGGTACCAAAGTTCCGTGTCAGCAAATCACGGCTTCCAGCATAGAGTCTTTCAACTCGTGATTTCTTCGGGTAACCATATAACTCTCTAAAGCCTATTTTTTACTTCTTTAAAATCATGCTTCATACTTTCAGAACATTTAATACTCATTCTGTTAAAGGCATGTCATCACATCATATCATATCTGTAGCCCTTTTTACTTATTATCATATTAATGACCATCCCTAGCTTTTAAACATCAGATGAGAGAGAGTAACCTTTCATTCAAATTTTCATCAAAACACTCTCCTCCCAATTGTAAAATCAATAGGTGGTCACCTTATATTTGTAATTACTAAAACTCATGAAAAGTTTTAATTTGACACAATAAATATTTATCATACGAAAATGCCCTCTCAATATGTCATAAATAGTACCAGTCCAAAATCATTAAAAAAGCATTCACCCTTTAGTTTTCTTTAAGAAAGTACATAAAATTTAAATAATCCACAACACTTGGAATCAAAGACATTATAAAAAGGAGAGGGAGTTTTTATCAGCCATGCTCTCAATCAACTCTTCGTTGGAAATGAAAACATACATATATAGTTACAATTCAAATTTCATGAAAAATGGTTCAAGACAATATATAATTTCATCCAAGAAATTCCATGATACAAACTTCTTGCAACAATATCAAAATCCTTCTTTATAAACATAATTGGGGATCTTTAAACTTGATAAAACAGTAAATCTTATGCCCATGGTGTTTAGAGTAGTCCCACATACCTTAGGTTGTTAAATTTGAAAAATGGAACCTTAATATTGAAACCTTTCTTGAGAATCTTTAATTGGAATGCTTGAATTCTTGATCTTTGGGGAAGAAAGTTGAATCTTCTTCTTGGAGGTGGCTAGGGTTTTCTTTTGAGAGAAAAGTTCAATAAAGAGGCAATGCATGCCTCTTGGGGCTGAAATTTTATGTTATGGATGGATTTTGGGTGAGGGGAAGTGACCAAAGTGATCCTATACCCATTAGAAACTGCAATAGAGTGTGAAACAATTCAGTAATGCTAGCCGACGTGTCATGTTGCTATCACATCGGCTTACTGCCTCACACGAAAAATGCCATAACTTTTCGCTCGGTTATCGGATTTAGGCAAAATTGATATTGTTAGAAAGCTAATTCAATTATATATAGTTTGGTGGATGTTGATATGAAAAATTACATATGTATAAAAAGTTATACACATTCAAAGTTGACCCTTGTAGAATCAAATATCAAACTTTGGATGAATGAAAGATTATTAGCTCAACTTTGCTCTAAGTGATTTCTATGAACACTTTTCACCTCATAATCACTTAATACAATAGGATAAAGATCATGACACATGAATTTAAATATAAATCATCGGATTATACCTTACACAGGTAGGAACGACAGTTTGATTTCTAGGTCGAAAATGTGGGGTGTTACATTATCTCCCCCTTGGGATCATTCATCCCCGAATGATTGATTGGGAATTTTTGAAGCTCAAAAAGGGTAGAATAGAGAACGAAACCTCACATTGAATATTTTTTCTTAACAAATTATGCAAATTCATCAAACGAGCTTCATTATAACCCCTAGTGAAACATATAAGCACGAACCATGGGATAATGAGATTTTACGTAAGGATAATCTTGCACATGAGTTTTATGAATCATAATCATCACAACATAAGGTAGGGGTTTATTTAATGATAATAGACCTAATTTATATTAGTACTAATCATAAAATAAGATTTTGCGAAAGATAGGGATAGAAGTATTCTCTACCTCTCATGATACAATGAATAGACTTAGCTTAAAGGTACTACTCAGCTATGCCCCACATTAAATAACCTATTTCATCCTTTACATCTTATAATTCTCCCATCACACATCTAACCACAAGAGTTTGAGTTTCTGTAAGATCCCGTAAAATTTTTAGCTTAATTTAGTCCTTTAGGCTTGTTAAGGTATCTTACACTTAGAAAATTCTAGCTAAGTTTCCATTTCGCAACCTTAAAGTCTTTTAAAGGCCTATATTTTTATTAATTCTTGATCAAGGAAGTCAATAGGTCTCCCCGAACAAGTTTCAGATTTTTCGAACCTCGTTTAGACCTTGTTTATAATCCCAAAATAGTGAGTCGACGCGATGTTGGCACGTCATGTTGCCAATTATGCCGACAGATAAAATAATCCTCGGATCAAGTAAAATTCCAGTGAAACGATGTGATGTCGGTGCATTACTTCATAATCGCGTTGGTACCCTTGACGCGCCGCGTTGTCTGTAACGTTGTTGGGCACGTTTTTTTGTCTTCTAAATCCGCATCCTTAATGGTAATTAGGTCTTTTTTACCTGACCTTCATCCCTCGTAACATGAAATTTAGCTCTCTTTTGGCTAATTATAATTATTCTTTCACAATTGCTCAAGAACAAGAAAATCCTAGGTGATTAATTTCAAATCAAGAACTCAAGATTTCTTCATTTACTCTCAAGAAATTTCCATCCAAGATTTTAAAGTGTTCATCCAAGGATCCCTTTTATCCTTGGATCTCAAGAAACAAATTTTTAAATCATGAATTGTGATTTCCATGTTGTGGATTGCATTCCATCCATGTTAATGTTAATGTATGGTTTCCAAGTTGAAAACTTTATTTTATCCCATGATATTATGATAGCATGTATATTGAAATTGAATTCGCTTATGTTGATCTCTTGAATTATGAACTAAATATGATAGTTATGATGTTATACCATGTTGTCCATGCCCAAGTACAAGATTATGCCCTCTAGGTGTTTGACAAAATGATTAAATGAATGAATTATACAATTGTGACTCAATTGTGATCTAAATGATGATCCCATGCTATATTCATGTGTTTAAGTTGACTCCCATGCTAAGGCTATGCCTTGTAATTGATTAATAGAATGCTCATGAGATTTGATTTGTGAACTTATGATATGTTAGAATGCATTCCTACTTATGTACAAGATTATGATTATCAAGTACCTCATGAAATCCCTCAATGATTGTATTATGAATTGTTGATTATGGTCATGTGTTCAAGAAGTGTCATGTCCTATTTATGTTCATGCTATCGAGTCCTAGAGGTATTTCATACCCGATAATTTAGTTGTGTGCCTATAGCTAGTATCAGTTTTCAAGATACTCTCAGTCAAGCCATGAATAGTAGAATTCCGTCAGTTACAAAGTTCAGAAAAACTCAGTAAATTCAATATCAGTCCAGTCCCATTCAGTACTCAAAAATCACAATAAACTCAGTCAGTTAACAGAATTTAGTATTATTCCATCAGTCAATGGAAATTTGGTGAACACAGTCCAATTCAGTCTAGTATACTCAATTCAGTGTCTATTCAGTCAGGAGTAGGATTCAGCACCTAGTGAACCCAATGATGTGAACTCACCTGCTAGCATTGGGTGTGATTCTTAGAAACAATCCTTGCATTCCAGAACTACGTAGCCAGCGTAGGTTGAGACATCAAACCTGCTAGATGAGGGTTGATGGGGTGGCTTAACCTGTCAGATGAGGTTCCCACCATTCTCGTTAGAGTACCTGATAGTTGAGGTCACGCACAACTTGTCTTTTCCAGTGGCACGGTATTGAAACCTTTCAATTTGGGGTTACAGATTGGACCCCAACTTAGCTACATTATTCTATTTGGGGCATGTCGGTTAGATGACTACCTCTTAGAGTCTAAGTCTCAGTCTTCAGTAAAGAACTCAACTAGTTTTACAGATTTAGGACTGTCAGATACAGTCACACAGCTCAGTACAGAATTCATCTAGTTCCATCAGAATAAGGACTGTCAGACACAATCACTCAGTAATCAGTATATCAGTTATCAGTAATCTATATTGCCAGTAATCCATGTTATCAGTAACTCAGTATCCATAATCCTTATGATTTCAGTTATAGTTATGTATTCATGCATGTATCCTTACGTAGTCATGTTTATGTTATTCAGTCTATTATAGTTCATTCATATGAACCCTTACATTCATCCTTACCTCACTTTGCGTACCAGTACATTTGTACGTACTGATGCATATTTTTCTTTTGTGCTATGGTGCTTTATACCATAGGTTCGGACGCTCAGGTCCCAGACCGTGCATAGGCGGCTTCAGGTTCGGTCAAGAGCAGTACACTAAACGTGAGTCCTCATTATTCGAGGATGTTTTATTATTTTATTATTTCAGTACTTAATCATTTTAGCAACCGGAGTTAGTTGGGGACATGTTCCATCAACTCCTTATCCAAATAGTTTAGAGGCTTTCAGACTAGATGTTCAAACTAGATATTCAGACTTTAGTATTTTCAGTATTTATGTTCAGTTTTGGTATTCTTATACCTTGTTCAGACATTATTCAGTTTTGAACCTTATGGCAGATTTCTGCCAGATTTCCGCATTTATCCCAGTTTTATTGTTATTATAGTATTACTATATACAATGCTCACAGCAGGTGCCAGTCATGGGTTAGATAGTGGTCCTTTGGGATCGTTATCACCATGCAGCATCTGAGGTACCATATTCGGGGCGTTACAGTTTCATTGCAAAGTGCTTTTATGTTGCATCCTAACTCGGAGTAACAATGTGATAACTTAAGCTATAGGACCCTATAAATTACATCCCATTAAGAGTATTACCTCACCTTGTCACTATCGTCAAACACCCTCGGGTTTTAATTCAAGAAATACTAACCACATAGTATATGGGTTGTGTTTTCATCATTCACAACATTCAAGACTATCATTACTACACACACTTTATGGACTTCCCCTACTAAGACCAGCAAATTTAATCACATTCACAAAGATTTTTGACATATACCTCATTCCCAACTATTTCTCATAATAAAAGTCTATCCCCTTCTTTCCCTCATCTTTTATAACCTTAGATCAAGAAATCACATAAAAAATTTCACCTTCAAGAAAATCTACTCACCTACCTAACACATTACTACGTTTCCACCATCACCATCATACTAACATATGGTAGGTCATTACAGAACCCGAGCACAAGCATCATGAATGGGAGAAACACTTCTCAATTATAATCCATATCTGTTAATGTACTCAAGGTGGGACTTGTGGTGAAGATATGTTACCATTATGAAGTACTTCCTATGTCAAGTGTCTGGATCATAAGTAGAGAGCCGTTCGAAAGAAATACAATACAACATGAATTCTTAGGATAGAGCACAATGAGAAAACATTGGTGCACATATCAATATAAAACGAGGGAAAGATACTGAAGTACCTTTCAGGACCCAAAAATCAGTAAGATGATCTGGGCACCCAACGTATTAAGCGACGCGCTGCGTTGGTCCCCACTGACGCGATTCCTGGCGCACGTGTCGACATCGCGTTGGCCCACTGTTTTGATCATCCAAATATGCCTCAAATGTCATCTGAAAAATAAATCTAAAACTTTCCTGAGATACCCCCTTTACACCTCTGATCATGAATCAACTAAAAAATCTACGTCTCGGGGTTGGGAAGATCAATTTAAAAATCATGGAAGTTAACAGATCATAAATATGACTAAGTCTTTTAACAATTAGAAAAATGTTCAGGTTGTCATCTCTTCATACATGAAACCAAGAGTGGTATTTAGTCGAGAATGCTACGGGGTGTTACATTACAACTAAGACAAAGATTGTCACTTGAAGTGATTGCTCTTCATTTAAGGAACTAAGATTTTCCATGAGCTTGTATAAACTTTATCACTTTGGCTAAACCTGACATATAATGATTCGGTAACATACGAAAACATTTTCTTTGAACCAAGAATAATTTGAGAGAGATAGATTTTCATGGATCACGAACAACATAACATATGGCTTGAATGCACGAAAGTCTAGATTACTGAGAGACACAATTTCTTCTAGTTTTGAGGTCAGATCATAAACATAAGTCCATAGAGAACTCGAACCATAGACACAGGCATGATTTGAACAGATAACGTAAGACACTAGCTGGATACTCTCCTAAATTGAAGTAGGAGGATTATGCTTGAGTAGAGTTAGGTTTATCATGGTTCCTTCCCATAACTTGCCACACTGAGAATATTCGGGAACCACTTTCATTCACCATATCCCCCTTAGATCAAAGTCACAATCCTAGACTTATGGACATATCCCCTTATCAAATCTATAGTCATAACTTTCCACAATAATTTTAAATAAAAACATACTAATATCTTTCTGGACATCCCTCTTTCAGGGACACTAATCACAGCTTACTCTAACCCCCAAAATCGTTGACATATGGTATAACATTATCATGGGCATAGATATTTATGATTCTAAACACTTAACGCCTTATCTTCAACTTCATAGGATACTATCATTACACCTCTAATCATATCACTTACACCTTAACAAAATGTGTACAACAATACCAGAGGTGCATATTGTTTACCTATATTTCCTCAAGTTCAACTTTAATGAACACTATACAACAACTCCCCAAACTTCTCCATACAAAAAAATTCAAAAACACAAGTTGGGTACACATGACACTTATACCATACAATCTTATCTAACAACATGTTATTTGAGGTTTAACTTATTCTTATATTCTCACGCTCTTATCCATGTAATGATTCAACCATAACTCATCGTTTTTGCACTAGTCCTCATGACTATATACGTATCATAATTATCCACTCCTTTTTTCTCAACCTAGGTTATTTCAAACACTACACCTTAATCTTGAACTCTTTCTTGATAATTTTGAATTGGAAGTCTTGAATTCTTGATCCTTGGGGAAAAAAGTTGAATCTTGCTCTTGGAGGTGGCTAGGGTTTTCTTTTGAGAGAAAAATTGAATAAAGAGGCAATTCATGCTTCTTGGGGCTGAAATTTTATGTTATGGATGAATTTTGGGTGAGGGAAAGTAACCAAAGTGCCTCTAGACCCATTAGGAACTGAAATAGCGTGTGAAACAGTTCCGTAACGCGCTGGCCGACGTATCGCGTCGTTATCGCATTGGCTTACTCCTCACACAGAAAATGCCATAACTTTTCGCTCGGTTATCGGATTTAGGCAAAATTGATATCGTTAGAAAGCTAATTCAATTATCTACAATTTGGTGAGTCTTGAGCTGAAAAATTCCACATATATAAAAATTTATACATGTTCAAAATAGAACCTTGTAGAATCAAATATCAAACTTTGAATGAATGAAAGATTATTATCTCAACTTTGCTCTAAGTGATTTCTTTGAACACTTTTCACCTCATAATCACTTCATACACTAGGAGAAATATCATGACACATGAATTTAAATATAAATCATGGGATTATACTTTAAACATGTAGAAACGACAGTTCAATTTCTAGCTCGAAAATGCGGGGTGTTACACATTAAGAAATAATAAATTTTATTATTGAATACTACATTATTCTAACAACAAACAATTGTTTCCGTGATATGAACAATTAATTAGCAAACCCTTGATGCCATAAAAATTTGTTACTAAACAGAAACTGTATATATGCATGAATAGTTATCATGAATTACATACATTGTTTTGCATTCTGGGCGGTCCCCACAAAACAATATTAGGCGCGTGGTCCAGAAGATGTAGTTTTGATGTATGGAATTTTCATGTTGCATTACCATAGGGAAAAGGAATTCACCAGTGGACAAAAAGGAAGAAAAAGTTATTCTTAATGATGTTAAATCTTTTGGAGTTATATGACATTCTCAAGTCTCAATAAATTAAACCCATGACTGAAACTTGCATTAAGAATTGTTACATTATTTCTGTTTACATTCAATAATAGGCAGTCCATATCTTAATTAATTTGTTATTACGAACGGTTTAATTACAATATAAACATCAAATCATATGAGTCTTCTAATAACGATAATTGTAAAATCCTAATTTCTAATTTATATAATTAGGATTCACAAAAAATTTGGAGAAAACTTTTACTTTTATGTATGAAAAATTATTAGTTTCGATAACCTAGCTCGGATACCACATGTAAGGATTTAACAAATTGTATAACTTAACTAATCTAATATAAAATCCTACCAATTATTCAAAAACGTGAAACTACATGATTTTCACATAAATAAGATTACAGTAATTCAGTAAAAAATTACTTACCTTAATTCTCCATAGCTTTTTTTCTTCACAGAGATTAGCGGAAGCACTTCATTTCGTTCTGAATTCTCAGAAGTATTGTTTCTCTCTCTTTACCTAACTTTTCAGAATAATTTTGATGGGTTTATTCTTCTTTTGGTAGGACCCCTTTTACAATATAGTGAGCAGTTATATTTTCACGTTCCATCATCATGAATTGTGGATATAATAGTTATCCCACTAATAGTAGTTATCCCATTAACAGTAGCTATTCACTAACAGTAGTTTTAATCCTACTAGGTAACTTCTCCATTCAGAGTAAGAATTTAACTTATTTAATTATTATTTAAATCAAAATAAATTAATTAAGTAATTATCCCTTTAAGTTGGTCAATGTCACTAATCCTTCGTTCAAGACTTAAATGATGTCTTCACTTCAATTTTCTCATGAGACTCCATGTCAATGCAATAATATTTTTGGTAAGTTATTTTTGGATGAAGTTTTGAGAAAACTTTTACCACGTCATTGGTTATAATTTTGGGAAACATATTTCATTTTTTAAAGGAAAAAAAAATAAAAAATATAATTTATATACATAAGTTCTAAAAACTATTAAAAATACTCATAAGTTTGTATTATTATTTTATAATGAATATGTTCCATGGTGACTATATTCCGTGATTAAAGAAAACAAAGATTATAATTTCCAGCCACTACTGACTTGACCTATGCCATTTGGGTAAATTTTAAATTTGTAAAAGTATCCAAAAACTATCTTTTTCGAGTTTCGATAAACTTGATTTTTTGCCAAAATTGACAAATTATACGGCCAAATAATTTTTGTCAGGATTTTTTTTTACAAAAAATACTTACACTTTTTATGGTCAAACTACTAAATTTATGTGATACTTTTTCTTAATTATTTTTAAAAAATACTAATATATTTTTTTTTATTAAACTTCATATTTTATCATTAATAAATTCATAGCCATAACTTATTTAGATCAAGTCTTAAAAAATTTATTTCCTTAAAAATTTTTGTAGAGTTAAACACCTTGACAAAAATTAGACTTGAGAGTAAAAATACATTTTTTTATGACTTGTGAGAGAACATTGTGGCTTACAAATTAGTTGGAAGGAACATCTTTATGACATGTATCCTGCAAGATAATTCTGTCTGGCCATTAAATTTGGATTATGTAGGGACTATAATTGAGATTTGTCTAGTTGTGTATATTTGTTTGCATTTGAAATAAGGACAATAATTTTTAAAATGAAATTTGAGATTAATTTTACTATAATTGTGATTTTGATGATTAACAAACTCATCTAAGAATCAGGTCTATGTCTGCAAGTACTGAACTAATATATGAGATATTTTTTCCCAATAATTAACTAACTATATGCGGAAACTCATACAGTGACCTGGTGCCCGAAAGATGAAGATGCATGGTTAACTTTACAACTAAAACGTTTGTTGTCTATATAACTGATTGGTAGCAATTGCAATCAGAGGCAGACCCACATGTTAGGTTGGGGTGCACGTGCACCCTTTAACTTTGAAAAAAGTTGAGTATGTACATGTATAGACCTTAAGAACTAATATAGAAAATTTGTGCACCCTAAAGAACATGATTGCAGTTTGGACACGTTGGTTTAGGTTTCTATTTCCTACAAGAGTGACCCCACATCCAATCCATTTGTCACCTTTACTCTGCTAATTTGTTTTAATTTTAAAAACAAAAATGTTATTGAGGGGAATTGAACATATGATAGCTTGTTCATATAAGACATTCTTCACCACTAGGCTATCATACTAATCTAAGATTAATGAATTAAGATTTATTTATTATCTTAAATTCCATATTTGACCTATACATTTGTATTTTTATCATTGTGTAAGTCTCTAGTGACCAGTAATGTAAGATCCCGCGAAATCCTTATCTTAACTCAGCCTTTTTTAAAGCTCGTTAAGGGGTCCTAGACTTAAAAAATTTTGCTAAGTATTGAAACTTAGTGTTACTTTAGCCTTCATAAGTTGGAAAATCTATTTTGCGGTCAATACGCCCTTAAAATGTCAATCTTTAGGTTAATTGATGATCAGGAATATCAGTAGGTGTTCTTAGATGAGTTTGATATTTTTTGGACCTCATTTGAACCACGTTGGGGAATCCAAAATAATGTATCGACGCGATCTCGGCGCGGTGAGTTGGCCATCGCGTCGATCAATATTTTTCCTTGGCTCCCAGTGGCAATTTCCAGTGAACCGATATGGAATCGATGCGGCGCGTTGGCTATCGCATTGATGCAAATGACGTAATGTGTCGTCCTGCACGTTGACAGTCTGGTTTTCAGTCATTAAAAGCCGCATCCTTGGGGGTATTTGGATCTTTTCCCTACCCTTATTCAGCCCGAAAACACGAGATTCAACCCTCATTGAGTAAAATATACTTACTTTCTCTCAAATTACTCAAGAACCCTAGATGATTTAATTTCAAGGTCAAGGCTCAAGATTTCCCCCATTGTTCTTCAGGAATTTAGCAATCAAGCTATGTCAAGTGTTCATCCAAGGATTCCCTTCCATCCTTTGAGTTCAAGAACCCCTTTTCACTACAAGTTTATGAGTTTGATGAATTTCATGGTTGAATTTGAATGTATTCATAATTACCATGTTAATAGGATTTTTAGTTCATGATTCACTACAAGATTCATATGGAATTGATTGATATGTGTGTATTATCATGTGAAACCATGTTTAAACCCTTGAAGTTGTAAATGTGGAATTGAACTATGATGCTTACATGTTGTTTTAGTGTCATGTGAATAGATTATGTCCTTAAAGTATTTGATGAATTGATTATGTGAGTTGAATAGTTAAATTATATCATGTCAGCATATATTCAAGTTCATGGCATGCAAGTGTTTGCTAGAATGTCCCAAACGAATGTATGATGACCAAGTACTTAGCTATCATGTTTCAAGATTGTGCCATGTCGTATAATTTATTCTATTGAGACTTGGGGATATTTAATACCCAACAATTTTGTTGTTTACCTAAATCCATGGTCAGTCACAGGATAGTATCAGTCATGTCACGATCAGTAGAATTCAGTCAATTAACAGAATTCAGTAGTATTCCATCAGTCCACGAAACCCAGTGAACTCATTTTAGTTCAGTTATATAGTATGATCAGAAATAGTTCAGTCTATCCTATAACAATCTAGAATCTAATCCAGTATCTATTCAGTTGGGAGTAGGATTCAGCACCGAGTGAACCCACGGATGGGGGCTCACCTGCTAGCAGAGGGTGTGATCCTTAGAATCAGTCCTTGTGTTCCAGAACTACATAGCCAGCGTAGGTTGAGACATCAACCTTTCAGTTGAGGGTTAATGAGGTGATCTACCTACTAGTTGAGGGTACTACCATTCTCGTTCAGAGCAACTTACAGATGAGGGTGACTCAGTTTATCTTTACCCATGGCATAGTACTGACACCCTTCCAGCTGGGGTTACAGCTTGGACCCCAATTAGTTCAAAAAGGGGCATGTCGGTTAGATGATTACTTCCCGTAGTCTCAATTTCAGTTCCAGTCTCAGTATAGAACTCAGCTCAGTTTTACAAAAAATCAGAAATGTAAGATATAGTCACTCAGGTCAGAACAGAACTCAGTATAGTTCCATAGAATTAAGATTGTCAGATACAGTCATTCATCTATCAGTAATTCAGTATTAGTAAGCTCAGATATGAGTTAATCAGTATTTAGAATCGTTATTCCAGTGTTATAACGGTCTCAGTTATAGTTTACGTATTCACGTATGTACTCTTATTCAGTTATACTAATATTATTCAATCAGTATTGTTCATGTATATGAATCTATGTATTTCAGTCTACCTCACTTTGCATACCAGTACATTCAAAGTACTGATGCATACCTTTCTTTTGCGCTATGATATTTTATATCATAGGTTCAAATGCGCGGGCTCCCGATCATACTTAGCAGTTCAGATTTATCAGCTGACAGAGTTAGTGGTGAGTTCTCTTAGTTCAAGGACATGATTATTATTTCAGTAGTTTAACTTATTTCAGTAGTTCAGAGTTTGTTGGTCAACTTTATATTTTAGACAGTTTAAAGGCTTTTTCATACTAGAGTATTTTTAGACAGATGTATCAGATTTGGTATTTGTTATATCGTATTTATTTTTATTACAGTATTGAACCTTATGGCATGTTGTCTGCCTAATTTTTGCATAATACAGTATTATTATTTAGTTATTACAGCAGGTACCAGTCATGGGTTAGCTTGTGGTCCTTTGAGATTATGAGCATCATGTAGTGTCCGGGGTATAGACTCAAGGCATTAGAAACTTGGTATTAGAGCCTAAGGTTCAACAGAGTCCTAGTAAGTCTGATAGCTACTTCTAGTAGAGTCTTGTGCATGGGTGTGTAGCGCGCCACACTTATGGACAAGAAGTTATGAGTTGTTTTAGAAAAAGTTTCCCTTTATTCAATATTCATATCGTGCGGGTGAGCATGAGATCAAGTTAAACTCTCAATATAATTCATCTCTTCCTTATGCTTCCAGAACATGCCTTCCATAGAAGCTAACGAGAGAAGTAATGAAAATCAACCAACCCCTCCGCCCGTTCAGGAAGATCCCCTAAATGAGCATGTCTCCCACTCTGAATTTAGAGTTACTTTCACTACCTTATCTTATTTAGTAGTTGCTCAGAACAATCAGCTGGCTATTATCCTATCAAGTGTTATGGCTCTTTTTTTGCAGAGTTAGGAGAAGAGGCATAGGAAAGAGGGTAGAAAGAATGAGAGGGCCAGAATGTCTAGGCCAAAAAGTGGACAAACAAATCTTCTTTGCCAGAAGTACGGCAAAAACCACTAGAGTATCTGTAGAGCTGGCAGTGATGTGTGTTTTAAATGTGGCAAGCTAGGATACAGAGTCAGATATTGTCCTTAGGTGGGTTCGCAGAGTCAGCATAATGGTCCCCCAGCTCAGTCTGGTCACCCGAATCAGTAGGGTGCCTCTTCCAGTGCCACCAGTGGGCAATGCCCAAATAGGCTTTAGGCACTTCAGTCCCGGTAGGATCAGGAAAAATCTCCTAATATGGACACTGGTACGTTACAAGTGTACCATTTACATGTTCATGCTTTGCTTGATCCAAGAGCTTCTTTGTCCTTTGTAACTTCATATATAGCTGTTGATTTCGGAGTCAGTCCTAAAATCCTAACAGATCCTTTCTTAGTCTCTACCCCAGTGGGTAAATCTATCATAGCCCGATGGGTATACAGGAACTGTCCAATTAGGTTATCTCAGAAAGTCACTTTAGCAGACTTAGTCGAATTAAAAATGACTAATTTTGATGTCATTCTCTGTATGGATTGACTTCATTTCTACTATTAAAAATTGTCCAATTTCAGTTTTTGAATAAAACCATCTTTGAGTAGAGAGTAGTACCTAAGGGAAAGAAAAATGATATCTAAGGGATGTGTCTACCATCTAGTTCGAGTCCAGGACTCTAGTTCATAACCCCATAATCTTAAATCAATGTCAGTAGCATGTGAATTCCTAGATGTATTTCTCAAAGATCTCCCCATATTTTCTCCTAAAAGGAAAATCGACTTTAGAATAGACCTTCTTCCAGATACTTAGCCTGTCTTTATCCTTCCATATTGAATGGCTCCCAAAGAACTCAAAGAATTAAAAGAATAGTTGAAAGATCTCCTAGATAAGTGATTCATTAGACCCAGTGTGTCCCCATGTGGTACATCAGTTCTATTCATTCATAAGATAGATGGTTCTCTCAGAATGTGTATAGACTACCGTCGGCTAAATAAAGTCACAATCAGAATAAGTATCCACTTCTCAGAATCTATGACTTGTTTGACCAACTTTAGGGTGCCAGTTATTTTTCTAAGATAGACCTCAGATCAGGCTATCATCAGCTCAGAGTCAGAGACTATGACATTTCGAAGACAACTTTTAGAACTCGATATGGCCACTTTGAATTCTTAGTCATGTCATTTGGTCTTACTAATGCCCTAGCAGCATTCATGGACTTGATGAACTATGCGTTTAAGCAGTACTTGGAGATGTTCATCATAGTATTCATAGATGACATCCTTGTCTACTCCTGCAATGAACATGATCAGGCAGATCATCTCAGAATCATATTCTAGATTCTTGAAACCCATTAGTTATCATGATATTTGTTCATATCTTACATGGCAACTCTATGATCATAGCCCATACTCATGCAGGTTAGCAATCATGCACGCTTGCAGTTCCCAGTATAAGGAGTTAAAATTCACTCAGTGTTATGAATCATATTCCATGAATACAGATACTCCAGACTTAGGTCATGCAGCTCAGACTCATGTACTCATGTCATGCTTTACAGTATGTTCAATTCCCATAACTCATGTTATCCCCCTAACGATCAACTAAATTTAAATTATGTCATGCATATCCTAAATTTAGGCCTCTTGGTGAATCTATGATATTGAGAATCTCTTTCTCAGGTCTCAGTTAGGTGTCAAATTTTGTATAAGATTCATGCATGCTTCAGGTCCTCGTGTTTTAACCCTTCAGTGAACTCTCCTTATGAAATAATATAGTGATGAGCGATTGCTTAAATGGAAGAGAATAAATGTTTCATGTTAAGGAAAGATTTTTTTCCATACTTGTGATACATGAGGCTGTAGTCATGAAGATAGGTTCAAATGCCAGGGTAGTGTGCAGGTAAATGGCTAGTAAGAAGTTGTATTTAGTTACTGAATGAAGGGGGTAATCAGAATTTTTCATGAGATGAGAAGTTAAGAAAATGCAGAGTATGAGTTTTTATTCAGACCCTCAATTTATATTAGTCTCCATCACATAGTTATCAGAACCCAACATTTATTTCCATTATGAGTCTTAGTTACAGCCTCAATTACTGTCTTAGTTATAGTCTGATTCACAGTCCCAATCCAGTAATCATATTAGTAACTCAGTTCAGTTTCATATTTCCTTGACCATAGCATACAATTATTAGTTATTTAATTATCAGTATTTTAGTACCCCAGTTTAAAGACTATTTTGGAATTATATTATACGTTTGGTCTTGCATTCAAAAATAATATAGTCTTCACGTATTCATGCTCAGTACCTCATGTTGCTCAGTCAAACCTTACCTCATACGCAAAATACTCTACAATTTCAATCTAGACTAAGTACAGTTCAATCTTACATGACCAGTATTCAACTATCAGTTATTCGGTTAATCAGACAAGTTAGTATGTTTAAGTATTCATGCTTAATGCCCATATGAATACTTACAGTAGTTTCAGGTGAAGTGTCGTAATGGGGTGGAGAGTATAATTGAGAGAGAATTCGAGGAATATGTCTAAGCTTGAAAATTTATAGTTACTGTGTATAAGGCTTAGTCACTCTATCTTAGATGATGATTTGTAGGCCTCACCTCATGTTACCAAATATTAGCTCCGATGTGATTTCTTATTCAGATGTTTTATTCATTCTATGCCAAGATTTCTTACTCCCTAAAGTCACTAGAACTCTATAGAAAGAGTGTCAAGGAAATGCTCCAGTGGAATATTAGTTTTCACATGAGTTAGTTCGTAAGCCAATAATTTAGTTTAGAAGCCAGGCAGACAAGTTTGTATGGTTTGGTTTCCCATCTTTCTATCTAGTCATACTATCTGAAGCCTCATGAATGTAACTATTCCAAGATGGAGCAACTAGGTAGCTGCGTGTTCAGCTCAGTTCATGTATTAAGTCCCAATTTTAGATCCCAAATATTTAGTCGTGACTCAGTTTGAAGGTGCCCTATGCATCGTCCCAGCTTTTACTCAGTATCTCAGCTAAGTCAGCATTCTTCAAGGGACATAATGCCCCAAGGGAGAGATGCACCATGACCCCTGAGCTTTCATAGCCTAAACCTCCCAGTTTCTCTTCATGTAATGATTCCAGATTGGAATAATAGGTACTCATGAGTGGACCCTCAAGTTCCAATTCTAGTCGTAAGCCATGTATTCAAGGGGATCAGTTTAGTTCATGATATTCAGTTCATGTATCACGTTTCAAGCTCAGTTATGTTCTCATGTTCCCATTTGTACGTGTTCAGTAACTGATCTCGAGTTGAGATTGGTGATTTTATGTTTATGAAAATCTCTCCTATGAAAAAAGTGAAGAGGTTTGGCAAAAAGGGGAATCTCAGTCCTCGATATATCGGTCCTTACTGAATTCTCAGTCATTTAGGAAAGGTAACTTATGATCTTGAGTTGCCTTCAGACTTAGCTTTCATCCATCCAGTGTTCCATGTCTCCTTGCTAAAGAAATGCATAGGTGATCTAGCAGTTGTAGTCCCTGTAGGGAATATAGACGTTCAGAACAGTCTCTCTTATGAGAAGATTCCAGTAGAAATCCTTGATTGTCAAATTCGTAGACTGAGGAACAAAGAGGTCTCTCTAGTCAAAGTTATTTTATGAAACCAATCCATTGAGGGAGCTACTTGGGACATAGAAGCAGATATGCAGACCAAGTATCCTTACCACTTCTCTGAAAACTCAAACACAACCCAAGGTAAAAGTTTTTCCTTGAACTTACTCAGTTCCATGCTCAGATCTTCCTTTATTGACTTGGTACCGGGTACCATTGCATATTCAATTGTGGTACCAGTTACCATTACATATTCAGTTGTGATTTGATGCATCAGATATACATGTTCAGCATAAGGGACTCACCTTATTTAGTAATCATAGCCATGCATTCATGAATCATGTTCAGCTATGTACTCATACATCAGATATGCATGTTCAGTATTATAATTCATTATATCAGTAATTTTAGCCATGAAATCATTCCTTAGTTGTGCATGTCCAGTAAGCAAGTCCATTCTGTCAGTTCTCCCATCGTAGTCAGTCTCATTCGATGATGAATGTTACTAAGGGGGAGATAATGTAAGACCCCGTGAAATCCTTATGTTAACTCAGCCCTTTTTAAAGCTTGTTAAAGGGTCCCAGACTTAGAAAAAAATTCTAAGTATTCAAACTTAGTGTAGCTTTAGCCTTCATAAGTTGGAAACTCTATTACATAGCCTCTATGGCCTTAAAATGTCAATCTTTAGGTTAATTCATGATCAAGAATGTTAGCAGGTGTTCCCAGATGAGTTTTGTATTTTTCGGATCTCATTTGAACCACGTTTGGGAATCCAAAATAGTGTATCGATACGATGTCGGTGCGCTGCATCGGCCATAACGTCGATCAATATTTTTCCTTGGCTCCTAGTGGCAATTTTTAGTGAACCAATGCAAACTCGATGCGGCGTGTTGGCTATCGCATCGATGCCAACAACACCGCGCGTCATCCTATGCATCGACAGTCCAGTTTTAAGTCATTAAAAGTCGCATCCTTAGTGGGTATTTAGGTCTTTTCCCTACCCCTATTCTGCCCTAAAACACGAGATTTATCCCTCATTGAGAAAAATATACTTATTTTCTCTCAAATTACTCAAGAATAAGAACCCTAGGTGATTTAATTTCATGGCCAAGGATTAATATTTCTACCATTGTTCTTTAGGAATTTAGCAACCAAGGTATGTCAAGTATTCATCCAAGGGTTCCCTTCCACCCTTGAAGTTCAAGAACCCCTTTTAACACAAGTTTATGAGTTTGATGAATTTTATGGTTGAATTTGAATGTGTTCATGATTACTGTGTTAATGGGGTTTCTAGTTCACGATTTACTACAAGATTCATGTGGAATTTATTGATATGTGAGCATTATCATGTGAAACCATGTTGAAACCCTTGAAGTTGTAAATGTGGAATTGAACTATGATTCTTACATGTTGTTTTAGTATAATGTGCATAGATTATATTCTTCAAGTATTTGATGAATTGGGTATGTGAGTTGAATAGTGAAATTATATTATGTCAGCAAATATTCAAGTTCATGTCATGCAAGTGTTTGCTAGAATATCCCAAACGAATGTACGATGACCAAGTACTTAGCTATCATGTTTCAAGATTATGCCATGTCGTATAATTTATGCTATTGAGTCTTGGAGATATTTAATACTCGACAATTTAGCTATTTACCTAGAGCCATGGTCAATCACAGGATAGTACCAGTCATGTCACGATCGGTAGAATTCAGTTAGCTAATAGAATTCAGTAGTATTCCGTCAGTCCATGAAACCCAGTGAACTTAGTTCAATTCAGTTATACAGTACGATTAGAAATAATTCAGTCCAGCCTAGAATATTCTAGAATCCTGTCCAGTGTCTATTCAGTTGGGAGTAGGATTCAGCACCAAGTGAACCCAGGGATGGGGACTCACCTTCCAGTAGAGAGTATGATCCTTAGAAATAGTCCTTGTGTTCTAGAACTACATATCCAGCTTAGGTTGAGACATCAACCTGCTAGTTAAGGGTTGATGAGATGATCTTCCTTCCAGTTGAGGGTACCACCATTCTCGTTCAAAGCACCTACCTGATAAAGGTGACTTAGCTTATCTTTACCCGTGCATGGTACTGACACCCTTCCAGCTGGGGTTATAGGTTGGACCCCAAACTGTTCAGAGAGGGGTATGTTGATTAGATGATTTCTTTGCATAGTCTCAATTTCAATTCCAGTCTCAGTATAGAACTCAATTCAATTTTACTGAAAATTAGGACTGTCAGATATAGTCACTTAGCTCAGAACAGAACTCATTATAGTTCTACATAATCAAGATTATCAGATACAGTCACTCTACTATCAGTAATTCAGTATTAGTAGGCTCAGATATTAGTTAATCAGTATTTAAATTCATTATTCCAGTGTTATAAAAATCTCAGTTATAGTTTACGTATTCACGCATGTACTCTCATTCAGTTATACTCATATCATTCAGTTAGTATTGTTCATGTATATGAACCCATGCATTTCAGCCTACCTCAATTTGCATACCAGGATATTCAAAGTACTGACGCATACTTTTCTTTTGCACTATGATATTTTATATCATAGGTTCAGACACAGTATCTCGATCATACTTAGCAGTTCAGATATTCAGCTGACAGAGTTAGTGGTTAGTCCTCTTAGTTTGAGGACACGATGATTATTTTAGTATTTCAGCTTATTTTAGTAGTTCAGAGTTAGTTGGGGACTTGTCCCATCAACTCCATATTTCAAACAGTTTAGAGGTTTTTCAGACTAGAGTATTTTCATACAGATGTACCAGATTTGGTAATTGTTATACCGTATTCAATTTTATTATAGTATTAAACCTTATGGAATGTTTTCCGCCTAATTTCCATATATAACAGTATTATTATTTAGTTATTGCAGCAGGTACCAATCATGGGTTAGCTTGTGGTCCTTTGAGATTATGAGCACCGTGTAGTGTCTGGGGTACAGACTCGGGGCGTTACAATAAGTTAGAAAAGAAACTATTCCTCAGTTGTCATTAGAAGATTCTCTTGTGCTTAAATTAAAAAAAAAATAGGTTCGCCTCTACTTGTAGTTGGTTGGTGAGATTGTAGCAGAGTTGCAACTATCCTTTATTTTATCAACCAATAGCTTTTCTTCTAGGTTTGTCCTCTCTCTTATATAAACAAATGTGACAAGAGGCAAAACCCTTCTTTTGCATATATTAAAGGATCAATCTTTACAATGAAAACAACTTTTCTTTAAGATCAAAATTCCTTTATCAAGGAGCCTGGTCTCAGTTAAGATAGTCATTCTTAGTCTAGTATGTTTTGAGTCTTTGTAATTGTGCTAAATTGTAAACCTACTCCATTTGTGAGAGATAAATTTAGGTGTCATTATCTGACTCTTTCATTTGATGAAGTTTATCAACTAAATATAGTTGATAATTGAGTGAGAGTAAGCCAAGATGTGTCGACTAGAGTTACTTGACTGTAAACTATATTTGATGTACAATAGTGTGGGTATGAGTTGTCATTAGTTTTAGGGGGTGGGCTTAAAAGGTTAATCAGGGATTACGAGTGAATGTTGTCCAATCATTGGCTTTTTCCTAGTGAAGTTGTTGGTGAAAATCCTATACGGTAGGTCATAGTTTTACTCCCTTGAGTAAGGAAGTTTCTACAAAAGTACCCTCTATTATTTACTCTTTCAGTTGTTACTATTTGCACTGTATTGCCTATTTATTTTGTAGTGTCTCCAGTATAATTGTTCTTAGTTAAGGAATTGATCCCTTGAATGGTGGTGGATGTAAAGTATAGTTGTAATTTGTAAGTTCTCCTATATTGGTGGTTTAAAGGCACCCTTAAGGCCATATAAGGTCAAGCCCATTAACTCAAACGACATGGACTTGGGCGCGGGCGCGGACGCGAGTAGTGTCAGATATTTAATTAAAGATTTTATTTTTGTATTTATTTTTTGTAAAAAAATATTTCTATTAAAAAGGAAAAGTTAGGTCTAGACAGAAAAGTTGCACCTGTTAAAAAAAAGCGATTGTTTAGACTCTATAAATAAAAATGAAAACTCCGAAGTAGCGTATTTAATTTGCAAATATATTTTCAGGCTTGTTGTATATTGATAGAGAATTGCTTGTAATCCCTATAGAATATATAGGCAATAATATTAAGACTCCAAATTTCTTTGATTTTATTTTGATATCTCTTTCGTGTTTAACGGTGTTTTTTTTAGTTGAATTACGATAAGGAATGCTGACGGGACTATTAGAAAGTGTTTTGAATTTTTCAGAATGCGTTTGGGGTCATTTCAGAATCCCAATCAGTGAAGGTCCGTGATAAGAGTGTGTCACACTTTGGGTGTGCCGCGGTAAGGGCGTGCCACACCCTTGGACTGGTGTGATAAGGTCAAGCCACTCTCAATGCTGCTGAAATGCCAACTTTAGTATTTTTAGTTTGGCGCCAAGGGATTTTTGGTTATTAACCCATTAAACAACTCCCCAATAATATTAAACACAAAATCAACCCTCATAACACTTATTAAATGATTTCTCTTCTCCGAAAACCCTCATGAACATAAAAGAGGATATTCTTCTTCAAAATTCAAGATTTTAATTCGATTTTTCCTCAAGAATTCATCAAGGTAAGGTATGTGGGATTTGAACAAGGATAATCATTCATCCTTTCCACTATAAGAGAATGCAATGCTATGGATGTGTTGCGAGAAAGGCGTGCCACACCCTTCGAGTGGCGCGATAAGGACGTGCCACACCCAAGGGCACAGAAATGCCAATTTTTTTAGTTTGGGGTTAAGGGATTTTTGGTCTTTTACCCATTAAACAACTTTCCAATCTTATTAAACAAAAAATCAAAGCTCATAATACATATTAAACGATCTCTCTTCTCCCAAAACCCTCAAAAACACTAAAGATGGGTCTTTTCTTCAAAATTCAAGCTTTCAAAGTTTCAGTTCGAGTTTTTTTCAAGAATTCATCAAGTTCAGTTATGTTGGATTTGATCAAGGATAATTGTTCATCCTTGAGCCCAAAAAGTTGAGGTTTTTACCTAAGTTTTTAAGAATATCATGGATAGGTTTCATACCCATTCTTCATATTTTAAAAATCATGATGTTATTATGTTATTTAAAATTCAAGCAGTTCAAGAATTTACCTTTACTCGTGTTTTACTTACACAATTTCTATTATGAGATGAGTTTCAGTATTTTGACATGAATTTTTATGAGATGATGAATGTGCATGATTTTTAGCATGATTAAGTCAGTTTACAAGTAAAAGCAAATGAATTTATCATGATTCTCTTAGTTTACAACAAATTCAGACTTACTATTTTAATTTTCAAGTTTATTACAACATGATTCAGATTTTAGTTTTGACCTTATGATCATAGACGTGACATGAAATTCACATAGTTATTCATGAGTCTAATTTATTAACAAAATCATAATCGATTTTCAGATTTATAAATTCATATGCTTAATTTAATGTGAATTTCATATATTATGAGCACTAGTATATATTTTAGGAATAGTATTTAGCACTGAGAGGGGAATGTGGGTTCAACGCATTCTATTCGCTAGAAACTACATGACACCATAGGTTTTATGAGCCTTTCCAAAGATTGTTCCCCTTGCCCAAATGGTCTCATTTTAGTGATCATTCCAGTTAAGTTCAAGGTTCTATACCGATGGCAAGGACAGAATAACCCTTCTCAACATGGGTCAGACATTGGACTCCATGCTACCTGATACAAGAATCAACTACTAAAAATGAAATTAACCTTAAGAACCTAAAAATCAGCAGCTACAAGAAAGGGAGATGAAGAAGAAATGCATAAATGTAAAGGATAGATAGTGAGACATACACCTACACTAATGAATAGCACCAAGGTGTGTATCAAACGCCAAGACACACAACACCAATGGAGGATAACACCACACTCTTAGGTGGACAAAAGGAATTCACACTCATCAATCACATCTTTCTTGCCAATTGATCAACACAAGTGAAATCCATCAAATGTATTAATCCTTAGTTGCGATGTCTTTTCCAAGACCTACACTAAGATGGCTTTTCCATGCCCTACACTAAGGAAAGAAAATACAATTTAACTAAAACTCAATCAATTCATCAAAGTCTAATGAAAAGAGAAGATAAAATACCTATTTATACTTATTACAACACAATGACTAAAATACCCTTAATGAGGGCTTCAAGAAAGGATCCTCTTGAGTGTTATTTTATAGTGTAGAAAAGTTCATCATGCCCTTAATGTGAGGCACCTATGGTGTGTAAGATCCTTCCTCCTTTCTTCACTTGGAAAAGGCTTTGAAAAGGTTCCAAAAGGTCTTCAATCACTTGCACCATCCGAGACTTGAACCTTCTATACGTTCTTATACTCTTTGTGCTCTTTATTCTTGTTTCATCCTCTACATATTGAAGGAAATTTGTCCTCAAATTCACACCTTGAAAAATCAAAGAGAGGAACAACAAGCACACAATCCTCATGATATGAGGGTTAGCATTAGTACCATAATTATATGAACACACCAAAGGGGTACACTCTTGGAATATAAGCAATAATCCTTTGCTATGATCATAAAACACTTACTACAAGTATCACAAAGGGCATGGACAAGATAGATATCAAGAAGAGAGGAGTGCAACCCGAAATCACCATCTCAACAAGCCAAGGTTGTTCATATTTGAAATACATCCCCAGATCCTTTGTGTGTAACATGAAAAGCTTAGCACGAATGGCACAGGGGAGGTGGTTTTGGACAATATCAAGAGATAAGGAAACTACAATGGTCTTAATGGCTTTACTATACCCAAAAGGTAATACTCTCTTTCGTTTAGGAACCATAAGATACATTTGTTTTAGTACCTCTACAAAGGACCTAATCAAATATGGTTCCACTATTGATCCTAAGGGACACCTTACCCACATATCATTATTATTCAAATAAGTAATCCAACCACCAAACCTACTACCTCTACACGTTATACATTTAAAATTAACATGGTTATCATCATAGGTAAAGAGGTAGTATAGGAAGGAATCAAGTATGAAGACTTCATGCCGAGGGGATATACTTTTAAAATACAACCAGAAATCCCTTGTTTTGACAATAAAACATTTAGTATGAGCATTACAAAGGATAGGAATAAGACAAAAATCAAGGGAGAATAAGCATAAACCGAGACAATTCCTTTCCCACCCCACTAGTGCACTGAGATCAAATGGATGAAGTACCAAGGTTACTCATTCCTTTTACTAGAAAATCAAGCCCACAATCACCCAAGGCATTACTCACAACTTTTACATACACATGGTCACTATGAACAAGACTAAAATCATGGCTTTCATCACACAAGTTAAAAGGACCATATTCATTATCTAGATCAACATTACAAGCATCAACACCAACTTGAAAATTTTCAATCATACCATTCACATGTTCAAGTAGTGGACTACATTCGTGAGTAAGTTGATAATTATTCACAACCTCACTAGTTGTTGGCAACTCACATACCAACGTAGACTCACCTTGTTTGTCACAAGGGTTAACTAGTGTGTGAATACTCTTGTCACTTGGTAATGGGACCTTTTTCAAGTTATAAGTTCTAGCACTAGGTGGATACAAATTATTCTTACAAAAAGAATTGAGTTTATCATCTAAAGGATCAACTAGTGCTTGCGTACTCACAACAAGAGATTGGTCCTTATGCAACCTAAAAGCACCAAGAGTATCATAAAAGGAAGATTCATACACTTCTTCACTAAGCAAATCTAAAACTATACCACTTTGGCCATTACTAGCCATATCACAATAATTCAAGTTTCTAGGTGTGTAGAAGACAGCTTTGTTACCTTGTAGATCATAGGAAGTGTGTTCTTCACTTGATTTTGCATTATGTCAACCTTCAAGCTTTACATTATAAGGTAATATGTCAAGGTTTTCCTTTGGACTCACTTCTTTATCACTTATCCAAAAATTGGAACTTTCGGCCAAGGGCTTGAAGGAAACTTCCTTGGGACTTCTAGGGTCTTAAACCAACACATGAGAAGAGAAAATACTAGTAAAAATTCTATTATTTGGGTTAGTGAGTAATAAGGATTCTTTATGGACAAGATTCATAATTAAGAATTTCTTTCCCTCTTCAACTTCACTACCCACGGTTTCCCTTCCCTTTTCCCTATTTTCCTCACATTCCTCTTGTATCCCACCACTAAGTTTCTCTCCATCTTAAGGATTGAGCTCATTATCCTTGGATTCTAACTTGTGGAGAGAGCGCATTGGATTTGGTTGATGATGGGTTTGGATTTGTGGCATGGTGTTTTGTGAAGTGTAGGGTCTTTGGTCAAGTGGATTTGGGACTTGGTGGTTTGAATTTTGTGGAGTTTTGGTGGACATAGTCTATCAACCCCCTCTTTAATCCTAATCATGTCACCCCTAATGGATCCTACTTCACCCTTCATAGATCTCAAGTAACCTTTTATAAGGTCCAAATCACCCTTCAAGTCTCGGTTTAGTGCATCCAACTGAGCCATCAAGACTCCCAAAACACCTTTCCCAAAGGTGGGGATGTGGTACCTTCAGATTCCATTACAATTGTACCTAAAAAGAAGTAAAAAAACAGCAAAGGGAAAACCTGCAAAATGAACAAATACGTTAATTCAAGAAACCTCACCACACTCACACTCGGATCTTACCTCACACTTGGTCTCACAAGTGTTGAAAACTTGGCAATACTTGGCAAGTGAATGAGTGGTGAATATACTTTGGCCCGGAATCAATTTTTGTTTGATATGACTCAAATCAAAGTGATGTATGGACTTCAACCAACAAACTACTATGAATTAAAAATGAGAAAAAAAACACAAAAATCGAAGACACGGAATAAACGAACTCTAGACTAATTATCAACCTAGTATGAAGTTACTAGTTTGCTAATTAGTGGTAGAATCAACTCAAAAACAACTAGAAACAACAAATAGAAACTTAGGAATCTAGTTAAGAACTCAATTTGGTCGTTTATATAAGTGATGATATGGTAGATTGTAATTGGGCTTCACTTTTCAAAATTTTCAACTTCCAAATTTTTGTTTTCGGCCAAACACTCCTTTAGGGAAGAATAATTTCGGTTTTAGAAGAAAAATAAAGGTTTGAATCCTTTTTTGGAGCTTCAAATGAATTCAAAATGGCTTGGTCTCCTCAAGTGTACTTTCAATTGTACTTCCTTGTCCCCTCTTCCTTTTTGGAAGACTTAGAATATGCTAGGGAATATTCTTGTATAAACACTTAGTACACTCTCTTTTTTCTCCCTTTTTGGATCAAACAAGCTACTTGAATATTCATCTTCAACAAGATTTGAAGATAGTGGATGAACAATATGAATATTCAAGAGTTGATCACGGTTTGACCACTAGGCAAATGAACCCCAAATTCAAATTTTCTTTTAGATCTAGGTTCCCTTTGCCAAGACAAGTACAAAAAACAATAAATCAGCCACAAAAATGACACACACAAGGTATCCAGCACCATTCCCACCTCAAAAGCTTCAAACAGGTCACAACAATGGTGGATCTAGCTCAAAAACAACCAAATCTTGTTCCAAACATAGATCTAGACTCCCTAGGTGCTAGGGAACAAGAATCTAGCACTTGAAACCAACAAAACAACACAAAAACATGTAGATCTAAGATTTAAAATGCTGCCCAAAAACAAAAAACGTGAAACACCTATTTTTTTCTTGACTCTAGACTCTTTTTTTGTGGAGATTTTCTTAGATCCAAGACTTAGAGTTGTGGGAACAACTCTAATACATGGATCTGATACCAAATGATACAAGAATCAGCTATAAAAATGAAATTAACCTTAAGAACCTAAAAATCAGCAACTACAAGAAAGGGAGATGAAGAAGAAATGCATAAATGTAAAGGATAGATAGTAAAACATACACCTACACTAATGAATAGCACCAAGGTGTGTATCAAACACCAAGACACACAACACCAATGGAGGATAACACTACACTCCTAGGTGGAAAAAAGGAATTCACACTCCTCAATCACACCTTTCATGCCAATTGATCAACACAAGTGAAATCCATCAAATGTATTAATCCTTAGTTTCGATGTCTTTTCCAAGACCTACACTAAGATGTCTTTTCCAATCCCTACACTAAGGAAAGAAAATAAAATTTGACTAATACTCAATCAATTCATCAAAGTCTAATAAAAAGATAAGCTAAAATACCTATTTATACTTATTACAACACAATGACTAAAATGCCGTTAATGAGGGCTTCAAGAAAGGATCCTCTTGAGTGCTATTTTGTAGTGTAAAAATTACATCATTCCCTTAATGTGAGGTGCTTATGGTGCGTAAGATTCTTTCTCCTTTATTCACTTGGAAAAGGCTTTGAAAAGGTTCCAAAAGGTCTTAAATCACTTGCACCATCCGAGACTTTAACCTTCTACAAGTTTCTTGTACTCTTTGTGTTCTTTATGCTTGCACTAGTACCTCACATAGTTTATGTCGATTATGAGAATCTCCCATAGAAGTAAAGATTTTAGAAAATAAGTGGTATGAGAGTCACCCACAGAAGTAAAGATTTTAGAAACTAAGCGCTATGAGAATCTCCCACAGAAGTAAAGTTTGTGTAATGACTCACAAGCTTTATTGAGATACTATTTTATGATATATTTTTAGGTATTTCAACCTTTAGTTTTATTCATGATCAAGGTCAGTCCATCTACATGAAGCATCCACGTTTTTAGTTATGGTATATAATAGTTTTTACTTATTTCATTCACCCTCACATACTCAGTACATTTTAGAAGTACTGACTATATATATGTTTGTATGGCCACATTACTTCATAATGTAGGTACTAATTGTAGCCCACACCATCATGGTCAGGAAGTTCACAGCTTCCAGTCAGCAGGTAATGAGTTCTCTTTATTGCACTCATATGGATTTGTTGCCCACGAGGGGTTACCATCATCAGTCAGTAAACTGGCTACCCAAGGCCTCTGAGTATGCACAGATCTTAGTCTGTACTTAAGATCAGGAATAGCAAGTGGAGCTTCGTACTTGAGTACAAATAGCATTCTATTGATTGTTCGGGCTGAAATATCAATATTGACTCCTTGTACTGGGACTGGATCCCTATTGGGAAAGTCTGTAACCTTCGACACTTTTGGACAATGCTTCTCTACCAAAACTAGATAATTAGCAAAAACCTCCCTTATTCAATTTAGTTGATATGATCTGGGGGGCTTTCTCATCTATGCCACTTTGTATTCATTAAAGCGACGCTCCAACTCGGGATATCCATACAATTTTGTAGGGATAATTTAAAACTGCTTAGTGAATAGCCTTTTGATCTCTCAATTAGTTATCGGTACCAACCTTGCATAGAATTTATCCCTTGCTTCTTCAAGTTTTCACCTGATTGCCTCTCTAACTTGAGGATCCTTACACTTAATCACATTGACATCCTCAGATTTAGTGTCCACATCAGCCGATTTGTTCTGCTCTTCTATATTAGTGGCCTCAGTTCCATCTTTAACTGGCTTGGGTTGAGAGGTAGCAACCCCTGCCTCATCGGGGCTTGAGTTGGTACTGCTAGTGCTACTCTCACTCACCTCTTCAAATGGGAAGAGTATGTAGTATCCCTTTCTCATTGCCTTATGTTGTAGGTGGGTGTTGGCTCACATCTACCTATTTGAGATTAACCCCTTTTGGCTATTGAAAATTTACGTGCCATGATGCCTGAAAAAAAAAGTAAGGAGTTAGTTACAAAACAAAATTTGCAAAAATAGTGAAGAAATTGACTTGACGGTCACACTAACAGTCCGTCAATCATGCGAAGGTCTATCAGATAGGCTTTTAGGCCTTATCAGGAAAGTTTAATTTTTCAAAGCGTTGGGATGGTACATTAGGTTACTAACGGTCCACCAAGTTATCTGTTGCACCTTATCTAGTGAATGCCAACTTTGGGGTCTTTGTAATGGTCCATCTAGCAGTCCATCGAAAGTTCGAATGTCTATCAAGGTTGCCGTCGCATCCCTTTTTTAGTTTCAGCTTTTATTTTGACATTTTGTCAAACACTTAGCGAACAATATTGATTTCTCAGTGCATAATACCACGAATTTTGCATTTAAGCACAACTTTCTCTGTTTACGCACGTGGGTCACTTAGACTTCACCCAATATAGTGTATCTCAAAGTTTAAAACTCAAACTAATCAACAATTCAAAGTAAATGAAGGGAACAAGTCAAAATTTTATTAAACAAACAATAATTCACTTTCATGTTCTTGACATTTAAAGAACACAGGAAAGAGTTATGATAATACCTTGATGGTGTCTTACTTCACTGCTCCCTCTCTTACTAATGGAAAAGTGAAAGAACTTTGAAACTCTCGTTAATGACTGATAACCTTTGATGTGATGAAAAGATGAGAATAATGATGTTGTTTAAATAGGAGAGAAAGAAGAAGAGGGACAGTCTTAGAGGAGTAACTGATTTCAGATTCCCTGAATACAGATAGAGTAAAATAGTTGGGAATTAGAAAAGATGATAACGCACATAACCACTTAATTTTATCTTTTAAAATACATTTGGGTCGATTTCTTAAACATTAAATAGTATTTAAACATAGCCCAGCTTGAACCTAGGGTTTTGTTGACGGTTTACCCAATGGTCCATCGGGTTTGAGACGGTCTTCCAGGTTGACCATCACTCCTTACCAGAAACCAATATATGATTTAGCCTTCCGACATTTAGCTTGATAGTCCGTCAAGTAATTGATGGTCCACTAATCTGTCAGTCAGTTGATTCCAGTGTCTCTATTTTTTGGTGTCAGGTTGATGGAAGAGGCAACAATCCGCTAGGTTTGCGATGGTCCACCAACTTGACCATCAAGCCTTATACAGGATGTTTAAATTTTTTGCCATAGCTTTGACAGTGCCCACGGTGGTCGATCGATATCTTGGCAGTCCGTTGGTATCTCCATCAACCTCCTCACAACTGTGAATGTCCTTTCTTTCAGTGTTTTTAGTCCCGCACATTTCACAAACACATCAGATGGAACAAAAAGGAACCAATAAAATAACTCTAGCTATGATTACAACAACACTTGGTGGGTTGCCTCTCACTATCCCCTGATTTGATGTCGCGGCACATCGCAGTTATCTCGATTACTCAGACTTCATCGAGATATATAGTAGCTATATATTTTGTTGATTCCATTGGACCGATGTATAGCTTTAGTCTCTACCCATTCACCTTGAAGACGCTTTCATCTTTATTCTCAAGTTCAAATACTCCATATGAGTAAACTTGATTCATTCTAAATGGACCAGACTATTTTGATTTTAACTTACCTGGGAATAACATCAATCTGGAGTTGAAGAGATGCACCCAATTATTTTTATGAAAACTTCTTTTTGCAATTCTCCAATCATGGTACTTTTTCATATTCTTCTTTTAAAGATTAGCTCTTTCATATGCCCTAATATGGAACTCATCCATCTCATTTAGCTGCCCCAATCTTAGTTGCGCTGCCTCATTTTAGTTCAAATTCAGCCTTCTAAATACCCACAGCACCTTATTCTCAAATTCAATTGGTAAATGACATGCCTTTCCATAACCCAACGATTATGGTGATATGTCGATTAGTATTTTGAAAGCTGTTTTGTATGCCCATAAGGCATCATTAAGCTTCCTAGACCAGTCTTGTCTACTAGCATTCATTATTTTAGCAAGTATGGCTTTGATCTTTCTATTCAAAATCTCCACTTGCCCACTAGTTATAGGTGGTAAGGAGTTTCTACTTTGTGTTGCTTAACACCATACTTTGCTAAGGCAGTTTGAAATACACGATTGCAAAAGTGAGATCCACCGCCACTTATAATGGTTCATGGCACCCCAAATTAAGAGAAAATGCTCCTTTTAAGGAACGTAACTACTCTCTTCCCTTCTTTGTTAGCCAAAGAAATGGCTTCAACCCATTTTGATACATAGTCAACAACAACTAGAATGTGTTTTATCCCATATGAGCTCATGAAGGACCCATAAAGTCGATACCCTAGACATCAAATAATTCTACCTCTATCATTTTTGTCAAAGGTATTTCATAGTTCTTGGATATTGACCCCTACCTCTGACATTGGTCACATCTTCTCACGAACTCATAAGCATCTTTGAATAAAGTCAGTGTAATGCCCCACAAAATCCTCTTCCAGTTTGAGCCTTAGAGTGTATTTGGTAAAGCAAAAATCTGAGTCTAAATGTTTTGGAAATATCTTCCCAAGTATGAAATACTTTGAATCATGTGGGAATCTATTTGAGCATGAATTAAGATCATAGAGGTACCCTAAATCAAGGACGTGTTAAAAGCTTTCCTATCGTTCAAGTTTTAGTGACCGTCAAAATTTATGTCAACTTTAATCAACCATAACTACTTTTATATATCGAATTAGAGCACCTACTATATATCAAATGAAATCTCTTCAAATTATATTTCCAACGATACTAATTTTGTCAAAAACCCATAGCGTAGCAAAGAGTTATACCCATTTTACTTTAGCATGTCTGGCTGAGAAACTGGTGACGACAATTATGACAAGCCGTCATGCCCGCGATGGCCTATCACCAATGTCGTCAGACCTGGGCAAATTTCTGACCCTGGTGACGACATTTTATGACAAGCGTGACGACCTATCACAAATTTCATCAACCTTAACCAGAAACTCAAAATTTCACCCTTTTATGACGACAATTCGTGACGGCCTGTCACCAACTTGACGGCTTGTCACGGATGTTGTCAGCTATTTTTTTCAGCAATTCAATGACGTTATTGCAAGGGTATTTTGATCTTTTCCCACCTTTTGGAAGCCTCTATAAATATGAGAACCCTCATTCAAACCCTAATTTCTCCATTTCTCTTCCATTTCTCTTCCAATTCTCTTCCAACTCAGTGAACCATAGAACTTTGTATCCTCAGACAAGTGTAGAACTTAAGAAAGCTCAATAATCTCAGTTATCTCTATAATCTCTGTATTGCTAGTAATCTAGCCTCAGCCCTGTAATCAGCTCAGATCTAATAGTATTCAAGTGATTTAATTCTAATCTCAGAAGAGATTTGAGTAATCTATTCAAGCTCTGTATCATCAGTCAGATACAATGATTCGATACCTTTTTCATCAGATACAGAACTAAGTAATCTCAGTGTAACTCAGTCAGATCTTTTAAGAAACATGACCAGTATCAGATTTAGTTCAGTTGTGTTCAATTGAGAATTCAGTTTAGAGTCTTTCAGTTGGGAGTAAAAGCTAGCATCGAGTGAGGAAAGGGATGGCAGCTCTCCAATCAAAGAGGCCAAGTCGCTTGGAGTGATCCCTGAACTCCAGAACTGCATAGCCAGCATAGAATGTAGGAGTCCACTTCAGTAGAGGCTATCACCGTCAGAGAGATTTGACTATTATATTGCCTCAGGACAACTTTCTGTGAGGGTTATCCCATCAGAGAGGCTTGACCAAAGAGGTCTTTACCTGTGGCACGGTATTGACACCCTTCCAATTGGGGTGATAGTTTGGACCCCATCTGTGGTAGGTTGGGGCATGACGGTTAAGTAACTACTTCCTATAGTTGTAGTTTCAGTATCAATCCTCAGAAATCAGGACTATGTGCTATAGTTGTCTATCTCAGTGAGGAACTAAGATAGTTCTATTGATTCATGGACCATCCTATCAGATAGGCTTGATCTCATATATAGATTTTTATTATCATATCTAGAGATCTCCTATTAGAGAGGCTTGATCTCAGTCTCAACCATGTTGAGTATTCTTATTATCATATCTGAAGATCTCCCGTTAGATAGGCTTGATCTCCATCTTATATTTTGTTGAGTATTCTTGTTGTCAGATTCAGAAATGATCATACTTTTTATCATTGATAATCGCTTACGGAGTAATCTGTTAGAAAAGTTGATCTCTAATCCTGTCAGTCAAAAGTAGTAAGCTCAAAATTCAGTCCTTGATGTGAGTACATTCAGACTCTCAGTTATCAGTATTAGATGAGTTAGAAATTCAGTATCTCAGTGTCAGTAGTGAGTTCAATCTGCAGTAAAGTGGTATCTAAGTTTTAGTATCTAGGGTTGCCATGATTGTGTTCATGGTCTGTGCATTCATATATGTGTTCTCATATGGCATCTTCATAATTATTCAGTTTAGATATTGTGCATACATGAGCCCTTGGATTAGCCTACCTCGTCTACATACTCGGTACATTATTGTACTGATGCATTTGCACTATGGTGTTTTATTTGACACCATAGGTTTAGAGGCACGGGATCTAGAGTATTCTTAGCAGTTCAGTCCCAATCAACAGCAGTAGCAGTGAGTCCTCTTCTTTCGAGGACGAATCTTAGTTTATTATTATTGCTTCAGACATTATTTATTTTTAGTTGATAGAGTTAGTTAAGGACCTATCCCATCAAATCCACAGTCCAGGAAGTTTAGAGGCTTTTCAGACGGATGTATTAGTATTCAGTTTTCTGTATTATGAGTATTCATATATGTGTTGAACCTTATGGCTAGTTTTGCATTTATTTCAGATATTATGCAGTGTACAGGTACAAATATTAGTAAAGGGTTAGCTTGTGGTCCTTTGGGGTCATAAGCACCATATGACGGCTCAGGATGGGATCTCAGGGCGTTACAAACTTGGTATCAGAGCCTAAGGTTCAAGAGTGTCCTAGGGAGCCTGAAAAGCCACATCTAGTAGAGTCTTGTGCATTGGTGTGTAGCGCACCACATTTATGTACAAGAGGCTACAAGATGTTCTTAGGAGCAGTTTCCCTTCTTTCAATGATCATTTTGTGTGAATGAGCATGAGCTCTAGTTGATCCTCAGTCTAATCCACTTATTTCTTTTAATTACAGAGTATGCCTCCTCGCAGAGATTTTATCTGTGGGGTTGATGATCAGCCCCCACAGCCAGTAGATCCTTAGAATGAGAGTGTGTCACATGCAGAGTTTCGAGTAGCTTTTTAGGTGCTAGCCTAAGCTGTGACTAGTGTTTAGGGCAACTGTCAGACTGCAGCCCTACCTTAGCAAGATGGGGACTCAGCCGCAGTTAGAATTAGAAGTTTCATGAAAGTAAACCTGCCAGAATTCTTTGGGTCAATAGTAGGTGAGGACCCGCAGCTTTATCTAGAGGAAGTAAAGAAGATCGCCCAGATTATACATGTTTCTGAGAAGGAAAGTGTTGATTTAGCATCTTATTAGTTGAAATATGTTGCTCATAATTGGGTAGTGATGTGGAAGAAGAGTAGAGGGGAGAATGCATCTCCTGTGACTTGGCTAGAGTTTCAGAGTGCCTTTCTAGATAGGTTTTTCCCGCTAGAGATAAGAGAGGCTAAGGTAGAAGATTTCATGAACGTAAGGCAAGGTTCTATGACCGTGAAAGAGTATTGTCTTAAGTTTAACCAATTAGCTAAGTATGCTCCTGACTTGATAGCTGACCCTAGAGAGAGTATGAATAAGTTTGTGACTGGTGTATCCGGGTTAGTATTAAAAGAGTGTAGGACTGCTATGCTTTATAGAGATATGGACCTTGTTAGACTGATGATGCATGCGCAGCAGATTGAGGTGGATAAAATGAAGGAAAGAGATTGAGTGAGTAAAAGAGCTAAGACAGGTAGTCGTGGTTTCTCGCAGTCAGGGTCTCAAGGTGGTAGTAGTTCTCAGTATGGCCAGATATTTTTAGTTCCATCTTCATCTTCATCTATTGTACCCGTACCTATGTTTGGGGGTGTTAGATCTAAGGGGGCGCCAAGCTTTAAAGCCCAGAGTAGTACTAGTGGTGTTCGTATCCATCCGCATTGTGGAGAGTGTGGCAGGCGCCACCAAAGTGTGTGTAGAGACGGTAGTGATGTGTGTTTTGGTTGTGGTGAACAAGGACATAGAATGTGAGAATGTAGAGTGCTAACTCAGAGGGGTAGACTTCATGCGCTTCAGGCTCTCCTTGATAGGGAAAGATCCCCTGAAATAAACCCGGGTATGTTATGAGCCCTTTATCTTTATGATATGCATTGTTAGATCCTTTTCTCCCATTTTGAGCTTATACGTTGGCATGAGTCATGCATGAGTTTTAGATCTTGATCGGTCAATCATGACCCAGTCTGTAGGTGCCCCGCACACCGCCCCAGTATTTCAGCAAAGTATGTTTAGAAGGACATAGAGTCCCAAGGGGGAGATACCCCATAGTATTATGATGTTGCATGCCATTAGATTCATCCCAATGCATGTTCAGAAATTCTTTATGAATTTAGCATCAGTCGTTATTGCATTGTCAAGTCATGCTTTCAAAAGTCAGCTTATCCGGACATTCATGCATTAGATATGCGCATTTAATAGAAATGAGTTCAGCTTGTCAGTGTGTGATCAGTCATGCATTCTTGAGATCATCCCAGTTATGAGTCCATGCATCATATATGTATGTGTGTTATGAGAATTCAGCTATGAGTATCATCAATCGAGTATTACATGCACCAGAAATGAATCATGCCTAGTATGAGAACTCAGTATGTCAGTTATTCCAGTTGCATAAGCATGCCTTGAAATATTTCCATTTCTTGAGTAGCTTCTGTTGATCCGTATTTTCAGTCTATCAAGAAACATTCGAGGACGAATGTTCCCAAGAGAGATAATGTAATGCCCCGCAAAATCCTCTTCCAGTCTGAGCCTTAGAGCATATTTGGTAAAGCAAAATTCTAAGTCTAAATGTTTCATAAATATCTTCCCAAGTATGAAATACTTTGAATTATGTGGGAATCTATTTGAGCATGAATTAAGATCATAAAGATCCCCTAACTCAAGGACGAGTTAAAAGCTTTCCTATCGATCAAGTTTTTGTGACTGTCAAAATTTGGGTCAACGTCAATCAACCATAAATCATTATATATATCAAATTAGAGGACCTACAATATATCAAATGAAATTTCTTTGAATTATCTTTCCAACGATACCAATTTCATCAAAAACCAATATTGGGACAAAGAGTTATACCCAATTTACTCCAGCATCTCTAGCTGGGAAACTAGTGATGACAATTGTGATAAGCCGTCACGCCCGTGAAGGCCTATCACCAATGTCGTCAGACCTAGGTATATTTCTAACCCTGGTGATGACATTTTGTGATAAGCAGTCATGCCCGTGATGGCCTATCACTAATGTCGTCAACCTTAACCAGAAACTCAAAATTTCACCCTTTTGTGATGACAATTTGTAATGTCCTGTCACCAACTTGATGGCTTATCACGGATGTCGCCAGCTATTTTTTTCAGCAATTCAAGGATTCTTTTACAAGGGTATTTTGGTCATTTTTCACCTTTTGGAAGCCTCTATAAATATGAGAACTCTCATTCAAATCTTAATTTCTCCATTTCTCTTCCAATTCTCTAAAGAGAGAATATCTAGGGTTTTAATTCAAGAACCCTTATCTTCCAAACATTCATCCATAATTCTTTAAGATTTCTTCAAGAATCTAGTTCCTCATGGTGTGGGCTTCGAGTATTATTTATTACAAGTGCGGATAGAGTCTCAAGCATTAGAATTCATTCAATTTCAAAGATTAAGATATGTAGATGTTGATTCTTGGGTCCCTTTCATCCAAGAAGCTCAAGAACCCTTTTCAAAACTCAAAGATTTTTATGTTTATGAGTTTTTAATGATTTGTATGAGTTGAAATTGATGTTCAATGTGTTGTTGAGTTTTCATTCATGTTTGTTTACAAGATTCATGAGCCTTAACCCTAGTAGGTGGAATCCATTGATATTTGCGATGAATCTTCCTTATGTTGCTTTCTATGTGATGTGTTCATGTCAAATGGGTGTAGAAATGGTTGAATAAGCGAAGCATATTTCCCCTAGGTTTGATAAAGAGCTTAGGTGAAGCATAAGGGCCATAGTAGCATGTTGAAGATGAAACCCCTAATTGTGAGTTAGTTTATGCATGCCTAGTGTTTGATAAAATGCCCAAGGGAATGAATTATTCCATGATAGTATAAAGTTTCCTCAAGCCATGTGATATCCAAACACATATCAAGATTGATATAGGTATGAAATAGTTAAGGTAAAACCTTGTTGAATGGAGTACAATCTAGTAGCATATTTTCTCTACGTTATTATATGATTATGTTTTCGAGATGCTTAAAGTGACCCCTTGGCAACTGTGATGATGAATAAGATGTTTGTGATCGTTAAATGCTTGAGGTGATGTCTTGAATTATCATGATGATGAATGAATGATTATGCTTTACTTTTATGTTATCGAGTTTTGGGGGTATTTATCCCAATAATAGAGCTGTTGTCTAGAGCTCGTGTCAGTTTCTCGATAATTCTAGTCGAGCCATGATTCTCAAAACTCAGTGAACTATAGAACTCTGTATACTCAGACAAGTGCAGAACTTAAGAAAGCTCAATAATCTCAGTTATCTCTGTAATCTCTGTATCGCTAGTAATCTAACCTCAGCCTTGTAATTAGCTCAGATCTAATAGTATTCAAGTGATTCAATTCGAATCTCAGAAGTGATTTCAGTAATCTATTCAAGATCTATATCACCAGTCAGATACCATGATTCGATACCTTTTTCATCAAATACTGAATTAAGTAATCTCAGCGTAACTCAGTCAGATCTTTTGAGAAACATGATCAGTATGAAATTCACTTCAGTTGAGAATTCAGTTCAGAGTCTTTCAATTGGGAGTAGAAGCTTGCACTGAGCGAGGGAAGGGATGGCGGATCTCCCATCAAAGAGGCCGAGTCGCTAGGAGAAATCCCTAAACTCCAGAACTGCGTAGCCAACGTAGGAAGCGGGAGTCCCCGTCAGTAGAGGTTGTTACCGTCAGAGATGTTTGACTATTATATTCCCTTAGGCCGACTTCCTGTGAGGGTCATCCTGTTAGAGAGGCTTGACCAAAGAGGTCTTTACCCGTGGCATGGTATTGACACCCTTCCAGCTGCGGTTACAAGTTCGACCCCACCTATGGTAGGTTGGGGCATATCGATTAAGTAACTACTTCCCACATTTGTAGTTTCAGGATCAATCCTCAGAAATCATGACTGTATGGTACAGTTTTCTATCTCATCGAGGAACTCAGATAGTTCCATTGATTCATGGACCATCCCATCATATAGGATTGGTCTCATATACAAATTCTTATTATCATAGCTAGAGATCTCCCGTCAGAGAGGCTTGATCTCAGTCTCAGACCATGTTGAGTATTCTTATTATCATATCTAGAGATCTCCCGTCAGATAGGCTTGATCTCCATCTCAGATTCTATTGTGTATTCTTGTTGTCAGATATAGACATGATCATACTTTTTATCATTGATAATTGTTTTCGGAGTAATCCATTAGAAAAGTTAATCTCTAATCCTGTCTGCCGAAAGCAGTAAGCTCAGAATTTAGTCCTTGATATAAGTGCGTCCAGACTCTCAGTTATCAGTATTAGATGAGTCTAGTAATTCAGTATCTCAGTATCAGTAGTGAGTTCAGTCTACAGTAAAGTGGTATCTGAGTTTCAGTATCTAGAGTTGCGATGATTGTGTTCATGGTCTGTGCATTCATATATGTGTTCTCATGCGGCATCTTAATGATTATTTAGTTTAGATATTGTGCATGCATGAGCCCTTGCATTAGACTACCTCATCTACATACTCGGTACATTCATGTACTGACGCATTTATTCTATGGTGTTTTATTTGACACCATAGTTTCAGAGGCATAGGATCCAGAGTATCCTCAGCAGTTCAGTCCTAGTCAGCAGCAGTAGCAGTGAGTCCTCTTCTTTTGAGGAAGATCTCAGTTTATTATTATTGCTTCAGACTTTGTTTATTTTCAGTTGATGGAGTTAGTTGGGGACCTGTCCCATCAAATCCATAGTCCAGATAGTTTAGAGGCTTTTTAGATGGATGTATTAGTATTCAGTTTTTTGTATTATGAGTATTCATAGATGTGTTGAACATTATGGCTAGTTTCCGCATTTATTTCAGATATTATGCAGTGTATAGGTATAGATATCAGTAAAGGGTTAACTTGTGGTCCCTCGGGGTCATAATCACCGTGTGACATCTCGGGATGGGATCTCGGGGCGTTACAGTTACCCAATAGTATCCACTTTATAGCACCTTTCTAATATTATGGTAACCGGCATAATGACCTCCAACTGGGGAAGCATGACATGCATCTAATATACTCAACTTATCTACTTTTGGAACTTACCTCCTTATGATATTGTCAGCACATCGTTGAAATAGATACTGCTCAGCCCAGAAGTTATGTGTCACATCATGAAGAAATTTCTTTCTTTGATGAAAATAAAGATATTCTGGAATCACCTCGCTCACCACATAGTTTGCGAAATCAGCATACCAAGGTATTTTCTCCATAACAGCAGCCAAGATTTCCTCATTCAAAAATGCATCATTGATCTCAATTTCAACTCTAATTGCTTGCTCACCTTCCAGCCTAGACAGATGATCCGCAACTTGGTTTTTGTACCCCTTTCGATCTTTGACTTTGAAGTCAAATTCTTGAAGCAATAGCACCCATCTAATCAAACTTGGTTTCACATCCTTTTTTGCCATCAAATACCTCAAGGCTACGTGGTCAGTGTGGAGCACCACCTTGGTTCCTAGCAAATAAGCCTGAAACTTCTCAAAAGTATAGACTATTGGAAGAAGTTCCTGTTCTATGATGGTGTAGTTCTTTTGAGCTCCATTCAGAGCTTTGCTGGCATAATAGATTGGATAAAACAATTTGTCCTTCTTTTGTCCTAGCACAACTCCAAGGGCAATAACGTTTGCATCACACATGATCTCAAATGGTTTTGAACAATCCAGTGCAACAATGATAAGAGAATCAACCAGCTTCCCTTTAAGGCATTCAAATTCCTTCAAGCAATCATCATCAAAAGAGAACTTAGCTTCCTTCTCCAAAAGTTTGAAAAGTGGGTTTGCAATCTTTGAGAAGTCCTTTATAAACCTCCGATCAAAGCCAGCATGGCCAAGAAAACTACGCACTTCCTTCACTGAAATGGGAGGTGGTAGTTTCTCAATAACCTCAACCTTAGCTCGATCGACCTCTATCCTCTTTGCTAAAATTTTGTGTCCAAGAATAATGTCCTTCTTCACCATGAAGTGGCATTTCTCCCAATTAAGCATAAGATTGAACTCCTCACACCGCTGCAAGGCCCTACTTAGGTTCACCAAACATAGCTCAAATGAATCTTCTACCACAAAAAATCATCTATGAACACCTCTAAGGTGTCTTCAACCATATCTGAGTAAATAGACATCATGCACCATTGAAAAGTAGCGGGTGCATTACATAACCCAAATGGCATCTTCTTGAACACAAAAGTACCATACGGGCATGTGAATGTCGCCTTCTCCTGATCTTCAGGGGCAGCAAAAATCTGATTGTAACCAGAATAACCATCCAAGAAATAATACCACCCCCTTCCCGCCAACCGATGAAGCATTTGATCCATAAGGGCATTGGAAAGTGGTCCTTCAAAGTCCATGAGTTCAGTTTACGATAGTCAATGCAAACCCTCCACCTAGTCATAGGCCTAAGGGAAATCAACTCATTCTATTTATTTGCAATAACAGCCATGCCCCTTTTCTTCGGCACATATTGAACTAGACTTAACCATTTACTGTCAAAAATAGGGTAAACTACTCCTGCGTCCAGCAACTTAATAATTTCCTTCTTAACTACCTCTTGCATTGGTGGGTTAAGACGATATTGGTGCGTGGTGGTTGGATTACAGTCTTCTTTAAGCTGTATCTTATGAGTGTATATGCCCGGGGAAATACCAATAATATCTATAATAGTTCAGCCTATTGCTCTTTTGTACCTCCGAAGCACCGAAATAAGTGCTTCCACCAGATGCTCCCTAAATTAGTTACAATAATCATGGGTAGCATGTTTCCATTTCCCATAAACACGTACCTTAAATGCCTTGGCAGCTCTTCCAACTCCAACACCGGTGGCTCTTCAATGGATGGCTTCGCCGGTAGTATTGGTCGATTCTTAAGATCAAGATCTAGCTTCTTAGGAGCATAAGAGTATGATCTTATTCCTGTCAAAGCACAAATAGTCTCTTCATACTCCTCAATGCCTTTATGATTAAAATTCATCAGTACTGCAGCTAAAGGCCCAACAGCAAATTTCTCTTTAATCGGCACCTCCTGCTCATCCTCATAATACACATCAATAATTGAGAACACACTTATTTGTTTATGATGCTTCATGGATTGGCATACATCAAATCTTACCACTTCATCATTCAGCCTGAATAAGAGCTCATTATCTCACAAATCAATAAGCACACTTCTGATTGTGAGGAAAGGTCGACCCAAGATTATAGGCACCTCGAAGTCCACCTCACAATCCAGAATTACAATCCAGAATTATCCCCCAGTTTGTAGATTACTACTCTTTTTTTGTCATAAATTTTTTTATAAATTTAGCATATCTTGGTATCTGCTCAAGTGCCTCAACAAAAGGCACATTCACTGTCAGCTGTTTCAACATTGCCATGAATTTACTAAACTTTGTGTTGTTGGCCTTCTTCTTTAATCTATGAGAAAAGAGAGGCGGTGGTTTTGGGAGAGTAGTCACCACTGCTTCCTTTTCCTTGTCTTTTCCTTTTCCTAACTCATCAACCTGCTGATGATTAGAAAGGATATCAATGCCATCCAGTTTCTCAGATTCCATTGGTTTACCTTCTTCAAGGTCAACATCTTCTTTGATCACCTCTTTATTCACAACGTTTCCCACATATGGGCCAGATAAAACCTTACCACTCCATGTGGTAATGGCCATGCAAGAGCCATCATTACAAGGGTTCTATATTGTATCACTTGGCAATGTTTTGCTCTTCCTCTAATTTAATGTTGCTGAGAGTTGGCTCATTTGTTACTCTAATTGTTTGATAGAAGTAGAGTGTGAATTTACAAACTAACTCCTGGAACACAAATCACTCATCATAGTAGTGACCCCAGAGTTGGTAGCCTTAACTCCCTTTAATAATTTCTCCATCTTTTCCTCTATAGACATCTTTCCAGAGCTAATTGCAGTATTATCTCTGCTTCTGGGAGGTACATATATCCTGTCATTCTTGCTCTTCTAATTTCCTTGATACCTATCCTTGTAACCACCCTTGATGTAATAGTTTCTACTATGGTTTCCTTAGCTATTGTCTCAAAAACCCCCTGATTATTTAAATAGTTCACCTCTTCTTCTGAATCAGCGTCAGCTCTACCTTGGAATGCAACATCTTTCACCTACTCTATATTTCTAGACAACAAATGCTTAGTCAGTAGATCCATTTGTGTCTTCAAATATGCCATGTACTGATCACGTTTTTCCTCCTTCTTATGTTGCACTGTAGTCATACCACCAGACACAGTAGGTCTTTCTACCATAGAATCCTTGGTATGCCAAGCTCTACTTTGTTTGGTTATCCAATCAAGCATCTTTGAAGCCTCTGAAAAAGTGAGATCCACAAATGATTCTCCATAGCATTATCCACAATTGGCTTCATAATAGAGTTCAAATCCCAATAAAGAGTATCCATCAAATGAATATCCATCATATTATGGTTCGAACATTGCATCAATTTCTTTTTAAAACTCTCCCGGGTCTCATGAAGAGCTTTAATAGGAATCTTCCAAAAGTTACTGATTTTATCCCTCAACTGTACCCTCTTGGAGGGTGGAAAGAACCTTTCTAGAAAAGCCTCTTTCAACTGCCTCCAGTTGGTTATAGAGTCGGGAGTCAGTCCATTGAGCCATGGTATCATCTCTACAGACAGAGACAATGGAAATAAGCATAGTTGGATAGCATTCTGTCCCACTCCCGGGTTATTGAAAGATTTGCAAATGGTGACAAAGTTCACAAAATTCATGATAGGATCATCTCCCATAAGACAACCAAACAACCCCTTAAGATGAAAGAGTTGAATCATCGTACTGGTAATATTGAATTTAGATCCAGGTGCTAAAGTTAGAGGAATAATATCTCCAATTGCACCAGCTCCATCCATTCCATATTCGTCATCATTCAGATCAAACTGTACCAGTTGTCGATCCTACCTCACCCTAAAGAGGCAATTTCTATTTATATTTTAATTCATTGGTGCAACCACATTATCTGCATGCCTCAGGTTAACAGGATCTAACAAATCATCATCCCCCAAATCATCATCATCTGGATTAGGATGATGCATCGGCTGGCCGTCACTCTACTGATTAAGTTAAGATCTAGCTAGAGTAGCTAGTCTTTCAGCATCTTAGGGATCTTCCATTCTGCCAATTAGTTGCAGTTTTAGATGTACTAGTAATAATGGTGCAACTGATCTCCATGTACTTTGCATACACAATACTACCCTACACAAAAGAAAAACAACAAACAAAGGTAAAATTTGGGAAACTTGACTAAAGTTCAATTAACAAACACAAACTTATTTGACAATTATATTCCCCGGCACGGTGTCAAAATTTGATACACCCAAATTACACCTTTCTTATGAGAGAGTAAGCGGTCACTATCAAATATAGAACCCAACTAGGTTGGGTGTCGAATCCCACAAGGAATACTGTGTCCACTAAGTATTGTGGTTGTTATTAGACTGTCGATCAAAGATTCCTGAATAAGAGGGGTTTTGATCTATGAATTGTATTCTAAATAATTGCAACAGAGTTGTTCCAACTAATAACACTTTATGCAAGTATTAATTCAATGATATTAAACCAACTAGAGTTATGGTTACTAAGATGTTTAAACAATTACGGTTTTGAATCACTGTTGAGTTCTAATCAATAACTTCAATTGCAGGAGTAGCTGAATTATATTATTTACCCATGAGTTTCTCAACCTTAATGGATAATTTATCCTTTAACTCTCTCAAACTTAAAGAATGTATTGATTATTCAACTATTTTCTCATGTAGGTTAACCCTGTTAAGGCATTTTCCATTAATCTAAAGAATTAGGTCTCTAGATTCCATGTAAACCCTTTCTTTTCCTAACAAGCACTTTTCCATTCCAACAAGTGATTGTTCTTGGGCTCACTTTTCAAGTTTGCAATAAAGAAAATTCATTATAGTGAATAAGGGTTTATGCAACATTAATTATCTTCAGAAACTCAATTGGAATCAAAACCCATATCAACTGTTTACATCAAGAATCTCATAACCCTAGTTATCAAAGCTTAGCCACTCATTCCCATAGAAGAAAGAGAAAGAATACTTGTATTATTCATAAATAAATTCCGAGTTCACTTACCAAAGTTACAAGAATTAATTCTTGAGTCATCAATAGCAATGGAATGATTAGATCCACAAAAGTAGTTTGATTCACAAATTTTTATGTTACAAAGAGTTTTAAAGATAGAAAACTAAGATAAAACAATCTCCAAGATTCAGAATATCCTAAATTAACCCTAACTGGCATTTATATGCTCCCAGGATTGAAAGATTTAAAATTTAAACTCAAAAAAAAAAATTGCATCCAAATTGATGGTCTAACTGACGGCCTGTTGAAAGTCTGAATGTCCATCACATGGTCCAACACTGAGTTCTCCAAGATGTCAGGTTTTATTTAGTCCTGATGGCTACCTTGGCAGACCGTCAATGGCCCGGTGGTCCATCGCATAGTTCGTCAATCAGTCCTCTGCAATCTTACATTCTGTTTAAGATTGATGGCCACGTTGGCGGTCCACTGCAAACTTGATAGTCTGCCACTTGGACCGTTGCGTGGGTCTTCCATCTGGAACCTTCTGTTTAGCTCTGACGATCCTCTTAGCGGTCCATCGCATGACTAACGGTCCGTCATTTGGGCCATCATTGACCTTTTTTTGCTGTTTTCCTGAGTTTTCTTCTTCAGCTACTCCTTAACCTGAAATCACTCAAATCCACCATTAAAGATAACTTTAGTTACTTAAAAATACATAATTTTCCCGATAAAAAGATGCATAATGTTTTTTCAAAAGTTGTAACATCAGTATTCAGACATGCTTGATATTGTTGATGTTTAGATTGTTAATGCATATATAAAGGATTATTGAAAATTTACTTGATGAAATTGTCTTATGACTTTAAGTGTACTTATAAACTTGGTACATCATGTTGTATGCTGTGAGGTTGTAAAAATTTGATATTGATAAACTTGTTTATGTTGGATCAGGTACCACGTCGGTACGGATACGTATATGTTGGATCGGGTACCATGCCGGTACAAATATGTATATGTTGGATCGTGTACCACGTCGATATGGATATGTATATGTTGGATTGGGTACCATAACGGTACGGATATGTATATGTTGAATCGGGTACCACACTGTTACAGATATGTATATGTTGGATTGGGTACCATGCCAGTATGGATATGGATATGTTAGATTGGGTACCACGCCGGTACAGAAATATATATGTTGGATCGGGTACCATGCCGATATGGTACATGAACATAGATTGTTCCCTACAGGTCATGACTATTTGGGCAAAAATAAGTCTCATAGCATGTGTGTACATATTTGTGTTGAATTTATGGATGTTTACAGTATGGTTGTACTCTTGATGGTTATGTGGCTTGCTTGTGAGCACTGTTTGATCTGTTATTATTGTATTGTTAATTCATTGGGTATTTGATTATGTGATATGTATTTGAAAAAGTGAAACTCTATACTTACTTATATGTTGGTTGACTTGCTTCATTTATACGTGTTTTAATGGTAGCTCTCCAGAATGGCTAGTTATCATTCTTTAATATTATAAGAGAGAATTTGGTTGTTAGCCTGAGAGATTAGTGTGGGTTGTCTTTGATTACGGGTTTGTTCCTGTGAATATGATTAATGAAAAAGATAAGGTGAATAAAGAGAATAGTGATGTATTAGCATTGTATTGTGGTTGATTGTGTGAATGAATGGGGCTAGAGTATGTTAGTAGTGAATATAATATTGATGGAGTTAGATGATGTAAGTTATATAGGTAAATTAATAATGTTATTACAATCTTAGTTGAATTATATTCCATTCAAGATGTCATGATTTATTTTCCTTAATTCAATTTTATGATTATATGAACTAACAGGGTCGGTCAATGATGCCTACTAGTATGTGTGGTTGTACTGAACCTACTCTTCTATATTCCTTTTTGGGGTGTAGACTGAATGTAGGTTACTTTGCAGTTACTAGATGGATGACAATATTCAGCACTAACTTCTGCACTTTCTTCCTGGAAGATGTTAGAGTCCTTGTATTTATTTTACTGTCAGTCTATATTGTAATAGGTAGCTCTTTTACATGTCAAACCAAGTCTTGGGATAGTGACTGACATTTGTAAGAAGTTTTTGAAGAAATTTATTAATTAGTATTTAATTTACTTATTATATTTAATTCAGTATTCCCTTAAAAAAAAAAGTTTTCTGCATATTTTTAGTGGGTAATAAGGATTCTCCTAGCTATTTAGAATAGCATAGGTGCCCGCACGATCTGCTAATATGGGTCGTGACACGGTTACAAGAATGACATCCATTAGAAGAATTTTGACTTTACAATTTATATATAATCTGTATGTACATCAAATGGACGTTAAAACTACTTTCCTAAATGAAATTTTATTTGAAGAAATTTATATGAAACAACCTGAAGGATTTATTCTTCCTAGTAATGACATAAAGTTTGTAAGCTAATGAAGTCTTTTTATGATTTGAAACAAGCACCAAAACAATGGCATGAAAAGTTTGATAGCATGATACTACTAAATGAATTTGTACATAATTTTGTTATGTGTATTTACTTCAAATTTACTAAAGATTATGGAGTTTTTATTTATCTTTATGTTGATGACATGCTGAGTTTTGGTACGAACATGATTTAAATTTTTGAAACTAAAAAATATCTAACTTCAGTCATTAAAATGAAAGATTTGAATGAAGTAGTTACTATCTTAGGTATCAAAGTCAAAAGAATAATAAGAGAGTGACTTTATCACAAGCTCATTATATTAATAAGATACTTAACAAGTTCAATCATTTGGATATAGAGAAGTATAAAACTCCATATAATTCAGGTATAAAGCTTACTGAAATACTGAAAAAATAGTGGCTCAATTAGAGTATGTAAGTGCAATTGACAGTTTGATGTATGTGTTGCACTGCATTAGGCCTGATATAACATTTGTCATCTGTAAACTTTCATGATTTACAGGTAGTCCAAGTATTTTTCATTAGAAAGCTATAATTAGAGTATTTGAATATATTTAAGAAAATAAAATATTTGGACATTTGTTATAATAATTTTTCTACCGTATTAAAAGGATATTTTGATGCGAGTATAAATGATAATAAGTTCACTTTAGGTTGAATATTCACTTTGGAGGATGGTGCCATTAGTGGGGTATCCAAAAAATAAATTTGTATTTTCGATGCCACAATGAATCTGAATTCATTACACTAGCGGGTACGAAAAAGAAATCAAAATGGCTAATAAACATGTTACTGGATATAAAGCTATGACCACAACTTAAGCCAGTCATTTTCATATTTTGTGATAGTGAGACTACTATGTGCATATCTAACAATAAAATATATAATGAAAAATCAAGATAGATAATCTTAAGACATGCTTGTATAAGAGAGTTAATTATAAATGAAACTATAACTATACTGTATGTGAGATCAAATAAGAATTTGGTTGATCCACTTACAAAAGCATTAAATAGAGGTGTAGTACAATGAACTAGTAAAGGAATTGAACTAAAACTCTTAAATTAAGCACAAGTAATGAAAATCTAACTGTGAATTAGTATATGCTCTAAACATATAGGTTCAAAGGGTAATAATAAGTTTCTTGTGTTGTTTAAGTTTGAATCTCCTCTTTGAGATCCTTGATTTTAGTGTATTATTTACTTCATATGAAGAATTTAGAAATTGTTAAATGTTTGTAATAGCAGGAGCATAATGACAAACTTCAAAGTGCATACTGTTACTAGAAAGAGGGTGAATTAGTTTTTAATGAAATTGGCAAATGTCTCTAGTAAATAAGACATAAAATCTATTTTCACCTATATAAATATTGAGATGGTGCCACTTCAAAGAAGATTTATGGAGTTGATCTTGTAAATATTCATGAATTTGGATGAGCACGTGATCGTAAATATGCTAAAGCATAATATTGAATTATTTCGCTACTTAATAATATTACGTACGTAATACTTTTGACTTGACAAAAGGAGTTGTAGTTCAAATCTTAGGATACTAATAACTTTGTCAAAACTATAAGGTATCTACGCTAATGAAAAGTTTAAATCTAGATAAGATAATTTTCGATATGCATGATATTACAAGACATATTACAAACTAGTGGAAAATTATAAAGTATAGTTTTAGTATGTGGGTTCTCCCATATTGGTGGTTTTAAAACATTCTTAAGGCTTTATAAGGTCAAGAACATTAAGTGAAATAAGTTGAATCATATTACTTGTACATGTACATATATATAATTTATATATATATATATATATATATATATATAAATGACTCGGATTTGGACTTGGGTGCATATTTAATTAAATATTTTATTTTATATTTATTTCTTTGTAAAAAAATATTTCTGTTAAAACAGAAAAGTTGCACCTATTCATAAAAGGACTGACTAGTCAAACTCTATAAATACGAATGAAAATTCAGAAGTAGCGTATTCAATTTGCAAATATATTTTTGGGCTTTGTTGCATCATGATAGAGAATTTCTTGTAATCTCTAAAGAATATACAGGCAATAACTCTTGAAAGATAGTGATGTTTCACTCCTTAAAGCAATAATTTTCTATTTTTCATCTTAATTTTTCTATCAGTAAATGTATGTAAACCTTCAAATTCTTTATCATATTTAATTATAGATTTTAGTTAATCTTAAAATTATTTTATCCAACTATTATATTATATTAAAATGATAAGATTACTATCTCATAAATAAGATAAAATAATCTTATGAAATAATATAACAAATGAATATTCTTGGTTACCCTATCCATGTCTATGCATGATATTACGAGGCTCCAGCTACATTGTGTCAACTTCAATTGGGAGAATCACATGACTATTTGTTTAATTATAGGAAAAAGAACATCTTTAATCCTTCAATTCTTGCATTTTAGTCCTTATATATTGTTCAAGGTTTCTTTAATTAAGCCTAATGTGCATATTTTGACATCAAGCTAAAGATACGTAATACCCCTTTTTTGGGGCAAAGGTTGAACCATCTTTTTGATATATATAGATCTGAATTCAATGGTTTTATTTAGAAATAAGTATGAATAAAAATGCTTTAGTGTGATAACATCTTTAGAGATGAGTATACATCATAAAAGTCTCCAAGCTCAAAGTTAAGTTGAGAACTATTTTACTGGTTGAGTATTAAGTGATGATTTTTCTTGGATCAAATCTCAGCTATGATTACTCCTAGAATATGATAATTTATGTGGACTATAATATATCAAATTAAATCCCTTTGGGTTTTCTTCCCAACGCCATCGACCCTTAATCAATCCTAATTTAGAGTCAAAAGTTATGAGTGTTTTAGTGAGACCCTGTCTAGGGTCTTCGTTGGCTCTGCACCATGGAGCAATCTCTAAAGCACACAACCTTAGGTTTGCTTTGTCCATGCATCTCAAAACATGATATTTGATTTGTCTTAGCACCGCCAAGACTTTTTCGAGCGTCAAAAAGTGTTTTGTTTTAAGTTATTTTAAGGGAAATAAGGTTTGTTATCATCCTAGAACCGTTTCTAATCACATATGAATGAAAGTTAGCTATTAACACATGTTATTTCACTTCTCAAATCCCCAAATCATCTTTTCAAAAGAAAGAGAGGATAAACCACCTAGGGTTTTAGGTTTTGATCTCTATGGGAAAATCTCTCTATGTTCTCTTCAATTTTTCTTCGTAAAAAGGTATGTGGGACTATCCTAACTCTCATAAGCATAAATTTCACATTTTAATAGATAGATATGTATGTATGTATATTTATATGTAATGGGTTTTGGAAATTATTTGAAAAGCATGCATCATGAACCCAATTTGATGAAAGTATGTATTAATCATGGGGGTTTTCCATAAGATTGATTTATAATCATGTGAAAATATGATATGAGTTTCAAAAAGTGATTTATGAGCATGATTTGTGAAATTTCCTTCACTATGATGAAATTTATGGTCTTAACATATTATGAGTTCTGAAATGGGTTTGAGAGCATGAATTGTAGGTCCCCTTTTTTATCATGAGATTTATGTGAATCTAATATTGGAGCTACTTTATGAATGATTATATTTCTTGAGTTATAAATGTCTATCAATTATGCTTTATTATTTTACATGTTTTCAAAGATTCGATTCTTATGCTAAAGGCTCTTGTGTTTTAATGAAGAAATTGCATGTGATTGATGAAAGAATTGGCCACCATGTGTTAAAAGGAGAGTATTTTGCATAAGTTTTCATATGCTTTTAAAATAAGAACTCTCATATGAGGTTTAAATCTTTTGGGTGGTCATTAACATGCTTTTAAATAAGAAAGCTTATGGATATGATGTGGTATTATATGAATGACTTACAAGCCAAGTATGACAATACCCTGTTGTGATATGCCCTTAATAGAATAAGAAAGAATTGTTTTTAAGCATGAAGCATGGTTTTAAAGAACTAAAATTGGGCTTAAAGAGAGTTAGATGGTTACCTAAATAAGGCATTTGAGTGAAAGGGCTCATTGCTGGAAATTGAATTTTCCCTACACGAGTTTTATTTTGCCCTGAAATAGGAAATTATACGCTGGCGACGGCCTTTTGGCATAGTAGAGATCAGAACTCCATCCCTTGCACACAAACTTAGGTTGGGGTCTTAGGTTCTTGGGCGCCTAATCAAGAGCGGATTTCATATAGCCTGTGGACTGCAGACTTGTAGGGTGTACCATTTAGCTCAGAACTACAGCAAAGAGTTGAGTCAATGTTTTACAAGAATGAATTGAAGCTATTTACAATATGCCCATGTGTTTTTATATATATACATTATGCTAAATTGTTTCAAAATGCTCTCAATTATATTATATGAAGTATATGTTAATTTTTGTCTATTTCTACATACCAATACTCTCCATGTATTGACCCCTCATATTTCAGATTCTATGGTATAGTCCTATTGTCCATCATATCAGTAGAAAATTTAGGATATGACAAAGTCAATGAGTCATCTATCTTTCGAAATGCAATTTAATCACATGTTAACTCTTTTAGTTTATGGTCTAACAGGGGTCTTGTCCTAACCTAGATAGTTAGTTTTCATTAAAGTCTTCGTTGACAGAATTAGAGTATTTTATTGTCATAATTTTATTGACATATTTTGGATTATAAGTCTCCATTGAATATTATTATCTCTTCAGCACTTTGATTTATGTATGGATTATACTTTTTATAGTATGCTAAGGGGTCTCTCAGGCCTTCATTGTTTAGGATGCCCATCGCAGCCATGGCCTCATCTCGAGTCATGAAAAGCTTGGTATCAAATTACGGTTCAAGTTCCCAAAGTATGTACAAAGCCATATCATGTAGAGTTTGTTTTATAGGTGTGAAGCGTGCCACACTTATAAGGAGGAAGATACTAGGCATTTAGGAGATGTTTCCCATTTTTTCATACTCTAGATTGTTCCATTGTGTTGTTCATATAGATGTTATCCAAATTACTTCCTTACTCTAATTTTATTAGTTATGTCTCACTGTCAAGGCGATTCAAGTGCAAAAGCTTAGAGTCTAAATGATGTGGTCCTTTCTAATTGAATCATAAATGGTTATAAAATTTCACAAGGACTTGAGAAAAGTTTGTTAGTGCTTCAAAGTGTGTTGATTTAAGCTTATACCTCTATCTATATCAATCATACATTTGAGCTTAAGAAATGAAGTGTATTTAGTCCCTTTCAAAATCCTTGGTGCAGATGTCTTGCTTAAGGGCAGAGATATGTGGAAGAATATTGGAAAGTATTTCCATCCGCGTAGTAGTATATGTTAAGGTATCATGACATAAAATGGTCCAAAAGTTGGTTTTATGAGGCCATAAGTGTGAAAGTTAGAAGTAAGGGTAACTCTTGAGTGAAGAAGGTGGATGTAGTTATGTGACCTTTAGGTAGAGGGTGGTGTGCCTTTTCATGATAATTGGATAATATTGTAGCAACGTTAGTAGACCATGTGGTTGCCTATGGAGGGAGTGATTAGCTATGATTATTATTTATTTAAATAAGGAAGGAGCTCAAAATAGATAGTATGGTAGTTGTAGAAATCATTTGTAGGTTGTGAATAGAAAAGGGTAGATTAGTCAATAATTTATGGGTGAGAATCATTGGTGTTTATGGAATTTTTTAAGGTAGTCCTGATGTATGCATGGGTAAGTGAATATGATGTGAGAAGGTCGAATATGCAAATAAATCGTATGGGTTATTTTATTAGATTAAAATCAACTATCCTCATTATATGACTTTACCCCCTTGATTCTCTTTTCTGTAGTAGTAGTAAACTAGTACAGCATGTGAGAAGGTGTGTAGTAGATTCTAAGGTGTGGTAGTAATATTGTGGAGAGGATAATCTTTTAGTCCATAGTTAAGTAAAATAAGGAATTTAGGTTGATTTGTCTGTTCGACGGACTAGTATAGTATGTGGCATACTTCATCAGTGGTACATGATTAATCCTAGACTATAGGTTTAAACTTTAGATATGGATTATGGCGGTAAGGATAGTACATTAAGACTAATGATGCATATTTTGTAGGAATGAATTAGTATGTGTGATGTGATATGTGAAATAACCTAGGTTGGAAACTTGTGGAAAAAAAGAGTGGATAATTGTGATATATATATATACACACACACACACATGAGGACTAGTGTTAAGTTGATTAATTGTGCCTGAGTTATTAAGTGGATAAGAGTGTTAGGTATATAAGAATAAGTTGAACCCCAGGTTGCATGTGATTAGATAAGGTTTTATGTGTATAAGTGTCATGTTTACCTAGTTCGTTTTCTTGAATTTTTTAGTATGGATAAGACTAGTGAGCTACTATAAGGTGTTCTTTAGTGTTGAATTGAAGGAAATATAGATAGATGATATGAGCTTTTGGTCGAGTTTTAGAAACTTTGTTAAGTTGTAAGGGTATGCGATTAGAGGTTTAATGCTAATATGTTGAGTAGTGGAGAATGGATTTTTATGTGATAAGGAGTGTGGATGCGTATGCTCATGAGAGTGTGAGTTGTAAGGTGATGGATATAGAGGCTAGAGAAAGTTAAGAGTAGCCTTCTCGGAAAGCAATGCCTTCAGAGTATAGTTTATCAAGGGGAGTTTAGTGTTTATATTTATATATGGTGATACCCTCATTGTGATGAGTTTTGTGCTTGTATATTTAATAAGATGATATCTCCTCAAGTCTAGGATTAAGACTTTGATCAAAGGGGGAGATGGTGAATTAAGATAGTTCCCGAATTTTCTTGTGGTGTTAAGTTTCAGGTAAGAGTCATGATAAATCTATTCTTATTCAATCAAGCATCTCCTACTCAAATTTAAGAGGTCACTCTACTAATGACTTATGTATTTATGTCATGCCTATGCCTAAGGTCCGAATTATGTATGTAATTTATGTCTATGCTCCGACCTCCATACTAGGAGTAAAAATGTCCCTTAGTAATCTAATTTTTCAACTATTCAAGCTCTATGTTATGATGCTCATGATCCATAAATCCATGTCTCACATCATTCTTGGTTCTAAGAAACTATATTTTCTACATGTCACCGATTCATTTTTTGTCGGGTTTAGCCTAAAGTGATCAGGTTTATGTGAGCTCATGGCCAGTTTCAGTTCTTGAAATGAGGAGCAATAGCTTTAAGTGGCAATCCATGTCTCAATCATTAACTATATAAATCCTGACTTTATGTTATACAACTCATGATATATGCACTCATGTTTTCCACCGTGCTCAATCCTAAGAACTAATGTTGTGTTATGTTTATGTCCGAACGACTCTCTATTTATGATCTAGACATCTGATGTATGAAGCACTTCGTGCCTATTGTATCATATCTTACATCTCAATCCCCACCTTGAGTAGATTACTAATGTAAGTCCTAACTGAATAGTGTTACTCTCTTTCTTGATGTTTGTGCTTTGGTCCCTTAATGAACCTCCTTTTGTTAGTATATTAGTGGTTATGTAAGCGTAGTAATATTTTAGATAAGAGAGCGGATGTTCCATATTGTTTTAAATTTTGGTGTGACTACCTTGAGCTAAGGTTATAGATAAAGGGAAAGGAGAGAGATGACCTTTCGTTATGTGAAATAGTTAGGAACAGGGATATGAGGTGAAATCTTTGTGAGCGTGAGTGAAGTTGTTGGTTTTAATGGGGAGATCCATAAAGTGGGTGTAGTAAAAATAGGCTTGAATGTTGTGATTTATGAAAACACAAACCAACGTGCTATGTGGTTAGTACTCCTTGAATTAGGACCTAAGGTTGTTTGATTACAGCGATAAGGTGAAGTGATAATTCTTAATGGGATGTCGAGTATAGGGTCCTGTAGCTTAAGTTAGCACCTTTAACTCCGGGTTAGGCTTCAACATGGAAATACTATATAGTAAAACTCAAATTATTGTGGTCAGGCGTATTATGGGAGAATTGTAGGTTGGAAATGATGAAGTATGTTATTTATTGTTTGGGCCATAGACAAGTAGTGTCTCTAAGTTTAAGGTCTATTCTTTGTATCTTGTAAGATAGAGAATGTTTTTATTCCTATCTCCCATAAGACCTTATTTCATGTCGAGTATCAATGTAAATCAAGACCTATGATCATCAAATAAACCCATGCCTTATATTGTGATGATTATGACCCATAGATCTCCCGCAAAACTATGCTTATGAAATAAGAACTCCCATGTGAGGTTTAAATCTTTTGGGTAATCATTAATATGCTTTTAAATAAGAAGGGCTATGGATATGATGTGGTATGATATGAATGACTTACAACTGTGGCTATCACGATACTCTATTGTGATATGCGCTTAACAGAATAACAAAAGAATTGTTTATAAGCATGAAGCGTGATTTTAAAGGACTAAAATTGGCCTTAAAGAGAGTTAGATGGTTACCCAAAGAAGGCATTTGAGTGAAAGGGTGCATTGTTGGAAATCGTATTTTGCCAACACGGGTTTTATTTTGCCCAAAAACAGGGAATTTTACACTGGCGATAGCCTTTTGGAGTAGTCGCGATCAGAACTCCAGACTTGTGAAAAACTTGGGTTGAGGGCTTGGCCGCCGAGTCAAGGGCGTATTTCATATAGCCCGTGGACTGTTGACTTGTAGGGTATACCATATAGCTCAGAACTAAAGTAAAGAGTTGAGTCAATGTTTTACAAGCATGAATTGAAGCTTTTTACATTATGCCCATGTGTTCTTATATATATATGTACATTAAGCTAAATTGTTTTCAAAATGCTCTCAATTATGTTATATGAAGTATATGTTATTTTTGGGCTAGTTCTACATACCAATACTATCCAAGTATTGACTCCCTATATTTCAGGTTCTACGGTATAGTTCCATGGTCCATCATATCAGTAGAACATTTGGGATATGACAGAGTTGGTGAGCCATCCATCTTTCGGAAGGCAATTTATTCACATATTGACTCACATATTGACTCTTTCATTTTATGGTCCAGCCGGGGGACTTTTCCTAGCCTAGACAGTTTATTTTCATTAGAGGCTTTGTAGACGGAATTTGAGCATTGTATTGTCATAATTTCGTTGATACATTTTGAATTATAAGTCTCCATTGAATATTATTATATCTTCCACATGTTGATTTATGTATGAAATATTGCTTATGATAGTATGCTAAGGGGTCTCTTGGGCCTTCGTGGTTCGGGATATCCGTCATAGCTAGGGTCTCGGCTCGGGTCATGACATGATAGCTAAATAGTAAGGATGAAAATAAATCAAACCGAAAATAGAATCAAACTACGAATTAAGCCAAATAAGAAAAAACGACTAATGATTTGATTTGACTTGATTTGGTTTTGAAAAAAAATCCAACTATAATTATTTTGGTTTGAGTTTAACTAAAAAAAGTCAAACCAACCTGACTCAATCAGATATTATATTTATACAATTTTAAAAATATTTAATACATAAGACTATTACTGTGATGTAATTTATAAATATTTCTCAAACTTTTTCATTGTTTTTATCTTTCAACATATTATTTCAAGTTTAAACTACGAATTATGAATGATCCAATAGTTTTATATGTCCATAGATATTAGTAACTCAAATAAAGCCGAAATTAATACTAATGCTAACAAAAAAATTCAATTAAAATACTTGAAATGAAAATACTATTGAATGTCTATTCTTTAATTTTGTATACATACATAACCTAAATTTACTTTTTCTATTTAATTTTTGGTCATATTATTAATACTTATTAGACCTATTATACATGACTTAATACTTTTAAATTATGACTATTTATATTATAACTTACTAATATGCAATATTAATTTTATATGATTTTATTATTATTTTTGTATAGATATTTTTATAGTCATAACTCATTTCATATTGTGTTATTTTCTTAAGAAACACCTAAGATAGTTGTGTTTAATGGAAAAACTCTGAGAAAACCCATAAAACATGAGAAAATTCAAAAATTCAAAAAAAAAATCGACGTTGAAAAATTGAATTTTATTGATTTTATTTAGTTTATAGATTTAAAAATCCAACACAAATAATTTGATTTAATATTTAGAAAACCAGAACCAACCCGATCATGTTCATCTCTACTTAACAAAGTTAGTTTGAGCTAAAGGCATTTTTGAAGTTAGTTTGAGTTAAAGTATACCTGTCAATAGAGCCGGTTTGACCCGGCTCGAACATGCCCAGCCCAGCCCACTACACCAATTCGGCCTGGTTTGACCCGGTCTGATCAGCACGGGCTGTAGGGTATCGGATCCCGTACTGGATTAATTTTTTATTTTGGGCCTGGTTAATCTGGCCCAAACCAAAACCAGTCCAGGCCCGCCAGTTAACCGGCCCGGCCTGGCCCGGTTAAGAAGATAAAAGAAATTTTTTTAAAAAGAATAGAATTTCTGAAAAATGGTTGTTGGGCCATTATAGTTGTTGGTCCCAACGGTAATATAGCCGTTGGGAGCCCAAAACGGCTAAAATCCCATTTTTATTAAAAAAAAAAACTTTTTTTCAATTAAATTATTTTTTTAAACCCAAAAAAATTCCTATAAATATCCTACACTTTCAAATCATTTTTCACACAATTTTTCATTCTCTGAAATCTCATTGTCTCTTAAATCTCAATTCCCAATTCTCAAATATTCTATATATTTAATTTCCTAAAGTGCTCACTTGAATATTTTAATTTTGTGATTACAAAGTACGAGTGAAAGTTTCTAAAGTCACAACCTTCGGATACTTCTAAAATTTGGTATTGTCGTTCCATCTCTTACGTTTAATTTTTATTTAGTGTATTAATTGTTGAATATTTAATTTTATTATACTTGTTTATTTTAAATTTTTTTAGTTTAATTTATATTATGGATAAATTAAGAAACCTCACTACTAAAAGTGTTAAAAAAATTTCCCGGAAGTGGTAGTGGTAATAAGAAATAAATTACAAGAGGTGGAGGTACTTCAAGTTGTAGATATACCCGTGTGCCTCCGGCACCGCTTAGTCAACCTTTTAAGTAAGAAGTAGGTGTACCTTTAGGTGTAGGTGCTCGTGATATTGATTATGTAGAAGCTTAGAAAAATTACAGTATAGAAGAAGAAAATGAAGTAGATGCGGTTAATTTAGACGAAGATGATGAAAATATTGGTGAGACACCCGCGGTAGGAAATGCTAACGTTAGATCTGAATCGGTTAATCTCCCTCCCCGTCCTCCCCGTGCCCCAAGTTCTCGTAAACCAACTAGTATTGCATGGCAATTTTTTAAGAGTATATCAGATATTAAGGTGCAATGCAATATTTGTCAACAAATATATAAGCATAAAAGATAAGGCAAGCAAGGGGATACGGGTACGTTAATGAGACATATAAGTGATAATCACGAAAGAGAGTTAAATATTGCAAGAGGTGGTGCGGATGTTGGTGGCCCAACGCAAACTAGAATGGACCCAGCAACCAGTCAGGTAATGAAGAAGTATAATAAATTGAGAAACTGGAAAGAAATAGCTAAAATGGTAGTTGTGGGTTGTTTGCCTTTTAGTTTTCCTTCTTCTGATGCCTTTATTTATTATATTCAAATAATTTATAATTCTATATTTAATGGTATTCCTAGAAGTACTTGTAGGGCCGATATTTTTAGACTTCATTCACAATATTATTTTTATTTATCAACATTGCTAAAAAATATTCAGTGTAGAATGTCCTTAACTTCTGATCTTGGTTGTGCTGTAAATAAAAATGATTATTTGACCATTACTTGTCATTAGATAGATAGTAATTTTGTTATGCAAAAACGTATTCTTGCTTTTTTATATGATGAAGATCGTAAACATACCGGAGATTTTATTGTTGATTCGATTGCTAAAGTTACAGAATATTACAGTATTGAAAATAAAATCTTATGTATTGCTTTTGATAATGCTTTTAAAAACAAGACTGCTATAACAAAGTTAAAATCTAAGTTATCTTCGTCGTTACCTGAAATTTTTCATGTTAAATGTGTTTGTCATATATATAATTTAATTGTAAAAGATGGTCTTGAGTTTGTTGAGCTTTATATTGAAAAAATTTGTCTTGCCGTTGGTTTTATTCAAGAAAATAATCATAGAAGTAGAACTAAAGATTTTAAACTTAAATGTGAACAAAATAGACTTGTACCGATATTGATGCCTGAAAAATGTGAAACTAGATGGAATGCTACGTATGATTTTTTGAAAATTTGTTATAAATATAGAGTTGCTATTACACTATCTTCTAACCAACATTGTGGGTCGTTTGCTGATTCTTCCCACTGCATGATACATGATTCTGAATGGACTGTAATTAAAGATCTTGTTAAGTTTTTGAAAAAAATTTATATAGCTACGATTGAATTTTTCGGTGCTTATTATCCTACTGTTTGTAATATTTTGGCATATATAGCCGATATTTCTGGTTTCCTCAGAATATAAAAATAAAGAAGGTTATAAAGAAGTTGTTGGTGTCATGTTTGCTAAATTTAAAAATATTTTTTTCCGATTTCCCCTATTTACTTGGTTAGTGCTATCCTAAATCCGTGCATAAAATATAATACTACGTGCCACTTTAGTAGTCTTATTTATGTTAACTTAGAAATAAATACTAACAATGATTCTGATGACGAAGAACAAGAACAACTTGATTTGTGGACGGCTATGGCCGATGCGAACGCTTATATAGATAAATTATATAACCACTATGTTGATTTAGTTGATTTAGTTGTACCGTCAAATATCACTCCAACTATCGCTCATCGTCCTCCCGAGAAGCTATCATCTTCTAAAATACCAGCACATAGTGATTTTCCTGATCACTTTTATGATTTACCTTGTTGGAATAGTGTTGAGGAGGGAGCTTACACAACAACTTATCGGGAAGAGTAGAAGTATTATCTCTGATCGCCGCTAGAGGATCGCAGACGACGGATCAACACGTTAGATTGGTGGAGGAATAATGAAGCACAATATCCTATGCTTTCAAGATTAGCTAGAGATATCTTGAATGTTCCAATGTCAACCGTTGCATCGGAGAGCGTTTTTAGTCAGGGACGACAGCAGCTTGGAGACAAGTGACATTCATTGGAAAGTAATGCAATGAATGTTCTAGTTTGCCTTAGAGATTGGATTAGAGCCAAACGAAGAAATCAAGGAATGGAAGCGGAGCCGAACGACTAGCAGAGACTTGAAGAAATTATGACTTCACGGGAGAACTCGACAGAATCAAGTCCAATGCATGATTTTTCCCCCGTTGACTTTGACTATCCTATGCAAGTTCCCATTAATATTAACATGAATGAGTTGGAAAAAATGATGCAAAATTTGTAGATTTTTCATCCATGTAAATTATAAAATTTGGATCATTTTACAATCAATAAAATTCAACATTTATTCACTCCTTAGTCCTTACTTTGTAATTTTTTCCATTCAATGATTTAAATTGAATTTTTAGTTTAAATTAAATACTTAGTTTTAATATATTACTAATTTACTATAAAGTATTATTAATTTATTATATTAAGTAGCATATGTTTTATTTAAAGAAGTACATATATTTTAAAGTAGTATGTATATATTGAATGGTATGTATATATATGTATATATTTTCTAAAGTACTATATATTTAACGTATACATGTGTATATATTTTATAAATTAGTATATAACTATATATATTGTGTGTGTGTGTGTATATATTGTAGTATATATATATTGTAGTATATCTTATTTAAAGTAGTATGCATATAGTGAATGGTACATATACATGTGCATATATCTTCTATAGACGTATATATTTAACGTATACATGTGTATATGTTTTACAAATTAGTATATAAATATATATATATATATATATAGTGTGTGTGTGTGTGTGTGTGTGTATTGTAGTATATCTTATTTAAAGTAGTATGTATATATTGAATGGTACGTATACATGTGTATATATCTTCTATAGACGTATATATTTAAATTATACATGTGTATATGTTTTATAAATTTGTATATAACTATATATATATATATATATATATATATATATATATATATAACACTATATATATATATATATAACTATATAACTATATATATATATATATATATATATATATATATAATGTGTGTATATATTGTAGTATGTATATATTGTAGTATATTTTATTTAAAGTAGTATGTATATATTGAATGGTATGTATATATGTGTATATATTTTCTAAAGTATTATATATTTAACGTATACATGTGTATATATTTTACAAATTAGTATATAACTATATATAGTGTGTGTGTGTGTGTGTGTATTGTAGGATATATATTGTAGTACATTTTATTTAAAGTAGTATGTATACACTGAATGGTACATATACATGTGTATATATCTTCTTTAGACGTATATATTTAATGTATACATGTGTTTATGTTTTACAAATTAGTATATAACTATATATATCTATATATAATGTGTGTGTATAATGTTGTATATATATATTGTAGTATATTTTATTTAAAGTAGTATGTATATACTGAATGGTATGTATAAATGTGTATATATCTTCTATAGACGTATATATTTAACGTATACATATGTATATGTTTTACAAATTAGTATATAACTATATAACTATATATATATATATATAGTGTATGTGTATATATTGTAGTATATTTTATTTAAAGTAGTACATATATATTGAATGGGACGTATATATGTGTATATATTTTCTATAGACGTATTTATTTAATGTATACATGTGTATATGTTTTACAAATTAGTATATAACTATATATATATAGTGTGTGCGTATATTGTAGTATATATATTGTAGTATAATTTACTTAAAGTAGTATGTATATATTGAATGGTATGTATATATTACATGTGTAATTGTGTATGTGTATTATGTGTATATATTTTTTAAATAGTAATATAGTATATGCTATATATATAGTGTATATCTTTTATTTAACGTATTTAAAATATATATAGGTGGATATATATAGTGTATAATGGAGAAAAAACCTTTTTTTTGACCTTTTCACCGATTTTGACCGAATTTTTAACCGGCTTTGATCGGGTTTTGGTGGATTGGATCGGGTTGGGTTAAGTGGGCTTGATTAGGATTGTTTTGAAATTTTTTACTGTTGGGCCGAAATCAGACCAGCCCGTTTAATCAGGCCCGGATCTGGACCGGCCCACAAATCGGATAACTCTCACGAGCCGATTCCGGGTTGACCCGGCCCGGCCCACTTAACAACCTTAAGCTAAAGGCATTTTTTATTTTTGATCATGTCTGGTTGGAAAGAAGTATAATTATCGATGTAGTTTTGACAAATTGAGGAACGTAAATATGGACAAAGTACATTGCTAAATTTAATTTAATTCATAACACCATCATAGATAAATTACTCTTTTAACAATTACTAATCTAGAGTACGTATTTTGTATGCGTGTCTCATATTAATCAATAAAATTATCTATAATAGAATAAATTTATTAAAATATTTAAACTAACTTAAATTAATGTTATATTTGTTTAAATGATATAATTTGACTTACAGATGATCACAAGCCTTCTTCGGCACAAGCAATTTAGTACTCCCTTTATCTCAAAATAATTGACATGTTTAAAAAATCAAGAGATAATTAATTATTTTTTTCAATTCTATCCTTAGTAATAAGGACCATTCTCATATTAAATGAAGAAGATTCATGTAATCAAGATTAAATAGACAATAGAGTCATATTAATCAAGTCCCATAAGGGGTATTACACTTTCCAAATTCTAAACATCTTGCTGAGGTCCCATAAGGGGCACACTTGCAAATTTTTAAGCATCTGGTGATTAATCTAGACTTATTTTATCATGTTCTAAGTTCAGATCGCGTGAATATTGTTATCAAACAACAACATATCCATAAAATGAGGTCCGGAGAAAATAGAGTGTAGTCAGATCTTTTTTCCTATCAATGGGAATATTGTTATTCTCATACTATTAATTTGGTGCAACTCAAATGACGTTTAGTTGTCAAACTTAAGCCATTTAAATTAAATCAATTATTGAAAAAGCATTACAAAAAGTATATATATCAACATTGAGGAGTCGGTTAGCCATGTTCTAAATCCATCAGTTAGCATGTATATTTTATTCTATCCTCATACTATTGCTTTGTGCAAGCCAATTACATTTAGTTCGCTAAAATGAAGCTCATTCGAATCAGTTATTGGACTAACTGAAAAAAAGTAAAGATCATTGCCTATGTAGATGCGCTGATGCGGGCGACCTCAAGAGTATTTAGAACATTCCCCAAAGTCCACAGTAATGCTTCATAAACCCTCTTAAGGTGCAATTGAAATCAATTGATGGATTCAACTTGGAGAGGCACAAGCCATGCAATAATTTCAACCAATAATCTAATAAGTATAATTAAACTACTTCACATACTGATGGACCGGCACAAAAATAATTCTTGACAACTTAGTTCAATAAAGAAATGTAGAGCCGTTAATATGGGTCACGTCTGTTGGGTTGGCCCTACCCGATCTGTAATTGCCGTTAATATGGGTCACGTCTGTTGGGTTGGCCCCACCCGATCTGTAATTTGATGGAGTTGGACTTCAGTTTTTGTAGCCTATTTAAGAACAGGGTTTTTTAGCTCGGCCTGGATAAGCCCGTGACCCTTGGGGCTTGAGCAATATGGGTTGGCTTAGCCAGTGGGCCGGCTCGTAAGTCAAATACAAGCAACCATTTAGATTGCTTATTAGTATTATTATTTGATTCGAAGGATATCATGTCAAAAGTTATTTAATTTCGCTATTAGAAGTATTTTTTAGGATGTTGGAAAATTGATTAACAAGTATTAACACTATGTAATATTTTCTGATAATATCTATGTTTATTAACATTCTAAAATTTAATTATAAAATATTATTTTTTAAAAAGTGGGTTGGCCCGCGACCCATAGAGTAATAGTGTGGACTTGATGTTCTTTTACCCATCATTTTGTTGGGTCAGTCCGACCTGATCCGTCAAACTCAAAATCCATGTGGGCTAGTTAGGATGGACGAGACCGACCCGTATTGACAACCCGAGAGAAATGCCATATGCAGAATTTGAGCATGTTACTGAAGCGTGTGGAGGTTGTACAACATATATAACACTTCAAACGGCGTTCAATTATCTGAGAAAATACAAGGTTTGAGTCTTATATTAAATACAAAGAGGACGTACCTTCTTTGAAGATTTTGATGATGACAACCAACCACTTGTACTTGTCGGTGTCGTCGTGGCAGGAGTACGCCTGCTTCTCAAGATCATTTGTCTTATCATATAATATATTGAGAACTCCTTTTTCACATGCATACACAAGAAAAAAGTAAGCCTATCAACATAAAGTTAGGAACTTACAATTTTTTGACTCCTATTAATGCTTGAAATTATAAAAGTTACTTTTCCTTAAACATTCATCAAGATATGTATAATTTAGCACACACATACGGAAGCACAGTCGTGACTGGACTTTACTACATGAGCACCAAAGTAAAACATGGTTGTAGATAACCTGCTTACAAAATTAAAATTAAAAATGATTGTTTCACCAAAATTATATATACAAGGTATGCTGATAAGTATTCCTAGAAAGCACAAGAACAAGTAAAACAAAGACAATAATCAAGCTTAATTATAAATTAAAGAGACAAATAACATAATCTAACTTGATGCCAAATTCAAAAATTAGTCCGACAAGACAATACATAATAAGGTTTCTCGCATCTAATCATGATGCTAAGACTAACTTGCAAAATATCTTTGCATAATGTGGTTAACAGGAACTCGATGCTCACCACAGTGCAGATGATAATTGAGACAACATAAATATGCATGTTGATCCTAGCAATTCGTTAGATGAAAATATCGTAACTACATAGGTAACAAAATAAGACAAGATGTTTGTAACATATAAATTCTAGAACAAAACATAACAAATACTTGAACTTGAACATCAATATTTTGCTTATTTGGAAAGGATGATTTGGCTTAACTTTATTATTTTTCCATATGAATTAAAATATCTTCATAATGAGAGTGCATGAAGATTGATTCAGATCTTTTGATATCTTCATGCACGTGCACGGACGACGAAGGCTTATTAATTGAATCAAGAGTCCGAATACTACCAAATTTTTAAGAAAGAAACCCTCGTGCCCTTTATTATTTTCCTTTATTTTAATTTTTAAGGGAAAAATCGCTATTAAATTTACTCTTCTAGTTTTGATGAAAATCATTACATTTTCCTTTTCCCCCATTAATAAATTTTAGGACTCCTTTTTCAAGTACATAAAGAGAAAAAAAGCCTACAAATATTAGTTTTTCAAATATTTTTTTTTTCTTACAATATGTTTTAGGATTCCTTATTTTAAATATTAGAAAAGACATCATTTCCCCTCTGAACTTGTCGCCTCAACTTACTTTAGCACTTAAATTAAACTTTCGTTTATTTACCCCCTTAACATCTTTAAAGTGAATTATTTCATCCCTCAAGACTGAATACCACTCTCACAACGGAGAGTGTGTTACACTCGCCTACACATCAAAGCCACATCGGAGCCACGTCATTGCCACGTAAGAAATTACTATTTCTCTAAATAAAATTAATCCCCCACATATTATTTTTATATTTTTTTTAAAATAAAATATATATATATATACTATTTTATTTATATATATATATATATATATATATATATATATATATATATATATTTATTTATTTATATATATTAAATAAAAAAGGTACCCCACCCCCATTTTCTTTCTTATTCACACCCACCCATCCCCCACCCCCACCCCCTATCCTGCAATTAACGTAGCCCCCCCTCCCTCCTCCTCTTCCTCCTCCTCCTCCTCCTCCTCCTCCTCCAGTGCCCCACCCCCGGCCCCTCCTCCTCTTCTAGCCCCTACCCATGCACTCGTTTTTCTCTCTTGTTTTAGAGCACAGACAATCATTCAAATTTTCTCATAAAATCAAAAGTTTCAAATTCTACAAATTCATTCCGTCAAACAAATTCATTCAATCATTCCATCAAACAAAGCTTATGAAATTCAAACCAAACATCCAAATTTAGATACGAAATTCAAATTTATGGATTAAATCAAACATCCAAATTTTTCTTTATAAATTACGAATTTTGTAATCCATCACTAAGAAAAAAAAGGCAAAAACTGACCACGAAAAATCGACCACTAATTCTGGTCGGAAAAAACCGACCACTAGTGGTCGGATTTTAATTTTTTTAAATTTTTTTTTTAAAGCAACCACAAGTGGTAACTTTTTATTTTAAAAAATTAAAATAATTATTAAAATAATTTTAGTATTAATTATTATTTATTTTGCCAATAAAAAAAAAAACAAAAAAACCGACCACTTGTGGTCGATTTGTTTGGAAAAAAAAAACTAAAATATATATAAAAAACCGACCACAAGTGGTCAGTTTTCTGATTATTTTTTATTTTTTTTTAAAACCGATAACTAGTGGTTGGTTTTTTTATCTTTTATCATGTATGATTTATTAAATTATCATAATTTTTAATTATCAAGATTTTATTTTAATTATCATAATTATCATAATTTTTAATTATCAAGATTTTATTTCAATTATCATAATTTTTAATTATCATGATTTTATTTCAATTATCATAATTTTATCATAATTATCATAATTTTTAAATATCAATATTTTATTTCAATTATCATTTACGATTTATTAAATTATCATAATTTTTAATTATCATGATTCATTAAATTATCAATTATTATCATTTATAATTTAAATATATAATTTTATTTCAAAAATTTAATTCACGATCAAAATTAAACTCTACAAATGTATAAATTAATAAAGATCCTGAAAAATCAAATTCGATGGGCGTATATTACTGTTTTTCATATAACACGGGCTCAGTATATGTTATTTTTTTATCTCAAACAATGTGATCCAAATATAATTTAGTTAATCAATCATACTTTTAATACGTTTTTAGATATTTTAAGTTGTTAACTATTGTAGTTTATAATATTTTTTTAAAAATAATATATGTTACTCTCCTTGTCCAAACTTTTGTGGCGTTGATAGTCAATTATATTTTAAAAATAATTTAAATTTTTAATTATTGTGATTTATTATACTATTCTTCTATTCCAATTTAAATGTCATTGATATAATTTTGAGATTCAATCAAATATTTCATATCTTTTGAAAGATTGTAAGTTGTTAATTATTGTGATTTATAATATTTTTTACGTACTTTTTGAAATATATAACACATTATTTTTACTTTTAAATATTTTAAGTTGTTAACTATTGTAATTTATAATACTTTTTATGTAATTTTCAAATAATATATGTTACTCCCCTTGTCCAAAATTTGTGGCATTGATAGTTAATTGCATATTTTAAATAATCTAAGTTTTTAATTATTGTGGTTTATAAAACTTTTCCTTATATTCCTATTTAAGTGGCACAATGCTTAGACTATAATAATTAATTAGAGGTGATATAATAAATTAAGATTGAAGCAAAGAAACAAACATATGTCTTAAATTATTCACAATAACTAATAAGAAGTGATATAACAAAATTACTACAAAATGTATGTGTGATTTTTTTAAAAACAAATGGGCCTCATATAAGACGTGAAGTTAATTTAAAACATCAAAATTTAACTTATTATTTTATATCTATTTTATTTTATTATTAAATATATATTTTTGTAATATTTAGATGACTTATAATAATTAATTAGGATGATATTTAGTAAAATTACAATTGAAACAGTTGAAGCAGACATGTTATATATGTGTGTGTATGTATAGGTATATATATATATATATATATATATATATATATATATAGTATATACATATAATATAGTGAACGTATATTAATGATATAAGATACACCAAACGATAATTCAACTGAGTATTTTGTGAATTACGTTACGTTGTATATTATTATGGCGTAGTAAAATCGGGTATGTAATGTAGATAGTATGTATTTGAATGGTGATAGCCAATTGAATATATATATATATATATATATCGTGTAGTGATGAAATAGATATACTATTTTATGTCAATACAATATTCAGACACGTATATTGTTGAAGTTGTAATAATATAAGACAAGTATAACGAGGTATATATAAATATATCTCGTATAGTGACATATGCAGTAATCAAAAGCTCGATAATTGAATCTATATATCAAAATATTTTGAATAATGCACTGATATCATACTATTGAGGAAATAGATATACTATTTTGTGTGAATGTAGATACGCGTATATTGTTAAAGTTGTAATAACGTAAGACAAGTAATTGATAATTTATCTGATTAACACGTTATATTACGAGGTATATATATATCTAATTAAAATCGATAATTAATCTGATTAACATGTTGTATTATGAGGTATAATATCGTAATTAAAATTTAATTAACTAAAAATTTATCGTAATCTGCAAAATTCATGATATTATCATACGATTGAGGAAATATACTACTCGTGTTAATGTGATGATAAAATAACTAAATATCTGATTTATATATGCATTGTATTAAATTAATTGGATATTGTTATAAATATTATAAAATTTATTAAAAATTTAATTTTTATATACGTAATCTATTTTAATATCGACATTTTTATTACATTTCCTAAAATAGCAACCCTAATTCAATTCAATTTTCCCAATTCATTTACTTTCTAGCTACATTTTATATATGTCTATGTCAATTTTAGCCTAAATTGGTTTTCAATTTGACCTCAAATTAAAATCCCCAATTTCAATTTCATTTGACTCCTCTCAATTTTAATCATAGCCATTGATATCATCCGATCAATGGCTGAGATTAATTCCACAATTTATCACACTTTTAAATAAAATAAGTCAAACCCTAATTCTTTTCACAAAAATAGTCGCACCCTCTCCCTCTTCCTCTCTTTTTGATCTCCGATCTCCCTCTTCCTGTCTCTTCGATCTCCCTCTTCCCCTCTCTCTCTCTATCAATGATGACGGAACCCCAACACCGCTAACCGTTGATGGAATCCCAGCACCACCAGTAGCCATCTCCACCAACATCGACAGCACTACCATTCGGTGAAGCAGCCGTCCATCGAGCAACCTCCGTTTAGAGGTAAACTCCGTCTCATTACTACCCTTAAAAAATTCCATGTGTTTGGCCCAAAAAGATGAATCATTCCAATACGTGAGAAGGTGTATTGTAGATCTAACATAAATAAATAATGGCGTTCTCCCTTAAATTTGAAGTTTTAGAGCTGGTCACATAGTTCAATGTTCCTATGCTTATTGAATCTTCCAGGTAGAACATAAAGTTTTAACTAGTTTTTAAATTTTACAAGGATTACAATTCCTAGGTTATTTAGGACTATGGTTCTTTGAATCTCTTTTACTTGTAAAGAAGAACTCAATAAATAGTAAAACCTTCACCATTAATGATATTTGTCCTTGGCTTTTATTTCAGTTTTAAAAACTTCAAGGGTTTGCTAATATTAGCCCCTTGATAGTCTTTTCTTTGGATTTCTCTTCTATAAATTGGGGCCACGACAAATTTCTATACAACGCACTTGATGCCTATACACACAAAAAAATTATCTGATCAAAAAGATAAAAATCTAATATAAAATTAGTAAAACAACATGAATCAATGTAGAAGCCCTTCCAAATATGCTGCAATTCTTCCTCAATCAATAATAACAAGTCCCAAATAACAATGATGAGCTAATAAGCTCTAGTCATGATTACTTGTCTTTTTAAGGTTCCTAGCATGACAAATTTAAATACAAAATAAATATTAGTCAGAGATAATACAATGTCGACATTGTTCTCTTGCTAGTTCATTCTCAAAACAAAAAAAAAGAATTGACGCAATTTTATATTTGAAAACACCTTAACTTTAAAGTTTCTATTTTATTATTAATACATTTTTTCTTAAACGCATAAGTGATGCGGTATGTTGAAGATCACAAGTTTAAGATCCGTTGAAAATGGAGTTGTGTATCTTTTAATTTGCTAAGTTCATTATTTTCAATATTGCAGTTTCTCATGAGAGAATCTATAAGCAGATTAAAGTTGCCATTTTGAAATATCAAGAAATTAAGAAAAATATCAAAAGTATGTAGACATAGTGAAGCCGTGTGGGGCCTTGTGCGATTCAATATTATTGTTATCTTTCTTTGATTGTTCATATTGAAGTCTAGTGAAGCCGTGTGTGGCCTTGTGCGATTCACTAGCATTGTTCTTGACATCTTGTTGGGTTTGTTGTTGCTTGAAAATTGTACTGTGAACTTGATCTTGAATGTTTAGGGACTTGGTAGGTTGAAAATGATTTAGTGACTTGGTAGGTTGAAAATGATTAAGTGTAGGAACTTTAAGGGTGACATGGTAGGTTGAAAATGGTTAAGAGTAGGAACTTTGAAGGGGATTTTGTGTTTTGAATGTGACTTGTTTGACGACTTAGTAACTTGAAAATGGTTAAGTGTAGGGACTTTGAAGGGGATTTTTTTTGTTTTGAATGTGGTTTGTTAGGTCACTTAGTTGATCGAAAATGGTTAAGTCTAGGGACTTTGAAGGGTATTTTTTTGTTTTGAATGTGTTTTTGTTTTGATATTTAGTTGCTTGAAAATGGTTTAGTTGGTGATTTTATTTGTTGAAAATTCTTAAGTGCCGGTGACTTTAACAGTGAACTTTTGTTTGGAAGATGATGCTGTTGGTTACTTATTTGTTGAAAATGCTTATTAAGGGTCGGTGACTTTAAAAGTGAACTTTTGTTTAGAAGGTGAAGTTGTTGGTTACTTTATTTGTTGAAAATGCTTAAGTGCCTGTGACTTTAATAGTGAATTAGTGTTTAAAATGTGATGTTGTTGGTGACTTTATTTGTTGAAAATGCTTAAGTGCCGGTGACTTTAATAATGAATTAGTTTCGTTGGTGCCTTTGTTAGTTGAAAAAGCTTAAGTTTTGGTGACTTTAATAGTGAACTAGTGTTTAGGAGGTGATCTTGTTGGTGACTTTATTTGTTGAAAATGCCTAAGTGTCGGTGACTTTAATAGTGAACTTTTATTTAGAAGGTGATGTTGTTGGTTACTTTATTTGTTGAAAATGCTTATTACGTGCCGGTGACTTTGAAAGTGAACTTTTGTTTAGAAGGTGATGTTGTTGGTTACTTGATTTGTTGAAAATGCTTAAGTTCCGGTAACTTTAATAGTTAATTAGTGTTTAGAAGGTGATGTTGTTGGTGACTTTATTTGTTGAAAATGCTTAAGTGTCGGTGACTTTAATAGTGAATTAGTTTCGTTAGTGCCTTTGTTAGTTGAAAAAATTTAAGTTTTGGTGACTTTAATAGTGAACTAGTGTTTAGGAGGTGATGTTGTTGGTGACTTTATTTGTTGAAAATGCTTAAGTTTTTGTGACTTTAATAGTGAATTAGTGTTTAGGAGGTGATGTTGTTGGTGATTTTATTTGTTGAAAATGCTTAAGTTTTGGTGACTTTAAAAGTGAACTTTTGTTTAGAAGGTGATGTTGTTGGTTACTTCATTTGTTGAAAATTCTTAAGTGCCGGTGACTTTAATAGTGAATTAGTGTTTAGAAGGTGATGTTGGTGGTGACATTATTTGTTGAAAATGCTTAAGTGTCGGTGACTTTAATAGTGAATTAGTTTCATTGGTGCCTTTGTTAGTTGAAAAAGCTTAAATTTTGGTGACTTTAATAGTGAACTAGTGTTTAGGAGGTGATGTTGTTGGTGACTTTATTTGTTGAAAATGCTTAAGTGCCGGTAACTTTAATAGTAAACTTTTATTTGGAAGGTGATGTTGTTGGTTACTTTATTTGTTGAAAATGCTTATTAAGTGTCGGTGACTTTAAAAGTAAATTTTTTTTTAGAAGGTGATGTTGTTGGTTACTTTATTTATTGAAAATGTTTAAGTGCCGGTGACTTTAATAGTGAATTAGTGTTTAGAAGGTGGTGTTGTTGGTGACTTTATTTGTTGAAAATGCTTAAGTGCCGGTGACTTTAATAGTGAATTAGTTTCGTTGGTGCCTTTGATAGTTGAAAAAGCTTAAGTTTTGGTGAATTTAATAGTGAACTAGTGTTTAGGAGGTGATGTTGTTGGTAACTTTATTTGTTGAAAATGCTTAACTTTTGGTGACTTTAATAGTGAATTAGTATTTAGGAGGTGATGTTATTGGTGACTTTATTTGTTGAAAATGCTTAAGTTTTGGTGACTTTAAAAGTGAACTTTTGTTTAGAAGGTGGTGTTGTTGGTTACTTTATTTGTTAAAAATGCTTAAGTGTCGGTGACTTTAATGTTTCGTTGGTGCCTTTGTTAGTTGAAAAAGCTTAAGTTTTGGTGACTTTAATAGTGAACTAGTGTTTCGGAGGTGATGTTGTTGGTGACTTTATTTGTTGAAAATGCTTAAGTGCCGGTCACTTTAATAGAGAATTAGTGTTTTGGCGAAAATAGTTGCAGCTCGCCCGGCACTGCATACTCTACCTCTTTGATTGACAGAGAGACCATTGACAGACTAGAAAATACGATCAATCAACTGAATGTAGAGATCGCTGAACAGAGAGAGAGGTATGCTGAACAGACTGCGAGGCAAAAGAAGACGGAGGAGGCAACAATATCATAAATCAGGATGCTACAGCAGCAGTTCAGCTGTTTCATTCAGACGCAAGGGGTTATTCCTCTGTGTCCTGGTGATGCAGTTTGGGTAGCGAAAGGTCTATGCCCCTGGATGATTTCGGCATAGACGATGATATGAAAGACGAGGATGAATTCGAAGATGATGATGACTTTTAGTTTTGAGATTTTTGTATGTCTTCTACTTTAAATTTGGACATTTTGTTGTTTCAAACTATTGTTGTAGTTTTTTCATACAAACTGTTGTTACACGTACATTTTGTATGTCTTGTACACTTATGAAAGTATTTATATTTGGATTTTTGTTGTTGGAAATGTTGTATTTGGATTTTCATTTGGTGGTGCTGTTAGAAATGTTGTATTTAGATGTTCATCTTTTTTTAATTCCCAGAAAAACCGACCACAAGTGGTCGATTTTTTGATATTTATCCTCAAAAAATCGACCACTTGTGGTAGGTTTTTAATTAAATTAATTAATTAATTTGATAAAAAAAAACTACTACAAGTGGTTGATTTTCTATTAAATTAATAAATTAATTTAATAAAAAACCTACCACAAGTGGTCGATTTTCTATTAAATTAATTAATTCATTTAATAAAGTACCGACCACAGGTGGTCGAATTGTTTATTAAATTAATTATTTAATTTAATAAAAAACCGACCACATGTGGTCGGGGTTTTTTATCAAAAATTATTTTTTAATTTTAAAAATATTATAATAAATTTTTAAAAAATATAAATATTTTTTTAAAAAACCGACCACCGTGGTCGGTTTTTGAAAAGCCACCGCTGTTTTTTCGACCACATTTTTTGGTCATCTTTTGGTAGGAAATTGGATAAAACCGACCACCTGTGGTAGATTTAGTGGTCGGTTTTCTCCTTTTTTTAGTAGTGCATAAAGATCAAGTTTCCACTTCAAATCAAAGCTTGCATCCAAACCAAACATCCAAATTTGTTTGTTGATTCAAATCAAAACTTGCATCAACGATCAAATTTTTTATACACATTTTTTTCTTATACAATTGATGAAATCTAATAACTATGGAGATGGTGGGTTTAAAGAAGGAGAAAGGGGATTGGGTGGGGATAGGGGGTGAAGGTGTAAGAAAAAAATAAAAGAAAGGGGTGCAGGGTGTGGGTAAGGGTGGAGGTGTAAGAAAAAAAATAAAAGAAAGGGGTGTGGGAGGTGCGGGGGTATGGGGTGGATGGCATTGGAGAAGAAAGGGTGTGATTTGGATATATATGATAAGAAATGATGTAATTTGGATATATAGGAGAAGTTTGATATGATTTGGATATATATATTTCTATTATATAGAAGAGGTGGTTTCGACCACCTCTCGTGCAATTACCAAAAAATCCCTCCACTCCCACTTAATTACATACCATGCCTCAATATATAATAATTCAATCGTTTCATCATAATGGTTTAAATATTTAATATATCTATTAATTTATATTAATTAACTATAACTACATATTGAAAGTAAATTTTATTTAATTATTTAATTGGCTATCATGTTCAAAACTAATTTGTTACCATGAATCACAATAATTAATAACTTAAAATATTTAAAAGACATATAAAAATTTTATTGACTTTCATTATTTTAGCAATGCCACATAAATTGAAATAAAAGAAAAGGTACTGCAAATCATAATAATTAACAACTTAAAATATTTAAAAGATATATAGAAATTTTAGTTGATTCTCAAAATTGTATCGAAGCCACATAAATTAGGACACAAGGAGTAAATATATTATTTGATAATTACATAAAAATTATTATAAATCACAATAATTAACAAGTTAAAATACTTTTTTAAAAATAGATAAAAGTTCTATTCAACTCTCAAAATTTTATCGGTGCACCATAAACCATGACAAAATAAAAAATTATCTTAATTAATTGCAACTAAATATTTAAATTAAATCATTTTTATTGTTTAATTGACTTTTATATAGAAAAATAATCTTTTTATTTATTTATTTTAGTAAATTTAAATTTTAAAATTATTTTTTTCTTATATAGAAATACTAATATTTAAACTTAACTTTAAATTTTTAAAGTACAAAATTAATAAATTTAATTTAATAAAATAAATTTCTAATGAATATTTTCTTAGAACTTGTGTTGGGTCAATATGTATCAAGTTAAAAAAAAATAAAGAAAAATATATAGTAAAATTTTATTATTGTGAAAGATAACTATAATGCACTATCCAATAATGTTTAATAATTTCATATTTTGCATATGCAAATATAGCATCCCGTATTTAATTAATATACTATTTTGGTGAATTATCGATGATTACTATTGGAATGATAAAATTATATTAATTTTTATAGTAATAACATAATCAATCGCTCTTAATTAATTATTATGAGTCATCTAGGTATTAAGAAAATAAATAATATTTAATGAAAAATAAAATAGACATAAAATGTGAAATTAACTCTTAATGTTTTAAATTAAATTTTCGTCTTTCGAACGATGATTTTACTATATCACTCCTTATTATAAGTCATTTATGTATTAGAAAAATAAGAATAACAAAATGATATGTCAACATAAAATATTTGATTGACTATCAAAATTATATTAGTGCTACATAAATTGGGACGGGACAGAAGAAGATATAAAGCAACATATATTATTTGAAAATGAAATAAAAAGTACTGTAAATAGCAATAATTAACAAAAAAAAAATAAAAATTGACTGATTTCTGCCGGTTCAATCGTGATTTTAATGTATCACCAGCAATTAATTATTATAAGTCACTTATGTATTGAAAAATTAATAATATCGAATCCACAATTTTACTATATATATATACACTACGAATAAAAATTTAATGATATTTTTTTTAAAAAAATAAAAATTACTACATATACTCAAAGGGCAAAAGAATAAAAACACACAAGAGAAATCAAGAAGCATCCAGTGGATTATTAACATTTATAACATTCAACACATTTTTAAATGCTTCCAAATTTTTCTTAAATCAACACATACACATAATAAAAATAAAAAATAATAAATAATAATAATTACATTTTACTATATCACTCCTAATTAATTATTATGGTTATTTAAGCATTGTGCCACATAAGTTGAAATAGAAAAATATTATAAATCACAATGATAAAAAATTTAAATTATTTTAAAAAATATAATTGGCTATCGTCGACACAAAACTCTGGACAAGGAGAGTAGCATATATTATTCAAAAATTACATAAAAAGTATTATAAATTACAATAGTTAACTTAAAATATCTAAAAATAATTTAATATGTTATATATTTCAAAAAAATTTACTTGAAAAATACTAGAAATCACAATAATTAACATCTTAAAAAATTTAAAAGATATAAAATATTTGGGCGACTCTTAAAATTATATTAGTGTCACTAAAATTGGAATAGAAGAAAAGTATTATAAATCACAATAACTAAAAACTTAAATTATTTTTAAAATGTAATTGACTATCAATGCCACAAAAATTTGGACAAGAAAAGTAACGTATATTAATTAGAAAATTAAATTAAAAATATTATAAATTACAATAGTTAACAACTTAAATTATCTAAATACATATTAAAATAACATATGTTGAACTCATGCTAGATTCTGGATGAATCCTATAAAACATATGTAATCCTTTTATTAAAAAAATTTATTTAAATATATGAAGATTGAAAAGATAAATAAATATCTTAATGTTGGGCCTATGCTGACATGGGCCATGCTCCTCTAGTATATTATATAAAAGTGGGACCATTTTTTTTAAAAAATTAAATCACACATTTTTTTAAATGCCACATCAGCATTAGGGTTTAAGTTAATTCACTTTAAAGATGTTAAGGGGGTAAATAAACGAAAGCTTAGTTTAAGTGCTAAAGTAAGTTGAAGCGACAGGTTCAGAGGGGAAATGATGTCTTTTCTCTTTAAATATTGTAAATATAATGATATAATAATTGTAGGAAATGAGTAAAAAGATAATTTTGTCTATAACAGAGACTTTAAATGAAGGATAAGAAGTTTGAGTAATTTTTAAGGGTCTTCACACTTTTAATATACTAGCCAAGTGCATGTATGTTGCACATGTGCTTCATGTCAAGCCATCAATCGATATAAAATATATATATATATATATATATATATATATATATATATATATATATATATATATATATATATATATATATATATATATAAATAATTTATTAAAAAATAGCAGTTGACTTTATAAATTGAAGATAAACATCTTTATACATTCAGACATGCATTAAGTATCGTTATCTTGATCGTCTCCTATGACATGAACTATCACATAACGGATAATAAAATCTCTCTCTCTCTCTCTATATATATATATATATATATATATATATATATATATATATAGAGAGAGAGAGAGAGAGAGAGAGAGAGAGAGAGCAATAGACCAAAAACTACAATAAAACAATATGATTAAACCAAATCTTTGTACAAAAATTCATCAAAGTCTGACCGATCATTATTCATCTACCACCTATAAACTACAACAAAACAGTACAATAATTGAGATATCATAATGATATGATTAAACATTAATTGAAAAAAATTTCTTAAAGCCCGACCAAGCGTTCATCTACCATCTATAAAATAACAAATAATAACATTACAAAAACTATAATAATCGTGATATAGAACAATACCATTAAACCCAACTTTAATATTGTAGACACGTAATTTTGTCCTTCCCCAAAATTATTTTTTACCATTTTTATCCCCGTCTTACCACACACCTTCAACCATGTGATTATTCTTCCACAAAAAGACAAAAAATAACAAAGTTATAACAAATTAATCACCTCTCCAATTAGAGGTGGACACCTCACCACACCTTACATCACCCCCTCACAAAAAAGGTCACGTTTTTTTTCCCTTTCACAGATATATTCATACACAACAACTCACTCATCCTCACCACTGGAATAACAATAGCACAACAGCTAATACACATACATACAGCTAATACATTACCGGAATACACACACAACCAACCGAAAATGCATACACACAACACTACACAGAGAATCGATAAGGAAAAAAAAGAGAGAGAGATTTCAATGAGAGGAGGAGGAGGAGGAGATTGAGAGAATAAAATATGCAAAAAAATAGAAAACCCGATGGAGATTGAATTCTCCGGCGAAACTCGCTGGAAAGCTTTACCATCGCATAAACTGCGTCGTTCTTCTCTGATTTTAATTGTTGCTGAGCTCGTTGGAGATCTGGTAAATGGAAAACCATGAATCGTAACTCTAATCTAACCAAATTCGGCCAATTTCAGTCCAATTCCGGCGAAGTCCACCAAAAAACGGTCGAAACAATGATGGGGACTACGGATTCGGGTATGGGTATCTCGTTATTTCTCGATTTTGGTTTGGGCTGTTAAAAATAGAACAAAAAGGGTACATCAAGATTGGTTTTTTCATTGTTGATATTTCTTTTTGAGACTTTGAACGCGGTTCTATTCAGAAGGATTATCCCTTTTTGAAATAAAATTGAGGTCCAATTCATCTACTCTGTTTCTTCCTATTTTTATTTTTATGAGATGTTGATGTTATGATTTGTGTGATTCATGTGGTTGATGTGTTTGATAAGTTTGGTTGAATAATTTTATTTTTCGTGGTTTGTTGTTGACTTTGTATGAAATTTGATTAATCATGTTGGTTGAAATGAATTTGAGGGTGGGAATCGAAGATTGATAAAAAGTGAATATTGGTTTGCGTTAATTGATGGTTGTTTAAATCGAAATGAACATCAATTATGCCAATCTCGATAGTGTCATGTCTTAGGCCACGAATCGATAGGCAAATAATAGGGGTAGGCAAATTTAAGAATCTTGGATTGGTGAATGCTTGAGATGAGTGTTGTATGGTTTTGTTTTATCACTTTTGGATTAATTTTACTATTTGTCCAGGGAATGCCCCTAGGTATCTATCTTCTTTTATTCGGGGAATGCCCTGAGAAAGTTGTACTTGAAGATGGTGTACGATCAAGGCCCGAAATGTCGGTTGGAGCATAGTTTAGGAGTAGTTTAGCATAGGTTTTGTATTTTCGAACTTTTCTATTTTTGGGACTGTATAATTCGGAATGAACATTATTTTTGGATTTGTTTTATTTGTTTGTTTGATTGATTTTTTTGTGTGTTTTATGTGGTTTATACATTCATGGTGTTGTTCTAGTCGATATACTCCACAAAGCGACCGTGGTCGAACCACGGGATCGAGGGGTGCCTAACACCTTTCCCTCGGTCAACAAAATTTCTTAGCCGGAATCTCTATTCGTGGAGTCAGTTTTTAGAGTCAAACCATTTTGTAAGAGAATTTTCAAAGGTGACTTGGTACACCTAATTTATGTCAAGTGGCGACTCTAAATTTAATTGTGAAATGAATCCTTTTCAAAACAAATTTTCATTTTTGTCACTTTAATAATAAAACTCCTTTAGAAACTTAAATCATTATAATCTTTTTGGTTAAGAAAGGGGTATGACAACTCTGGCGACTCTACTGGAGATTTTTTAGAATTCGAACTTATTTTTTAGTATTGTATCGACTTAGTTTGACATTATGGGTGTATAAATATTATTTGTGTTATCATTTGTATTTGTTTTATCATTGTTGAGTGCCTACGTGCTACGTGTTTACAATTTTTATCTTATGTGTTACCGCTTTATATCTGACATCATTTGCATAACCCAAGTCATTTCTTTTGCAACAAGTCTCATAGTACATGTGTGTACACGACCTTTAGTTGAGTTACCCTTATTTTAGGAGAGGGAGCCATTGGGTGTATGGAGTAGGTGGAAACCTATTGCGGCCACTATCAATCATACGCTCCCCCGAACAGCCTTGTTAGTGGACCCCAACCTAGATCAACCTTTAGGTCATGCTTATCTGCATCATATTGAGATCTAGCGGGATCCACTTGGTCCTTTGTAGGAGACTCACCTCTAAAATATCCTTACGTACTAATTGTTGTATCTTTGAGGACAATAGGGTCATTTGACAGACTGATTAGGGAAAAGGCATGAGATAGAATTAAAGAAAGTATGTAGGCTAGTAAAGATTGAAAAAAAGGTAAAAAAAAAAAATGAGTCAAGAAAAAGAGTTTCATAGTTTTTAGGAGTTCTTCAACTTTATGGTTTTTGTTTGCTACAATTCAAAAATTCAAAAAACAAAAATTATTTACCTTTTGCACTTATTTCTCCAAAAACAAAAACATCAAAAAAAAATTCCTTTTGTTTCCCCTAGCAAGCATTCACAATTTGAAAATTTCAAAAAGAATTTTTAATTGGAGCTTTTTATAAAGGAAAAATGCAAAAAGATGGTAAAAGTTTTGTACATTTCATATAACGAAAATACCAAAATAGATTTTTCTTTCATAGTTGTTGGTGTCAGTTTTATGTGTAGTGTCAAATTGAAAACCCCAAAAAGATTTTATTGGTGTTTTTTCATCATTTGTCTTTTGTCATGTCTTCCAAGTCAAGGTTTAGTTTTTAATTTAATCCTTATTTTTTCAATCTGGACGAACTACGTACATCTGATTCTCCTCTCTAGGGAGTGAGATACGTAGGCATCCCTTCTAGGATTCTGTGATCTTGTTTAAAAAAATTCAAAAAATATTTTTTTCACTCTTCATTTAGAGTAGGTGTTTCGTATACATTTTTAAAAGAAAACTATAAAAAGATTTTTCTTTAATAATTTCAAGTTTCATTTTCGTATGAAATTAAAAATCAAAAATTTAAAAAGATTTTCTTTTGGTAATCATAGGTTTCATTTTGTATAGAGATTTTAAAACTGAAAAGTTCAGAAAGATTTTCGTCAATTCTTTTGACAATTTGTTATTTTCTTTTCTTCTTTAAGTTTCAAGAAAAAGAAAAAGAAAAAGAGTTTGATTGGCCATGTTATGCCAAAACTTCACGAACTACGCACACCTGATTCTCCTTTCTCGAGAGTGAGATACGTAGGCGCCCTTCTTGGGTTTGGTGATCTTTTTAAAAGGAAAAAGAGGTTTTTGAATTAAAAAGTGTTGAATTCTAACACATTGGTTATCTCTTGTTCAGTTAGTTTAAGGTGGTTGGTTTGTGGCATTCTGACTGGTCCTCCACATCACACCAAATCTAAGGAAGAGTTAGTTGTGTCCAACAAGAATATAGTGAGTGACATCATGAATCAAACAAAGAGTCAGGAAAATAAGAGCTTAAAGTAAGAGATTGTGAGTTTGAGACAACAAATAATGGAAATGTATCGAGCTTAGGCCAGGTGGTTGTCTCTTCCTCCATTCCCTACTATTGACTGTGCAAATACCTTGAGTTTTCCATCACAATTGGAAAGTTAATTTCCTACTGTTGTTGATGCACCACAGCATGTCTCAGAATCCATTCCAAGTCAAATGCATCCCAATACTTCCACCACTTTTTCTTTAGCTCCCCAGTATAAGCCAACCACATTCATAGCACCACATATCGTCTGTACTTTTATTGCACAACCTTTTACTGAGGCCTCCAATTTGGCTATCAACCCAACATTTGTGCTTCCCCAATTTGCTAAAGGGTAAGAGAAAATGGCTGGGAAAATGAAGTGTGAAGAAAGTGTTATGAAAAATTCTCTAGGACTTACAAATTATGAAGATGTTTCATATAAGGACAGGGGTATGTCTTCAAGTGTTAACCTCCTTCCTAGCTCTGAGGTATTAGAATTTGAGGAACATGATGGGTACGAAGATTTTGTAGGGATAATATTATCATCAGTTAAGGGGGACTGAAGGGAAGAAGAAAGAAAACATACCTATTGTCATTCCAGGGGAAAATCAGAGCTCAAGAAGTCCAACTCAGCAATATGATCAGTCTCAATCCCGAGATTATACATTAAATCCACATGCTCACCTACAATAAGGTTCCTTTTTACAAAATCCAAGATATTCCATTCCAGTTCCTCAATATCCTTTGAACAATGCACAACTGAATGCTCATCCATCTTTTATCCATAATGGCATGCACCTATCCCTCAGCATCGTCCTCAACCCCCACAAATTTACCAAGGAACCTCTAAATCCAAGTTTCATCTGAGGTCAGAGTTCACAATGAGGAGAAAGAAAATGGATAATTTCACGCCAATTGGGGAGTCCTATACCTGTTTGTTCCAGACAATGGGGCATGATTACTCTTATCCCTGGGTATACTCCCGATCCACATTTAAATTTTTTTCCCTAATGTACGATGCACTTATCATTCTAATATACAAGGTCATAGTACTGAAGATTATTGTATTTTGAAAAGAGAAATAGAGAAGATGATTCAAGAAAAAATAATTATGGTGCAAAACGTTGGCCCCTCAACCGTCCCACAGAGTTCTTCACCAGCTCGTGGAACTGGACAATATGTGGAAAGCAATGAGTTAAGCATTGGGATCCAGAATTTATTTGTTGAAGGGAATATGTCTGACAGTGGTGAAAGATCTAGCCATGATGATATGCAAACCAGTGGCTAAGATGTCAGGCTCAACAATTGAGAAGTCGCTCCTCTCCCTACTAGAAAGAGTTTTGGTAGTTTGTTTTGTTTTCTTTTCTGCTATCCAAATTATTTTAGGGTTATAGTTTGGAATCTATCTTGTTTTATCCTTTTGTCGTTTATGTTCAAACCCTTTTTTCTTTTATTTTAACTAAATGGGGTGTCCCTTTCTCTTTGTGCTTTAAATACGTGTTGTTTGTTTTATTTACACAGTACATTTTATGGTGATTCTAGTGATATGAAATGCTGGCGGAATTTTCAGTTAGATCTTAAAATCCAATTTGAGCATGAGTTTTGAATTAGAGGGCTAAAGTTAGAAAAAAACATTAGATAAAATAGGTAGAGTGTGAGACAGTTGGTGACCATGTTGAAGCCTTTTTTCAAAATTAAGGCAATTATTTTGAGAATCACAAGAATAACTTGGTCATCAATTGAAAAGAATAATTCAATTAGGTCAAATAGTGGACATGTGATTCCTATATCAAGAGAAACAAAAAGATAATCAACTTCACGAAAGCATGGATCATTTGATGGGAGGAATGTAAAACAATGGTGGAGTTGTATATTTGACAAATGTAGAAGAAGAAGTGACAAGCTAGTGTTCTTAAAGTGTCGCAAATGATCTTCATCTTTCACTTCATATTGCATGATGTGTACTTGCATTCTCAAGGATTGATATGATGAAGACATTTCATTCTGCTATCCAAACATTGTGTCATCCTTTGTTTACACCATTTGAGCTTTAGTTCTATTTTTTTGCATACCTCTCTTTTGGAATCAAGATAGGGCCAACAAAGCTCAAAAGAAAAGTGTCGAGCAAAATAATAGAGTCAGAAAAATTTCAAAAAAAAGAAGAAAAAGAAAAAAAATGTCCAAAAAGAAAAAAAGTGGAGAGTATCAAGAAAAATAGAGTCAGAAAAGACCCCAAAGAGAAAAAAAGTCAATAAAAGAAAAAAAATAGAATCAAGAAAAAGAACAAGTTGCAGGAACTCTGTTTGACCTGATTCTCCTCTCCCGAGGGTGAGATACGTAGGCTGCCCTACTCTAGGCTCGGTCCAACCAAATGAAAAATTTATAATTGCTTAGACGTGAGTTAATTCTCATTGTTTAAGTCGCTTTCAAAAGTTGTAAGTCCTACCCCACTTCGAGTATTATTTGGGCCTCATCCCATCCTTTTTTTCAAACCTTTTCCAAAAGCCAAATTACAAGCAAAGAAATACCTTCAGATCAATCTTTGAGAATGTTAAGGCTAAGCATGCAATGGGTATGATGATGCATTTTAGGAACCATTTGTCTTCCTCAGCATAAGGAATCAGGAGAGAAATAAAAATGAGAGAGTTTTATTAGTGAAAAACCTCACGGGCACCATAAGATGAAGGTAAATTGAGAGAGATAAAAATGAGAGAGTCTTATCGGTGAAAACCCTTACGAGAATCGTAAGATGAATGTGAGTTGGGAGAAATGAAAATAAGAGAGTCTCATTGGTGAAAATCCCTTACGGACACCATAAGGCAATGGTGAGCTGAGAGAAAGAAAGACGCTTATTGGCGAAAACCCTTCAAGGCGCCACCAGCCGAATGAGGTCTCCGAATGAACTTGGCCTAAGAAAGTAACTCAGTTTCAGGCCATCAACTCAAGAACAATTAGTAGAAAGTTTGGATAGAAAGATCAGACAACTTAATCCAAAATGCATGTCATAATCATCAGAGTTGACTGTCGCTTTCAGATATACTTTTCTTATATCTTTTTCAATGGGGACATGCATTGTCTTTTCTTTCTTTTCTATAGTTTTATTTTTGTTTTCTTGAGACAGATATCCAAATAAAATAATAAAAAAAAATTATCATTTTTCTCGTGTCTTTGAGTCAAGTCCATGTCAAAACAAGTGTGAAAATATTTCAAAATTGGCTACCAACTTCTTCAATTGCACAAAGCAAGATAAAAAGGACAGCGCATGAAAGAGACATGATTGTGAGTCGAAATAAGACTTGCAAAAAGTTTTATCAACAAACAAGTCTGTGAAACTCAAGGAAATCCCAAGGTTCAAAGGTTTTATCTGAGGAGCATGGCAAAATAGAGATACTGTATTTTGTTTCAGAGTCACTCTTAATAATTTGAGTTTTGGTCAATGATATAGTAAGTCAATGACATATGCTAATGGTTGGAAGCAATATTAAATATGAAGGGGGAAAGAATGATTGTCACAAAAGCTAAATCCACAAATCAGCCACCATGGTTTTAAACTCACAAGTTTTCTTTGATGAAACAGGAAACATGTTACCTTCAAATAAAGGAATTCAAAGCCTAAACATCAAAGGCCTTAATTTCTCACATCTACAAATGCAAGGGGGCAATGTTGTTGTATTGGTTTGGTAATCAAAACCATGGTAAAACTTATAATTTAATATTTCTAGAAGACGCACTTCCTTGTTTGGGAATTAAAGCAACATTTGTAAGGAGACACATTTCCTTGGGTAATTCAAGTGGCATTTGTAAGGAGATGCAATTCCTTGTCTAGGTAATTCAAGTGACATTAGTAAAGAGTCGTACTTCTTTGATTGGGTAATTTAAATTTTACTTGTTAGATGATGCACTTCCTAACTTAAGTCTTGATTCCTAAAAGATATACTTCTTGGTAGAGTCATTCCCTTTGATTCCTAGAAGATGTACTTTTTGGTCGAGTCATTATCCTTGATTCCTAGAATATGTACTTCCTGATCGAGTCATCCCTCTTGATTCCTAGAAGATGTATATCCTGGTCGAGTCATCCCCCTTGATTCCTAGAAGATGCACTTCCTAGTCGATTCATCCCCCTTGATTCCTAGAAGATGTACTTCCTGGTAGAGTCATCCCCCTTGATTCCTAGAAGATGTACTTCCTGGTCTAGTCATCCCCCTTGATTCCTAGAAGATGTACTTCCTGGTCGAGTCATCCCCCTTGATTCCTAGAAGATGTACTTCCTGGTCGATTCATCCCCTTTGATTCCGAGAAGATGTACTTCCTAGTCGAGTCATTCCCCTTGATTCCTAGAAGATGTACTTCCTGGTCGAGTTATTCCCCTTGATTTATAGAATATGTACTTCCTGGTTGAGTCAGTTCCCTTGATCCCTAGAAGATGTACTTTTTGGTCGAGTCAGTCCCCTTGATTCCTAGAAGATGTACTTCCTAGTCGAGTCAGTCTCCTTGATTCCTAGAAGATGTACCTTCTAGTTGAGTCATTACCCTTGACTCCTAGAAGATGTACTTCCTAGTTGAGTCATTCCCCTTGATTCCTAGAAAATGTACTTTCTAGTCGAGTCATTCTCTTTGACTCCTAGAAAATGCACTTACTAGTCGAATCATTCCAATTAACCCATAGAAGATGCATTTATTTGTTCGGGTTTTTCAAGTAGTTATGATGTGACTTTCACAAAAGTGCTCTAATGATAAAATAGGGCAAAAATTTAATTCTTGTTTTTGGAACTTTACATTTCTGAAAAATGGAATCTTTATTTATCATAACCTTTATTTGGGATAGTTTTATTTCTAGTTTTGATGTGACTTCAGGAGCTCGCCTAAACAACAGGGCAAATAAATGAAAAGTCAAGCAACAAGGTGAAGAAGTTGAAAGTGAAGAAACAAGGTGGATAAATTAAAAGTCAATAGATTGAAGAAATAGCAACTCAGGAGCCCGCCTGGGAGAACATGGTGAAAAAATTAAAAGTCAAGCAACTAGGTGATGAAATTGCAATTCGGGAGCTCGCCAGGAAATTGCAAGTCAGGATCCTTCCTGGAGAACAGGGTGATGAAATAACAAGTCAAGAGCCAAAGAAGCTGCATAGATAGTACTTTTGTAATTTTAGTTATCTTTTAACTTGTAATTTTTATTTTGATGTAATGACAGAGCCGCAGATCGAAACCTCGACAGGGCCTCACTCAACTCTCCAACTTGGTATAGTTCCTCCTTTTCAATCCTTGAATCACATGTAACTTGTTCCCCACAAATACTTAGGATGGGTAGGATGTCTAAAATAAAGACTCGGTTGCGTCTTTCCTTCTTTTCTTTCTTTTGAATAATGGTCGGGTCAAAATTTTATCTCGTTTGTCTACTTATTTGTCTGAAAATACTTTGTGTTTAGATCCAAGAGGAGCGTGATATAAACACGTAATTTTGTCCCTCCCCGAAATTATTTTTTACCATTTTTATTCCCGTCTTACCATGCACCTTCACCCATGTGATTATTCTTCCACAACAAGAGGAAAAATAACAAAGTTAAAACAAATTAACCACCTCTCTAATTAGAGGTGGACACTTCATCACCCTTACCCTACCCCCTCACAAAAAAGGTCACATTTTTCCCTTTAACAGATATATTCACAAACAACAACTCACTCATCCTCACCACTGGAATAATAACACCATACCAGCTAATACACACACATATAGTCCTCTGTTTTCCATTTACTGGAGGAACGATAAAACAACATACTTACACGATTCACTCATGCTACACAAACAACCACTGAAATACACACACAACCCACTAGAAAAGTATACACACAATACTACACACAGAGAAACGGTGAGAAAAAAGAGAGAGAAAGATATTTTAGTGAGAGGAGGAGGAGATTGAGAGAAGAAAACATGCGAAAAGGAAAAAACCAACAGAGATTGAATTCTCCGGCGAAACTCACTGAAAAGCACTACCATCGCATAAACTGCACCGTTTTTCTCTGATTTTAGCTGTTTCTGAGCTCGCCAGAGCTTCTGGGAAGGGAAACCGTGAACCCTAACTCTAATCTCACCAAGTTTGGCCAATCTTAATTCAATTTCGGCGAAGTCCACCGAAAAATGGTCGAAATAGTAACGGGGACTATGGATTTGGGTATGGGTATCTCGTTATTTCTTAATTTTTATTTGGTCTATCGTAAATGGAACAAAAAGGGTACATCGAGATTTGTTTGTTCGTTGTTGAGGTTTGTTTTGAGACGTTGGAGGTGGTTCTATTCAGAAGGATTATCCCCCTTTGAAATAAAATTGAGGTCCAATTCTTCTACTCTATTTCTTTCTATTTTTATTTTTATTCGATGTTGATGTTATGATTTGTGTGATTCGTGTGGTTGATGCGTTTAATAAGTTTGGTTGAACAATTTTATTTGTTGTGGTTTGTTGTTGACTTTGTATGAAATTTGATTAATCATGTTGGTTGAAACAAATTTTTAGGGTGGGAATCGAAGATTGATAAAAAGTGAATATTGGCTTGCGTTAAGTGATAGTTGTTTAAATTGAAATGAACGTCGATTATGCTGATCTCGATAGTATCATGTCATAGGTCGTGAATCGATAGGCAAACGATAGGAGGTAGACAAATTTAAGAATCGTGGATTAATGAATACTTGAAATGAGTGTTTTATGGTTTTGTTTTATCGCTTTAGAGTAATTGTACTATTTGGCCATTGAATGCCTCAAGCTATCTGTACTTTTTTATTCGGAGAATGCCTCGAAAAAGTTGTACTTGAATATGGTGTACGATCAAGGCTCGGAACGTCAGTTAGAGCCTAGTCTAGGAGTAGTTTAGAATAGGATTTACATTTCCACACTTTTCTATTTTTGGGATTGTATAATTCAGACTGAACATTATTTTTGAATTTGTTTTGTTTGTTTGATTGATAGTTTTTGTGCGTTTTATGTGGCTTATACATTCATATTGTTGTTCTAGCCGATAACTCCACGAAGTGATCGTGGTCGAACCACGGGATCGAGGGGTGCTTAACACCTTTCCCTCGATCAACAGAATTCCTTAGCTAGAATCTCTATTCGTGGGTCAGTTTTTAGAGTCAAACCATGTTGAAAAAGGATTTCCAAAGGTGACTTGGCACACCTTATTTATGTCAAGTGGTGACCCTAAATTTAATTGTGAAATGAATCCTTTTCGAAATAAAATTTTCATTTTTGTCACTTTAATAATAAAAATCCTTTTGAAACTTAAAATGATTATAATATTTTTGGTTAAAAAAGGGGTGTGACAAATATAAAAAATTCTTCAAAGTCCGATCGAACATCCATCGACAATATAGACTTGAATAGAATAGAAACTATAACAAAATAATATGATAATTGAGATATTAAAACGATTAAATCTAACCTTTTGTGGTTATTAGACACCTCCTTCAAAGATCGTCTATAAATTAGCTATAAGAATATATCTTCCACCTTCATTACTTAATAGAATGTAGTTTATATAAGATAATATTTTAAGTGATTTAGAAATGTAAAATATTAGAACTTTTTACATAACTTAAAAAGGAAAGACTTATAATAAATTTATTTAATTTATAGTTCACTTTTATTTATCATATCATTGTAAAATATTAATAAGGTAAATTTTTCTTTCAACTTAAATTAGAATATATAGAAATTTTAGCTATAACATCACAAGTTGAAATGACATTTTCCTAATATGGTGGAAGATTCCTATATTTAAAAGAATTCGAAAGTGGCTAAAGTTTCTATTTCTTCTATAGTTAGTTTTTCTTACAAATTTAACTATATTACATAAGAAAGATTTATTACATAAAATTTAGTTAATTTAAAAGTTTAAAATATAAAAAAATAGAGAAAAGATAATTTTGTCTATTGCAGAGTTTTTTAATGAAAGGGTAAAAAGTTCAAATCATTTTTTCAAGGGTCTTCACACTTTTAATAAATTATAGATATAGATTATAGATTAAGGATGTAGATTATAGATTATTGACTATAGATATAGATTATAGTTTATAGATATAAATTGTAAATATAGATATAGATTTAGATTATAAATACAAATATTATACTTGCCAATCAACAAAATGTCACATGAGTCAATAATTCTAATAAGTGTTTTTTTATAGATACAAGTAGAAAAAAATATATGTTACATAAATTGGAAACAGACACTTCTCCTTTTGTTCTCTTCCAATTCCTCCACTTTCATCTCTTTTTATTTGCGACAAGTATTTCTTAATATAGCAGCACGCCATATCATAAAATCCTTTAATTATCACTCAATTAATTAATCATGTTTTATGATGGATGTAATGTGTACATGTGTTTATATAAGCGTATTGGATTACTTCTCTTTATTTTTTTCACATCCAAAGGAACTAACCTACTTTTCAAAAAGATACAAGACATAAACATGCTCTTTAACGTAGTCTCAACTCATATTTATGATCTTCAACTTTGGATGTGCACAAATAGGCGTAGATACACACTTCTGTTTGGCATAATACATGCGGGACTCCATATAGGACACAAATTGGTCATCTAGGATGCCACACGTTGTAAAATCTTGTTGCACAATCACGAAATCAATAGAATATCTCAAAAGCTTGAGGCGTGCTTCTGTTACTATCCTTAAGTATATTTCACTAGCAACGTGTATCCCCTAGAATTCAACATACTCTTCTAGTATAAATTAGGAACATAATAAAAAAGCTTAAATATTATCTCAAACACAACAAATTGAAAAGAGGAAGAAAAAGCAAAAGTGTTCGTTGTTTTTCTCCTCTTTATCCCAAAGCACAAATGACAAGTTTTATGGTCCAAAAATTTCACTGCCAACGTTCACATTGTTAAAGTGCCTTAAAAGCAATTTAGAGAAATTAAAGATGACTAACCGTTAGCCAACAACTAACAAATTAAAAGGCTATTCATTAAGTTAAAAAGCTACTCATTAGGATGAAAAGAACTGTTGTCCAACAGCTAAATGTTGACCAATTAAATGCTATATTTTTTGAGATATTATTGATAAAACTTCTTATTATCGATCCCCTACGTATATCAAAAGAATATTTTTAAAAATAAAAAATTTTGTTGGGTATTTACAATGAGAATAATGTGTCGAGTTGGTGTCTCTTGGACTATGAACCGGATCAAGATAAAATAAGATTAGACTTGTAGAATAGTTGGTGAAGTTTAGAACTTCTATGAGCTATTACATTATGCCTCCATAAACAGAAGGTGTTGGTTTTATTCCAATTGAAATACTCGCTAAGAAGTTTCTCAATCACTCAGCCTCATTAATAGTCAACTATAATGAAGCGAAACTAGATTCCATAGTTGATCTTGCAGTTATGATCTGTTTGGCTGATTTCCATGTTATGACGCCTCCACCAAGGATAAACACATAGCCACTAATTGATTTCGCCTCGTTTGAATCAAAGATTCAGTTAGCATCACTGTATCCTTTAAGTACAGCGGGAAATCAACTATATTTAATTTCATAATTAATAATACCTCTCAAATATTTCAAAAGTCTTATCAATGCATTTCAATGATCATTATTAGGAATATGAGTATATCTAGTCAATAGACACACAACATAAGTTATATCAGGTCTAGTAAAATTCATCAAATTCATTAGACTATTAATTGATTGAGCATATCAGTTTTGAGAAATAGCTTCTTCATGATATTTTTTCAAATGACAATTAGTATCAAAAGGAGTGCTCACAGGTACCACATCAAAATTTTTAAATTCCTAAAGATTTTTTTTTACATAATGTCCTTGAGTTAAAATCAAATCATCATGATCTCTAATTATTTTCATGCTCAAAATAACATTTGATTCTCTCATATCTTTAATGTCGAAATTAGAAGATAAAAAACTTTAGTCTCATTTATTATATCAAGTCTAGAACCAAAAATAAGCATGTCATCCGCATAAAGGCATATAATAACACAATGATCATCAACACGCTTTGTATAAACATATTTATCTACTTTAACACATGTAAAAGCGTCATTTAAAATATTATCAAATATCATTCCATTGCTTAGGAGCTAGTTTTAGATCACATAAAAACTTAACAATTTACAAACTTTATTTTCTTGACCTGCTAATACACAAGCTTCAGGTTGCTCCATATAAATTTCCTCCACTAAATCATCATTTAAAAAATAAAACGTTAACATTCATTTAATGAATAAATAATTTATGAATAGATTCCCAGACAAATGAAACACGGATAGAGAATTTTTTTGTTATTGGAGTATAAGTATCAAAATAATCAATATTTTATTTTTGAGTAAAATCTTTTGCAATAAGTCTAACTTTATATTATCAATAGAACCATCAGGATAATATTTCTTTCTGAAAATTTATTTACAGGCAATGAATTTAGTTTTCGAGAGTAAATCAACTAATTTTCAAGTATTATTTTATAAAATAAAATTTATTTCAGATTTAATAGCTTTTTTTCAATGAGGTGCCTGAGGAGAAAGAATTTCTTCAGAAAAAGTTAATAGATCATTATCAACAATTTAAGCATAAAAATCATTATCAAAGAATTTTTCTATTCTTATTCTTTTACTTCTCCTCAATTCTTCACTTTCTGAAATATTTTAAAAACTAAAAATCCTTTTTTTTTCAAATGCACAAGCATGAGAAATATTATCACGTTTCAAATAAAAAGTATTTTAAAAAAATATAGCATTATTTATTTCAATTATAGTATTGAGTTCAAGCACATCACTATTGAGTACAGGAAAACTATATTCAACATTATTGTAGCATAATCAATAAACATACAATTAGAATTATTGAACCCAATTTTTTTTTTTGTTGGGTCAGATAACATAACTTTGGTAAGGCATTCCTACACTTTCAAATATTTCAAGTTAGGGGTTATACCTTTCCACAATTCATAAGGAATTTTTTTTCAACTTTCTTGTAATGAATTCTATTTTGTAAACAATAAGCAGACAAAATAACTTCACCCAAAAGATAGTCAGATGAACAATAACTAACAAGCATACAATTTATTATTTATTTTAAAGTTTTATTTTTTCTTTCAGCTATTTCATTAGATTTTGGTGAGTATGAAGGAGTAATTTCATGAATAATATCTTCTTTTTCATAAAAGTCATTCAACAAAATTATTCACCACCTTTATCAGATCTTACTCTTTTGATCTTCTCATTCAACTAACTTTTTACTTCTGATTTATATAATAAAAACATATCATTTTTATTTCTCAATAAATACACTTTCGTATATCTAAAAAAAAATTATCAATAAATGTGACATAATATTTTTTATCATCTCGAATCATGATTTATTTTAAGTCTCCCAAATCAGTACGCACTAAATTTGATAAACTCTATTCTCTAAAAATAGAAATGTGAGACTTTTTAAACTGATAAACTTCAACACAAGTCTTGAGAGTGCATTTACTTAATGTGTGACAGACAAATTAACATGTTCAAATGTAGTATGCAATAAATCAAAAATATCAATCAAATAAGCAGAAGTACTAGTATTTTTATTCATAACATCTAGTACAAATAAATCACCGATACAAATATATTTTGCTAGAAAAAATATTATTTTTTGTTAAATAATTTTGATAGACTCAAATAAAATCTTCACTCCGACTTTTCTTAATAAATTCATAGAGGTAAAATTAGCCCGAATATTAAAAATATGTAATACTTCAGTTAAAGATAAAGTTTTTTCAGAAGTGAGTTTAAAGAGAACTTTTCCTCTTTTAAGAATTTTAGTGATTTTTGGATCACCAAGATATACAAAATTTTCTCTTTTATTGACTTGGGTGTAAAAAATAAGATTATTTTTATTTATGCCTAGCAGCACGAGAATCTATCACCTACTCACTAACATAAGCCGCAATATTCATTTTGAAAATAATCGCAACAACAATATCATCTGTTTTACCCAAATTAATTTTTTGCTTAGCATGATTGTCTATTTTTTCAATTCTTTTCATGAAGGTTTTATTAAAGGTTTTGAGCTTGTATCTGGATTCATTTTCATCAAAAAGAGTAGAGATGATAGTATTATTACATATCTTAGAGGCATAATTTCAAGGTTGAGTAATTTGGTGAATATAAATATAGTTGAAATATAACAAGAATGGAACCATAAATATCAAAAATTTTATCGAATAGGCAAGATTTATCGTCAAAACAATTAACGCATGTCCACCCAAGCACAACAATCTTTGATACACCAATCAAAATCATCAAGAGCAAAATCATAATTTTTTTCACAAAATAAAGTTGAGCTTATCGTGATCCATGACAACAAAATTAATATCCGTAATTTTAAAATCGTGTTGCACAATCATGAAATCAAGAGAATATCTTGAACGCTTAAGGTGCGCTTCTGTCACTGTCCTTAATGATAGTTCACGGGTAAGGTGTATCTCTGAAATTCAACAAGCTATTCTAGTATAAACTAGGGGCAGGAATAGCAAAGCTTAAATATTATCTCAAATCCAGCAAATTGAAAAAAAAAAAAAAGAAGAGAAGCAAAAGTGTTCACTGTTTTTCTCCTCTTTAACTCAAAGCATTAATGAAAAATTTTATAATTCCAAAGTTTTACTGCAATCGTTCACATTGTTAAAGTGTTTTAAAAGTAATTTAGAGGAATGGAAGATGTCTAGTCGTTGTCCAACAACTAAGAAATTAAAAGGCTACTCATTAAGATGAAAAAAGTTGTTGTCCAATAGCTAAATGTTGACCAATTAAATGTTATATTTTTGAGTTATTATTAATAAAAGATTTTATCATCACCACATGAGAAGTATGTGTCTACTTGTTCAACTTTAAATAAATTTAAGCATCTACTTTTCTGCACCCAAAATTAGAGGATACAGATGAAAGTTGAAGCCAAGTTAAAAGGCACATTTATGTATTATGCCTTCTGAAAAAAATTATTGGGAATAATTTTTTTTAACTAAATTGTAATTAGGCACCTAGAATATATTCTTCAATACAACATATTCTCTTTTTTCTCCGGAGGAAATATAAAATTAGTTCATTAATAATTCTTGTGAACGTGATTGGGAGATACATTAGTCATCAATTTATCTTGTTGATTTTTCTATTTCTTTTACTTTTTTTATCTTCCCTCTACGAACTCCACCTTTCATCATCATTAACTACTATTGTTAGTCTTTTTTTTCTTTTGTAATTTTTCCTTTAACCTTCTTCTTCTCACTCCACCAACTCCACCTTCCAACATCACCACCATCACCATCCACCAAACTACCACCAGTAATTTTAGAAATACAAAAACATAGAAGAAAAAAAAAATTATCACATACTAATTTTGAAGAACTTTAGAAGAATATAAAAGAATACAATGGAAAAATACTTGTTCAAAGAATCATATCATCTTCATAGTAATATCACCAAAAAAATACACTTTCAAACTCTTCTCCTCCCTAAATCCTTCTCTTAAATCTTCCATGATTGTTGCAGAAAATAAAAAATATTGATAATCAAATTTAATTTGCCACACAACCATCATTAATTTCATTATTCACCTCCACAATTTTCGCACCATAATTGAATTTAATATCACTGTCAAATTTGTCTCCATCCAATTTTTAATGCTCACCGTCAAAAATCATGATGCCATCACCGATTTCACCATCTCTAACTTGACCCAATATCAAATTTTGAGAAGAAAATTATATAATTTAAATTTGAAAAAAATTTAAACCTACAACAAATAGAAAGAGTCAGAATTTAATAAAATTCAAAAGAAAAAGAATGAGGGTAGGTGGAATTATTTCAGCACAAAAGAAAATGGAGAAAAAACCGGGAAGGGAGGGATGGGGGATGAGTGGTTAAAGATTTTACAATAGTTTTCTTTAAAAATAAAAAAATAAAACGACACATGTAATTATTTTATTTGTTGCTTGCTACATCATCGGACAGTGTCTTACACTCTCCTTATTTGTTTTGTTAATTGTCAAAAAAGTATCAAATAATATTACTTATTTGAAGTGTCAAAATGAAAGTTTACGTCAAATTTAGGGGTTTAACAATGTGTTTGACAATTTTTTTTTTTTTTTAACATGGAGCTTTATAAAGGAATTGATGCATGTAATATTAAAATTTGTAGAGTCAATGCAGACGGAAAAAGGGATCAAATCATATGTTAATTACCTGGAATATGGAAGAACAAGAAGACGAAATCATTAAGTTCTAACATCATTTGAGATCCGAATGACCTCACAAGAGTTGAAGTCACTAAAAAGTGTAAAATAAAGAGAGGAAATGTGAGTGTATAAATGGATCTAAATTCTTTATTATACTATTAACAATACAAGTTCATTCTTATATCATGTTATTTTGTCATAATTTATTCAATAGTTAAGTAACCTGGGGGTTTGGGCCATAAGTGACAAAAGAGTTTTAAAATGAGGTGTAGGTGACACAAGTCTTAATTATTAGTTGGAGGTGACAATTACTTTATTATGGATTAAGAAAGTTGAGAAAGTTTGAAAATAACTCATAAGTTTTTAAATTTACACTTTGATCCCAATGTATACATAAAATAACGGAAAACGGAGGGAAAAAAGGCGTCTTTCTCTCTCTTCTCATCCATTATTGTTTTCTCTCTCTTAGCGATTTTTGTTGTTCATTGTTTCTGTTTCTGCTGCTTTATTCATCATCTTCTGCTTCATTATCATCATCTTATACTTCATTACCATCTTCATCTTCTTCTTGTTGACCCTTTGTTGTTGTTGTTTGTACGACGTTATTGCTGCACTCTGACCAATTTCTTAGGTTAAATTTTGTTTACTACATCACTTTTCACTTTGACATTACTTCATAGGTGACTTTGGTAAGTAAAATTATGATTTTTATTTTTATTTGTCATTTGGGTAAACTTTTATTTTTTCAACAATGGATAGAACCCCGATTATGAATCCAGCATAAGTGCCCACAATTTAAACAGATCAATCATCCGGTGCATCAGATGAGTAATCTGTTGCATCAGACATATTATCTGTTGTATCAGGATGTTTATCTGTTGCACCAGACTAATTATCTGTTGCAACGAATGATTAATCTGTTTGAAACAACACAAATCAACCCCTTCCACAAACCCAACAAATAACCAATATGTTTTCAACTCTTTCTATTGCTACTGGATTCAAAATTATTCCTTATGTTCAATTACCCGTCCCAAATTTCCTAATTCGATTTCTCATTTTACTTGCCTTTTTCATTAATCAAGAAAAGATTAAAAAAATCCATGTTTTACCCTTTGCATTAATCACTTTTTCTTCAAATTAAAATGGAAACATCATTTAATAGGGGGACTATACGCCGATCGACGTTAAAAACTTTCTTCTCTTATGAAATTTTGATTGAATAGCAAACAATGGTTATTTCAAACACGTCTACTGTCCCACCAGCTAATAAGTGGGTTATGGTAAACTAGACATGTTATTAATTATTTTTCTTAATCAATGTGGCATCCTAATTTGGGACGGGTAATTTGAGACGGAGGGAGTACGAATTAAAATGTCAGAGCCAATCAAAGCAACAAACTAGTCATCTGTTGAAACCAACTATTTATCTGTTACATCAACTTCTTATCTGTTGCAACATGAGTAATCTATTTTGAACAACACATCAACCCCTGCCACAAACCCAACAGATAAATCTTGCTATTGGTACTGGATTCTAAATTATTTCTTTTTACATCGAATCATCGACATGTTAGTTGAGAAGATAATAGACAGAATGAAAAATAAATATGGATTAAAACGTCAAAGATCAAACATAATTTATTTATCAAACAAAAACAAATAAAAATACATATAATAGACTAAAAGAAAAATAATAATCTAATTATTATTATTATTATTATTATCATCATCATCATTGTCAGCCGGCCAATCTTCAACCGAAAGTAGCAAGACCCTCCTCAGTCTGTGTATCTCGCAGAGCATTCTTGCTCTAACTCCTCCCAGTTTCCATTGCAGGTCACAAAGTTGATTTCAAAGTTCATTCATGGCCTCTTGTAGAAAAGCAACGTCCCACACTGAGTCAGCCATAATCTTATTTTCTAGAGTGTAATATGAAAGACGGGATGCAATAAATAAATAGAGTGTAATTGAATGAACAATTGAGTAAGGAGGGACCTATTTATAGAGGATTGAATTTGAATGAGAGGCAAAAAGGCGTGACTATTCACCTCCATACATTAATTATATTTTGATTAAATTAAGAAAATAAATATTGTGATATAAGTCATGACTTTTCAGATTATTATTATTATTAAATAGTTCTTTCGAAGAACTATTTTTATTGAGTTGTGGAAACAGATTCTATATCTGTTACATCAGATAACACATCTGTGACAACATATATATTATCTGTTGTAATAAATATAAAATATGTTGCATCAGATAACATATCTGTTGCAACATATAATCTAACTGTTCACCTCCATTTATTAATTACATTTTTGATTAATGTGAAAAGTAATGACTTAATTAAATTAAGAAATATTGTGATAAGTCATGACTTTTCAGATTATTATTATTAATTAGTTCTTTCCAAGAACTGCTTTTATTGATTTGTGACTTGATATAGGTTGTATCAGATAAATCATACGTGACAACAGATATATCATCTGTTGTAACCATAGTGAACCTGTTGCATCAGATAATTTATTTGTTGCAACATATAATCTACTTTTTTTTTTAAAAATAACTATCATCATATCATTAATCCAAATTTGCTTACTTTTATATTTTATAAATAAAAAAACACCTTTTAAAATTCCTTAATAAAATAATAATCATTTTATTATATAATAAATAATTAAAAAAATCAATTCAAAAACAGAAATGGTGAAAAGTCACGATAAGTTATTAAAATTGTGGTTATAAATTGTGTTTATCATTTATTTCCTTATTATTTATTTACGAAACTTTTTTCTTATTGAATAATCGGAAAGCCATGTCTTTTTCTTTTCACCCTCTCAATAACAACAATAGCTCTTTTTTATTAATAACCGCCAAGTGCAACATATGATCGATTTGTCGTAGCAAATTAACCTCTAACTGTTGACATAAATTGCTGCTCAATTCCTACCACCAACCGTCGACATGTTGAGAATAAGGAATAAACATAATGATTATTATTAAATACTAAATACGAATTAAAAATTCAAAGTCGACAACAAAATGAAATGAATGTTCATAGATTTTTGAATCCCTTGGGTAGATCCGAAATACAAAAGGAGGAAAATAATCGCTACAATAAAAAATATTACCTAATTATTATTACTACTATTATTATTATTGTCAATCGAACATTTTTCATCCGACAGTCTTGCTCTGAAGTCTGCCAAATCTCTCTAGAGTTCATCAAAATGCCTTTGAAGTTCACGCAAGGACTCGATATGAATATTCTTGTACAAATCTGAATCATCTATATTTGTAAGGAATGACCCATTTATAAATTATTGTATCTCAGAAAGAAAAGAAAATTGCTTTAAAATAAATCTAACAGATGTGTAATCTGTTGCAAAATATATTCTTTCTGTTAGATAACTTACAACATAATAGAAATTTTTTTCAACAGATGTATATATCTATTTGATTTCTGCAACAGATTGATCGACTGTTGTAATAGATGTCTCAAATTATTTGACAATATAAACAGATGTGTCATCTGTTGCAACAAGCTAGCCATCTGTTTATTCAATTTAAGTCATAGACGGGCTAAGAAGAATAAGGTGCGTGCATATGGATCCACTATCATATGTGTGGGAGTTAAGTATGTATTACTGATAAGGTCACCGAGACAACACACACAAAGTATAATATTTTTGTGAATGCAGTTTTTAACTGATTAGGCATTGATCATTCAAACAAGATCTTGCATGTTAAGTTTGATGGGTTCGAAATTGATAAGGCTGAGGACCTCATAAAAATGGTGCAGATATCCTGTTACGAATTACTGACGATTGTTGCTCGTGTTTATGCGTGTCAAATTTTGAGAAGGGATCAATATTTGTCGTCACTGCAGAGAACTAATAGTGATTGGACTTAACTTTAAGTGTGCATTGGAACCTTAGAGGGCCCTCAAAGCCTCACACTGCATCAAACAAGAATGGAAAACCAATATAGTTATTACTCTGGCCAAAATTTATATGGTTGGGTTGTTCGCTCTGGGTAATGATTATTGCCAGAAGGTGCGGTAGGAGAATTCTTTTGACGGAAAATGGGTGGTTGATGGAAGACTATATCATCTGAGAGCTAATTGAAGAAGAGACATAGGGCAAAAAGTAACTTCTAATGAATTTGGCTGATAGAATTATCTTAACAGATGCGAAATCTGAATCAAGTGTAAATATGAAAGTGTATCCGGTAATGTAATTTCATTTGTTGTGTCTCTAAAGGAAAAACAATGCAGATGGACACTTTGCTAGGGAGCTGTGTGATCAGGATTATCACCTAGGTAGAAAATAGAAGAAGACCAACAAAGCAGCCGCACGGGCATCGAGGGTAGAAATAGTATTCAACAAGTCTAGAAAACTTACGCCAATAACAACTGCAGTTAAAATAAGGAAACTAAGCGAAGACAACAATTTTTGAATTTTAAATTTCTTCCCATGCCTTCTTGTTTGTGTTTTTGATCAGGTCCACTGCTGTTGACCTGATCGGAACCACAAATGAGATTGAAAAACAAATAGAGTATAATTACTTCCTTAGCAATATAGATTAATTGATTGTGTTTTCTTGCCTTAGCATGCTTTCAACATTCCTTGGAGAAGATCAAACGCTTGCTGTAGTATATGAATCCCGATAATTTTCAAGCTTGCCTTCAGATTGTTGATTTCGTATTCAAGCTGGTTATTGCCATCTTCAAAGTTGGTAAGGATTTCCTCGTCTCTTGTGAGCTCGATCAGGAACACTACCTTCAAAGTTGTGGCATTCTAGAAGCCCTTCAGAACACTTTCTTCAAAATCCTTAAAGGATACATGAAGGGTCGCTGTGTTTGTTTTAGGTCAAAATATGCTGATGCACGTTGAAGATGTGGTCCCAACAGTTGAACAACACGCTTTTATCGAACGTTTCTTCATGCATCTTGCTTAACTAATTTGATAACATGGATTTATGTAGCGTGTGATCTAAACTGGATCTACCAAGCCTATCAAATGTTACGTAACTCTGAGATCATTAGCCTATCAAAAAAAATATGCTCGGGTTAGTGCACAAATCAAACAAGCCCAATCTGTCAGCCTTTCTGCTGATCACTCTTCTCTAATATAGATGACAAGATATCTGCTATGCAAAAATCTACACCATCACCAGACATGCTTTCCTGGGAGTAATTCTTCAGAAGAAATCAATAGATATCTTCAGAAAATTGCTCCAGGAAAGCATGTCTGGCGATAGTGTAGACTTTTATATCGAAGATATCTTGTCATGTATATTGGAGAAGAGCGATCAGCAGAAAGGCTGAGAGATTGAGCTCGTTCGATTTGTGCACAACTCAATCATATTTTTTTGATAGGATAATGAGCTTGGAGTTACGTAACATTTGATAGGATTGGTAGAGACGGTTTAGATCACATGCTCCGTAAATCCATGCTTACTAATTTATCAAATTGGTTAAGCAAGATGGATGGAGTAACGCTTTATAAAAGTGTGTTGTTCAACTGTTAGGACCACAGCTTCAATGTAGATCAACACATTTTGACCTAAAACAAATACAGAGATCCTCCATGCATCCTTTAAGGCTTCTGAAGAAAGTGTTCTGAAGGGCTTCTAGAATGCCAGAACTTTGAAGGTAGTGTTCCTGATCGAGCTCACAAGAGATGAGGAGCTCCTTACCAACTTTGAAGACAATAATGACCAGCTTGAATATAGAATCAACAAACTGGAGGCAAGCTTGAAAATTATCGGGATTCACATACTACAACAAACATCTGATCTTCTCCAAGGAATTTTGAAAGCATGTCAAGGCAAGAAAACATAATCAATTATAACCATATTTCTAAGGAAGCAATGATACTCTATTTTCCTTTTAATCTCGTTTGTGGTTTCGATCAGGTCAATGACAGTGGACCTGATCGAAAACATAAAAGATGAAAGCATGGGATGAAATTTAAAATTCAGAAATTACCGCCTTCACTTAGATTCCTTATTTTAACTGCAGTTGCTATTGGTATAAGTTTTCTAGACTTGTTGTACATCATTTCAACCTTCGATGCCCGTGAGGCTTCTTTATTGGTCTTCTTCTATTTTCTATCTAGGTGATAATCCCGACCACTGAGCTCCCTAGCAAAGTGTCCATCTGTATTGTTCTTCTTTCAGAGACATAACAAATGAAATTACATTACCGGATACACTTTCATATTTGCACTTGATTCAGATTTTGTATCTGTTAAGATAATTCCATTGGCTAGATTCTCTAGAAGTTACTTTCTACCCTATGTCTCTTCTTCAATTAGCTCTCAGATGATATAGTCTTCCATCAACCACCCATTTTTCCTCGAATGCATTCTCCTACCGCACCTTCTGTCATATAATCATCACCCCAAGCGAGCAACCCGATCGTATAAATTTTGTTCAGGGCAATAACTGTATTGGTTTTCCGTTCTTGTTAGATGCAGTGCTAAGCTTCGAAGGCCCTCTAAGGGTCCACTGCACCTTAAAAGTTAGTCCAATCGCTATTGAATCTCTTTACAATGACACAAAAACTAGATTCCTTCACAATGTTTGACAAATAAACATGAGCAACAACCGATAATAAATCTTAACAGGGTATCAGAACCATATTCATGGTCCCTCAGCCTTATCAGTTAGGACCTACCAAACTTAATTGTAAAATTGCAAATATTTTGTTTGAACGATCTATGACTAATCAGTGAAAACAACATTCACAAAATTAGTGCACTCTATGTGTGTTTCCACGATAATATTATTAGTAATACATACCTCCCACATATGAAGTGGTTCTATCTACAAGCAACTTATTCCTCCAAACCCATTTTTACTGTAGCCTCTTGTGATAGTTCGTCAAAAGTTGATCAACTGTCAGTTCCTTATATCTACCAAAAAAAAAATTGATGTCACAAAAAGAACATTATCCATCTGTTGCATCGGATGTGGAGTATGTTGCAACAGATGTGGAGTTTGATGGAATACATCAAACCAGCCTTTCTGGTGGTTTTTGTTGTTCCAACAGTTTCTCCATCTGTTGCAATATCAACAACAGCATAAACATCAACAACAAAGAAACAACAATATTTGTTCCAACAACATCATTAACAATAAAGAAGCAACATCCTTTGTTCCAGAACCATCAACAACACCACACCATAAGTTCCAACAATGCCAACCCCACCAACAACATCAATAACTGCATCAACAATAAAGAAACAAATAAAATACATACGAAAAAAATTATATGGCTAACAAGGCTTTTAAACTTCTCCCAACAGATGATTTTTTTCTCATATTGTAATAAAAATTCTCAATTTGTTTATTCAACACTTAAAAGTTCCTTCAAACTTTTTTAATAAATATGATATAGGTAAATAGTAATTAAATAAAAAATAGATGTAAATGACTTGGAAAGAAGAAGACGAGAATGAAATAGCAATAATGAACCATACCTTAATATCAAAAATGGGATCAAAATAGAAATTTAAGTTAAGAAAAGATATGGATCGAGTTTGATCCAAAAAGATCCTCTTAATGAGAAGAGAAGAGAAAAGAGAGAGAAAAAGCTATGACCCTAAAGAGGAGAGAAATAAAAATATGAGAGTTGAATAAAATAAACTGCAGCTAAAGAAATAGATGAGATAATTTCTAATTTCTATAGATGTATGTATGTATTGTGTACATAGATGTGGTGGTTTTCAATATTAATTAATTAATTAATATTCATTAATTTCATTAATAATTTGAGGGGCACGAGGAAAACTAATACTACTGACATTAAAAAGACAAGACAAGACTACTCAATGAACTCACTTTTGAGATATCCAAGAAACATTTATTACTGCCTTTAGTAGTAATTACTACTACTTGATATTATCTACTTGGACCAGAAGCTTGCTTTAAAATTAAAAGAGAAAAAAATATTTTCAAACAGATATTTCATCTGTCGTAACATATATAAATATCTGTTTAGAAATCCGAACAGCTCAGTCATCTATTACAACAGATATAAATATCTGTTTAAAATTTCCAACAACTCAGTCATCTGTGACAACAGATGAAGATGTTTATGTGATAATTACTTAAATCAGATATGTCATCTGTTATAACAGATATAAATATTTGTTTGAAAATTTCCAATAGCTCAGTCATCTGTCACAATAGATGCAAATTTTTATTTGATAATTAAATCAGATATGTCATCTGTTGCAACAAATATGAATACATGTTTGAAATTTTCTACAGCTCAGTTATTTATTGCAGAAGATTTTATTGCAATTGATTTAGGTGGAACTAGGGATGAATGAATGAGCTTACTAGGTCAACTACAAATCCAATCGAGTCTTTGCAATTGCATTGCATTAGTATTGCGTTCATTTCGACCCAAGTCGTCGATCGATCACTCTGGATCGAAATGAGTTCCCATCAACTCAATGTTAGGATAGTGATAGTACCTAAGTTGATTTAGGTGGAATTAGGGATGAATGAATGAGGTCGCAGGGTCAAATACAAATCTAATCAATTCTTTGCAATTATATGGCATTGGTATTGCGTTCATTCTGACCCGAGTCGTCGATCAATCACTCTGAGTTGAAATGAGTTCTCATCAACTTAATGTTAGGATAGTGATAGTACTTAAGTTGATTTATGTGAAACTAGGGATGAATGAATGAGCTCGCAGGGTCAACTACAAAACTAATTGAGTCTTTACAATTGCATAGTGTTGGTATTGCGTTCATCCCGACCCGAGTCATTGATCGATCACTCTGAGTTGAATGAGTTCTTATTAATTCAATATTAGGATAATGGTAGTACCTAATTTGATTTAGCTGGAACTAGGGATGAATAAATGAGATTGCAGGGTCAACTATAAATCCAATTGAGTCTTTCTAATTTCATGGCGTTGGTATTGCGTTCATCCCAACCTGAATCGTCGATTGATCACTCTGAGTTGAAATAAGTTCTCATCAACTCAATGTTAGGATAGTGATAGTACCTAAGTTGATTTAGGTATAACTAAGGATGAATAAATGAGCTTGTAGGGTTAACTATAAATCCAATCGAGTCTTTGTAATTGTATGGCGTTGGTATTGCGCTCATCTCGGCCTGAGTCATCGATCGATCACTCTAAGTTGGAATGAGTTTTCATCAACTCAATGTTAGGATAGTTATAGTACCTAAGTTGATTTAGGTTGAACTAGGGATGAATGAATGAGGTCGCAGGGTCAACTACAAATCCAATCGAGTATTTGCTATTGGATGACATTGGTATTGCGTTCATCTCGACCTGAGTCATCGATCGATCACTCTGAGTTGAAATGAGTTCTCATCAACTCAATATTAGGATAGTGATAGTACCTAAGTTTATTTAGGTGGAACTAGGGATGAAGGAATGAGATCGCAGGGTCTACTATAAATCCAATTGAGTCTTTGCAATTATATAGCATTGGTATTGCGTTCATCCTGATCCGAGTCGTCGATCGATTACTCTGAGTTAAAATGAGTTCTCATCAACTCAATTTTAGGATAGTGATAGTACCTAAGTTGATTTATGCGGAACTAGGGATGAATGAATGAGCTCGCAGGGTCAACTATAAAACCTATTGAGTCTTTGCAATTGTATGGCGTTGGTATTGCGTTCATCCCGACCCGAGTCGTCGATTGATCACTCTGAGTTACAATGAGTTCTCATCAACTCAATGTTTTAAAAACTATATCTTTTAAAATTTTTAAAATTAATTAAGATCAATTTGGACCAAATTAGCATTTTTAAAACTTGTCATTCTTTTCCAAAATTACAAATCAGCCCATACAAATCATCCATTTGTACAAAAAACTTTTCATTTTAAATCTTAAGTTCTAGCTCTTCTCTCTATCTCTCTCTGTCTCGGGGTCTTCTCTCCCTTTCAACAATACAAATAACAACTACTTAACATATTGCTCAACCCTTCAAAACAAGTCAATTTTCTTCCTATTTACGACTACATATAGTTTTTTTGACTTTATTCCTACTTGTATCCGTCGTTTTCTCTGCCTTCGCATGTAACAAAGTTCGATAAGAGTTCTACATTTATTATTTATTCTAAAAAATAGGGCTTTGTAGTTAATGATGAAAAAGAAGACTTTTAGTTGTATTATCTTTGAGAATGGGTTAACAATTTTGATTTTTGATGCTAAAAAAGTAGGAAGCACCCGAGAAAACCCTAGTTTTTCTCTCAGTGTTTTGTTGACTATCATGGTATAGTTGGATGGTGTTTGGTAGTGTTGTTGGTGGCTGTTGTTGGTGGTGTTGGTATTTGTGTTTTTTAGCGGTGGTGTCGGTGGTCTTGGTGTTGGTATTAGTATTGGTGGCATTAGTGGTGGTCCTAGTGGCATTAGTGGTTTCATTGGTTATAGTGGTGGTGGTGGTCCATCTATTGCAACGGGTAGAAAATCTGTTGGGAGATATTAAATAGGTCTTCAAACAAATTTCCCATTTGTTCCAACTGATGGGTTATGTGTTGGAGTATTTTCTTGTAATGTGGCATAGAATAATTTATTAAAAGTTGTCCACCTATTGCAACAGGTGGAATATCTGTTGGGAGATATAAAATAGGTCTTCAAACAGATTCGGGTTCCCCATCTGTTCCAACTGATAGGTTGTCCATTGGAGTATTTTTTTTAGTTATATGGTAAGAATAATTTATTGAAATTTGTCTCACCTTTTATAAAAAAACTATGCAGACATCAAATGTAATGTATTTTTTATTTTTCATTTATTTGTAGTTAAAATATGTCTCTCAAAAAAAAAGAAACTGAAAGTGAAGAAAGTGGATCAACTTCCGATCACCAAATAAAAAAGGATTGAGTACAGATAGATTTGAAGGAACTTCCAGAACAATCTTAGTTAGGGTAAAATGAAGCTGAGGAAAATGATAACTCCTCCTCACCAATGGGGCATGAAATAATATCGAAATTCCAGCATGATTCTGTCAAAACCATTAGTATTGACAAGTTTTGAGTTGCGATACCGATGAATAACCCTAAAGCAGTATTTGGTAATCTTGTACTTAAATGTCAGTTGGGGAAACCTTTTGACGAACTTAGGAGTATTTTGAAGAAGGAAAACATAGATGGACTTTTTAAGAAGCATTGCTTTGCACACTTTCTAGGCCTCGCCCTCTCCGTTTCCCAATGATCATGGTATATGGCCTTTTCAAGTGAAGGATCATATGTGCAGGGGATGATGAAGGTCTGAAGGAAGGCAAAAAAAAGATGGATAATGTCTGGATCAACTACTGTGGCATGCCGGATTGTTTTAGATTGAAAAAGTTTGCCATTGTGACGGGCTTGAGATGCGATCTTCCAGAAGAACCTCCCATCAAGAAAATACCCCACAAAGGATCCAAAAAATGCAAGGTAAAAAAGATGGGTTTTTGGGCATTGTTGGACCTAGCTACAAAGTGGAGGATTTGATGGTGGATCTCAAGAATAAAGACATACCAAAGCACTACAGGGCATTGTTAGGCATTTTTATGTCTGACCAAGTTTGGTTTGTCCATTCTGTTTTATTGGAAAAAGATGCCAGGAAACTTATAGAACGTGATTTATTGGCGCTTGATGATGATTTTGGGAAATTCAACAATTATCCCCAGGGATACAACAGCTACTACTTTACTGTCAAATATTTACTGAAAGAGCTAAAGTCAAAGACGACCACATTATACGGCTTTCCTTTGGCTTTCATGGTAAAATTGATCACTATTTTTACTCATTCATTAATTTATATTGAATATACTTATGACTTTTTTTTTTGCTTGCCTCCTGTTTACAATTTTTAGGCTTGGGCATGTGAAGCCATTCCTCCCCTCCGAAAGCATTTCAAGGATTACCCGGATATGGTTTCTCATCCAAGGATCCTTAGGTGGTTGGCTGCAGTAGAGAGTAGCAAAAAAATATTAACGAGGCTGATCTCTTTAACCCTCCGATGATGCAGTACATCTTCTTTCAACTAAAATAATTTGCCTCAAAGAAAGATATTGAAATACATGTTCCATCAGTTGCGACCGATGAGTCGTCTGTTACAACAGGTTACCCGTCAACTGCAACTGGTGTAACAGATGGGTAATTAGTTGTGATAGACGATCCATATTTTGTAATAGATTAACCATATGTTGATCTGGTCTCTAAACCCTACTCAATAGTTTACCCATCTACTACAAATAATGCAACAGATAGGTAATATATTATCAATCTATTTCAAAATACAGATCAGCTGTTGTGGTAGCTAGATCGTCTATTGCATAAGTTGGCTATGTTAAAATAACCCAAGCCCATGTAACCCAACTGACTACAAATTATTATTATATAATTTAAATTCCTCCTGTTTTTTTTATAGGTTGTGCATCCTTGGATGTACCTACCATTAATGAGCTGGGGATGACTTCTTTTCTTACTCTGGGTTTTGTTGATACAAAAGAAGACCCAATGGTGGAGTTAATAAAGAAGGAATTGGATGGAGCAACATCCATAAAAAGAGCAGTTAGGCAAGGTCAGTTTAATGTTGAAGCTCTTTACGACCAAACTCAAACTGCAACAGATCCAGGTGCAACTTTTGGGGGTGTTGCTGGTGGAGTTGTTTGTAATGGTGGCAACCATCCTGCTGCTGCTTCTGCTGCCAGTCGTGATTATGAGCATGTTGGTACTTAGTAAAAAATAAATATATTTGAAAACACCCCTTGCACAGGTCCTCCCTCTCACCCCTATACCGATCCCTCCCACCCTTACAGTGGTCCCTCTCACCCCTCCTCACCCTTATGTTCTCATTGCAAATGCAAAGTGTGTAAGGACAGAGAGGTGGACATATTCGCGGTGCTTGGCAAAGAGAAGAATAAGAAATTAGAAGAATTTATCAAGATGAATGTTAAAAAAAAATACACCATGCATTCATTTGCTGCCAAAGACTTCTCGAATATGACAAATATGTGCGTGTGGTACGAGGACAAGGTAAGTTTACTTTTTCTAACCTACCCTTCCAATATAATCCATGAAGAAGAATCTATGCAGTATATGTGTAATCTGTTGCAAAAACTTGGTATTCTGTTGCAACATAATATACATCTGTTGCATAAGTTGCGTTGGCTGGGTAATCTGTGAATCGATTCAGAGAACCCTCTGTATCAGATTTTTTGACTGTGTTTTAATTCTTTACAATTACTAACCTATTTAAAAATTATCTTCTTATACCACAGTATGTTGATGAAATTCTCTGCCTCATGAGGGGCAGATAATTAGCTTACCCATATGCTTATGATGCTGCCGATAGGATAATGGACTTCAACTTCCATAACAATTTCAAGGATAGGTATGCTAAACTCTGTAAGATAGCTGATTCTGGTGGCCTGGGATTTGATAAGTTAATTTTTACGATCCAATGGGATGAAGAAGCGATTAAATATGTTAGAGGGAAGAGGCCATATCCACACGGCAAGAGCTGGACCAAGGCAAAGAGAATCCTTGCAATCATCAATGTGGATGTCACACATTTTCTCACTATTGAGATACTACTATACGAGGGAAAGATTAAGGTTTATGACTGCAACTTACCTATCTTCAGCAAGAAGACTTTTTTAACCCACATGTAGCCACTCTTGAAGTTGTTGCCTAAGTTGTTGACGCAGAGTAAGCTGATGGATCATTTACTGGAGGAAGTCTTGGCGAAGGAATCATGGGATTTTGAAGGTCGAAATAAGAACATCCATCTCCCAAGAAATACAATCGGTGCAGCGTGCGGGCCATACTCACTTGCATACATCGAGTGTTTGTTGACCGACACATAAATGACCGGTGTGTGCAACACCATTGTGGGAAAAATGCAATAGTTCTGGACATATGGGGTACTAACTAAATGGTTGGAGCCCATGTATAGAAAACAACATATACAAAGACAGAGACGAACACGATAACAAATTTTTATTTCAAGCCAATTCACTTTACATGTAGTGACAATAATTTTTATGTCTGACCAAGTTGAATTTTTATAATGCAATAGATTTTATATCTGTTGTAACAGATATAGTACCTGTTGTGACAGATTGATTATCTGTTGGAATAGGTTGGTCATCTATTGCGTTATGCAGATATTCCTAGTCTATCTGTCGCAACAGATTTACAATCTGTTGCAATATATAACTTATCTGTTGCAACTGATCGGTAATCTGTTGGAGCAAATAAAAAAAGTAGGAAGACCTGTTATATAATTTCCAGCAGATAACCTACGTGTTGCATCTCATGTTGTAACATATGTCTAAATTTTTCTGATAAGATATGTCGTCTGTTACAGCAGATGTGTTATTTGTTGGTATATTTGAATCTAGTACTCCATTTCAATTAACATGTTCAAAACTAAGAATTAATTATATTCATAGATAGAATAAAATAAATCAAAGCCTTTGAAAATTACATGAAATAACTCAACAAATAAATAAAATGTAAAAAAAATTATTATGGGTACAAACGATCTACTCTACAAATAAATCAACAAGTTAAACTAAAGAGGATAGGTTATTACATTGACGGACTCAATCTATAAAGATCTAATCAATATAGACAAGTTGTTCTTCATCCGGTGCTAGGGAATTCAGCTTTGGTCGTCGTGGATCTTTAACATCAATTGCGTACGGCTTCTGAGCTTTCTCTTCTCCATATTTTCATAAAAGAGCAGCATATCTTTTGCATAGTAATCCGGCATCAAGTCCATCATTTGGTACTTGTAATTCATCACTCAAATACTCCGCATAAGCGACAAAAAAAAGACTGCAATCCCTGCATTATAAAAAATAGATAATCCATATCTTGCAGTTCATGCAAGCATTGTGAAATTGTGAAATGAAACTAAATCGTGACACTTAAACTTACGGCTACCAATGGTTTATTGAGCAATTCCATCAACATATTATACATCAAATAGATTAGCCATTTTATCCCGATATACTTCAATCGTCGACCAATCAGTACAAACCTTTTGGTCTAAAAAGTCACTTATTTCAAGGTAAGTAGGTAATATTTTGGCCATCTTATGTATCTCAGACGACTTCTCGGAACGTCTCCTTCACGACATCGAGTCATAAACTCAGATGCACCTCTCTTTTAGAATAACGACAGCCAACACCCAATGGAATTCATCACCATAATTAATTAGGATGTACACTTCGTTGACCAAATGCTAAGGTAAGCCAGCCGAAATGCTAAAACCTTTGATGATGTTGATTAAGCATTTCTCATTTTGGAAAACTTCTGGCTGCTGTTGACAATACCTATCGTAGGCATTATTGATGTAAACTTTGTACAAACAATTGCCTTTTGTGTATCTATATTATTCTTGTGTTTGCAATTTGGCCTTCTTTCAGAAGTAGTAAAAAATGACATCGATGTTCTGCACATATTATCAAATATTTTGAATTACGTGACAAAAAATCAATACGCAGATGTAATTAAATAAAGTATTAATTAATAGTAATATGTATGGCATTTAAACCTTATCATTCCAGTAAGTTTGGGGCTATGACATCAAATAGAACTTATTCTTCGCTCCGGGATGTGCAACAACAAAGTCGAACATATCAAAACCAAGACTCGATTCATTCACTTTGTAGCGCTCATCATTTTATTTTCTACATGATGATTTATACTTGTTAATGTCAGGTTCCTACAACAAGAATTGTATAAATCAATATCTATAAAATTGAGTTATGTACCTGCCGGCATGATGCTTTAACAACCCATCGGCAATCCATTCTGAATAGTCGTTGATCAACCGTGTTAGTTTTTTGGAGCCTCGTCCGAGATGTTAAACCTTTCAAATGGGTAATTCTTTCGTTCTCCCAAACTGATAGGCTCCACTTTTTCTTCATCTTTGGAAGCAGTTGATGGATTATCAACTGTGATATTATGTTCTTCGGCAGTAGCTATGACATCCACCTGGAAAGCCAGAATTGTCAATGCTAAGTAGAGATATACAACAAATTTTCCATTTGTTGCAATAGATGAGTCTTATGTTGCATCAGATGGATTATCTATTGGGACAAATTCGAATAGGTAAAACAGAGCAGTACGTTAATTTCAAATAGATAACCCATCTATTGCAACATAAGACTCATATATTAAAACAGATAACGAATCTAATGCAACAAGTTAGATAACAGTTGCAGCAGATGTACATATCTGTTTGATAATTTTCAGCAGATGTATCATCTTTTGAAACAGATATGTACCTATTTTTTTTTGGAACAGATGATGTACATTCACCTTCTTCATCTTATGCTGCTCTTCTGTGGCCCTTGCACACTGAACATCGGTGCTAGACAAAGACAGAGGCTTTGAAATTTTTTCTTTTTTGATGATTGATGATGCCTTGGAAGTGTCTTTCCTTCTTCTCTTAGATGCCTTGATCTCTAGTGGAGTGTCTGGATATGAAATTCTCTTTGATGGAATGACACCTCTCTTAGATGTCAGTTTCCTTACATAAGCTGTTAGTGCATTAATAGCATTAATCACTCCATCATGTTTTGCCTTGCAGTCTTGACATTTGCATGAAGAACATTCGCTAGATGCAGCAAAATTTGAAGAAAAATCTGTACAATCATTATGATCATAATCATAATGGCTTGTTATTTCAAAAACTGTAAGAAGAACATCATTAGTCCCACCCTCTAAAATTGTTTTTTTTTTGTGATGTTTGTTGCTCCAAACAATTCCATTTTTATTCAATCAATGACCTTAGGGTCTGATAAAGTTTGCACAAACCGTAAAGTGACAAAAATGGCATCTTCAACTTTCGGTTGGTCGGAACAAGATACAGATGGACAATGTAAAATAAATCGGTACATATATTAAGAATGATGATGAAATAATTTAATCATTAATTAAAACAAAAACTTGATTAGAATTGGACTTACTACTTCCTTGATGGGATTGAAAAGATCAAGAAATTTTGTATTTTTATTAGTTTTGGCCGACAACCATCTCAAAATTTTTGAAGAGGAAACTTCTTCCTGTTTGTTCACTTGTTGTCTCAAATAAGGAATGGCTTCAAATGCCCAAGCCTATAACGTAACACCAATAAATCAAAAACATTATTGAATAAAAAATGATGAATCATATCATGATAAAAGAAATATTTACCATGAAGTACCATGGAAAGGCATATGAGTTGACTATTTTTGGCGTTAATGGAGTCAACAAATATTCGACAGTCATTTTGAAGCTTTCATAACCCCATGAATAGCTGTTAAATACCTTAAGATCCTCAGAGAGATTTATTAAACCTAGGCTTATGTTGTTGTTAACGTCTCTCGCCCAAAGAGCATTATGTACAAACCAAACCAAGAACAATGATTGCTTGTGCTTCTTTGAAAGTCCTTTACCTTTCAACGCTTCTATTATATTTTTATTTTTCAAGCTTGGACCAACAATGGACACCAGGTCATCATGATCACTCGACTTGCCTTTTTCTTTTTTTGGGTGTGCGGGGTGCTTTTTTTGGGTCAGAGTAGGTATAACTTGAGAAAGAAGAGGATAACATTTTAGTCTGGTAACTATGACAAACTCCTTCTAACCAAAACAAATAGGCATGCCACAGTAATGTATCCACACCTCATCCATCTTATCTTTGTTTTCATGCATAAACCTGCACTTGAGAAGATCATATACCATTTTTATCTGGAAACGAGCATTGTTATCCTCCAGCAAATCAATATATTGCCCAAAGCATCTTTCCCTGAAATAAGAATTCAATTTTTATTCTCGAAGTATTCTTTGAAGGCGTCGAAAGATTTTTCCATGACTGACTTAACCACGAGATCACCCATTAAATCTGTGGCACCATTACACTGCATTCTCACAGAATAATGGTCAATACTGAAGGTTTTAACCAACTCTTTGGCGGAAGGGCTATTAGCATTTGGATCATCTTTTTTGAAAGATTCCTCCTCCCCGTGTTCATTATCTTCTGCTTCTGATTGAGATAACGCTTTTAAAGCAAGCTCATAGAGTGGTGGATATAACTGAGCTGCTGCACTTGTTTCTTTACTTGGACTTGATTCGATTTCTTTTCTTTTGGGAGCCATGTTATCTTAAATTAATAGGAACATAACATAGATTATAATTGATTAATGCATAACAGTAATATAATAGTTCCAACAGATAACTAATCTGTTGCACCAGGTATGTTATCTGTTGCAACATATAACTGACCTGTTGTAATGGATGAGTAATCTGTGGGAACCATAAAAATAGCACTAATCTATTGTAATTGGTATGTTATCTGATGTTACATATAACTGACCCGTTGCAATGGATGAGTAATCCGTTAAAAACCATAAAAATATATCACTATTCTATTGCACCAGGTATTTTATCTGTTGTAACATATAATCGACTTGTTGTAACAGATGATTAAACTATTGGAAAGAATAAAAATGGATCACTAATCTATTGCACCAGGTATGTTATCTATTGCAACATATAATCGACCTATTGTAACGGATGAGTAAACCATTGGAAAGAATAAAAATAATCCTAATCTGTTGCAAAATAAAGAGTAAACCGTTGGAAAGAATAAAAATAGATCACTAATCAGTTATCTGTTGGATCAATATTGTTTAAATTTCTTCCAAATAGAAGAGTCATCTGTCGCAATAGATGAATGATCTGTTAGATTGTTCACCTGTTGCATCAGATTTTCAAAGTTACATTAGATTTTCATCTGTTGCATCAGATTTTCAGCTATTGCATCATATGTTTCATCTGTTACATTAGATTTTTCATCTGTTGCAATACCATTTTTACCAAAACAAACAACAAATCAACCTAGCAACACCAACACATCACATACACACACACTAAGAACATCAACTGTGACAAAAAATCACCAACAAATTCGAATCAACAGTACGACAACAAGAAGAAGAAATACCAGAAATTAGAGTTTTATTTAGTCCATATTTCAATACTAGAAGAGTAGTTGACTCAAGTTCCTCTGTTTCTTCATAATTTTTTACCAGTGAAAACGGAAGTGGGACGACGAAGAACTCGAAGTTGTTATCGTTGGAGAAGTCTTCACGTCAATTGACGGACGAAAGTCAAAAAGGAACTCGCCTGACTATTTGTCGCCGGAGGTTGAAGGGAGAAATTTTGTAGAACTGTTGGTTGGGAGAGAGTTGAGAGAAGCTGGAGTGAGAGAGTGGTTGATTTTGATTGAAGAGGGGTGTGGGTTGGGTTGATTTGTATTTTTGAAAAGATTAGAAAGTTTTGAAAATATTAATCAAGTCCACAATTAACTTAATCAAGTTTCTTAATGATGTTTGACCCTTTAAGTTGGTCAATGTCACCAATCTTTCATTCAAGACTTAAAAAACACCTTTCCTTCAATTTTCTCAAGTAACCTAGAGGTGTAAATCTTGTTTACATCATTATGTGTATGGAACTTGATTAACTCCGGTATTAATATGCGTTCGCCAAGACATATAGGGGTACTGAAGCTATAATCTAATCAACTATATTCTTGATACAGTAACATGGCTAGGACTATTGTAGCTGCACTAGCTCTGCTAGTGACTTTTCTAGTCTTGCAACCTCGTATTGCTTCAACTACAAAACGAAAGATGGTAACAGTTTTAAGCATCGATAGAGGTGGCATCAGATGCATTATTTTTGGCACTATTCTTGCTTTCCTTGAATCTAAACTTCAGGTATAGACGTATTCGTCAACCACTTTTCTACTGCAGTACTCATATCCATGGTGTGCTATCTAATTTCTCTTCTCCTAAGTTTGATGAGCTATATATTGCATCCAATGATCAATAGCAAAACTTTTATGGCTATGTTAGGAACTTGATGAACCCAATGCAAGAATCGTAGACTATTTTGATGTAATAGCAGGAACAATACTGGTGGACTTGTAACCATAATGCTCACAGATTCAAACAAGGATAATCACCCTTTATATGCAGTAAAAGACATTGCCAGCTTTTACATGGAGCATGATCCTAAAATCTTTCCTGCGAGTAGGTTAAAAAGTTAATTGACAATCTATATCGTGTTTTCCTTACATATATAATTTGTTAAATACTAATTAAGAGACAGATATAGAATATAAATTGACTGATGGCAAATATTTATATGTTATGCAACTGTAACGACTTCGTGAAGAAGATCTCAAATTTATTTGGTGGATCAAAGTATGACGGTAAATACCTGAGATCTTTGGTTAGGTTAGAACTAGCCAATCTTATTATGAAGCAAACGTTGACACATACACTTATCCCAACTTTTGATATTGAACGCCTTCAACCCATCATTTTCACTACTACTGATGTACGGTACACTATTTATTTACCTAATTAATAAAGTTCTTTATGATTTACTACTACACTACTCTGTTCTAATTAATGTATGTGATGGCTGGTATACATATTTTTGTACACTGAACAGGCTAGAGTAAGTGTATCTAAGGATGCGCGGCTATCTGATGTCTGTCTTGGTACCTCTGCAGCACCCACCTATTTCCCTGTACATTATTTTGAGACAAAGGATGCTCATGGCAAAATACGTACTTTGATCTTATTGATGGAGGGGTAGCTGCCAATGATCCAGTGAGTATTCAACACCTTATTAGTAGCTAGCGTCTTTTTTTTTTCAGATACCAATGTGAGATTTGTTCTGCACATCCAACAGTATGTTGATAGCCAAAATGAAAATACATTTGAGTATTATACATAAATGAGGTATATTGACGCCTGACGAAAATTACCCTGGTGTCATATATGCTAATGCCAAGCTCAATTACGTAAATAACTACAAATAACATGATATTCAATTAGACAAAATATTACTCAAACTTGTTCTTGTCATGATCTTTTCAGAACAGAGTCTATATATCAAGTTTTTAAAAAGAATTCAGACATTTGAACTATCATTAATATTCTTTGAAAATAATGGAAGACTCTACTAGCAATTACTTACATTTCAAGAGAAATCATGACGAAAAGACTGCAGTATGAGGATATGAAAACCGCAGACTATAAGAAAATGTTGGTTTTGTCACTGGGTACTGGTGTTGGGTTCAATTGGTGTGAATGGAAAATAGAGGGACACAATCTTGAGGAAAAGACATTATTTTAGAAAAGGAGTGACTGTTCGGATAGTTGTTTCTGTTCAGAAAAAGACACAATATTTCACATTAACAGATATGACTCTTTCAAAGAATACACCTTTTTAGATGAACAATTGCCACCTTTCGGAAGGGGCTCTTGATGGCTATATAAACTTGCATTTATTCACAGGTTTAGGAATGAAAATTTTTCTGCAGTAAAACTCTTCTTGTTTTCTGAATATATACTCCGTGTGATCATCTAATCGTTGAGTGAGTTTGAAGAGAATTCGATCGTTTGAGGTACCACTACAGTCGGATTGTTAGGTCATTTTATCCTGGGAGGAAAATTCTGCAACCTCGGGTACTTGAGAAGAATTATTTCCTTAAGGACACTTTTGAAGTCGACGGACTTGGCCTTTTTTATTTCATCTAAATTTCTAGAACAAAACACTTCTTTGTAAGGTCATTTTGATCTTGTATTGAGGGTGTTATATAACTTCATAGGTGTTCTTATTTTTATACTTGAACGTGTGTTGAAGTTGTTGTGCCTAAATACAGATTTTTGTACCCCAAAACAGATTTTTAAAAAAATTATTTTTGCTTGTTTGGTGAAATTTTTTGTTTTCACTAAAGTTGTTTTATTTGGGAATCTATATAGCTTGGTTTCTGGATATTAAAGCTTTAATCTTTCTACTCTATTTGAACTTAACTAGTGATTTGAAGAAATAAAATCTTCATCACAAATTAAAGATCACTCGGTTGACGATTGGACGTCATAAAAACTTCGTCGTTAAACTAGAAACAAGAGGTGTTTAAAGTTGCTGCAACTTTATTGATAGTATTTTGATATACTGAAGTTACTGTCTTGTTGAGACAGGAAAATGACTAAAGATAGTCAAGTGCATGATGCTAGAACGACTATGGCGACAACTAGTATTGCTACGACGATTCGTGCTAATACTCCGCAAGCTATGGAACCAGCAGAGAAACCCAAAACATTTGTGGGTATTGACTTCATAGGTGGCAGTAGAAAATGTTTTTCTACCTCACAACTCTTTATGTTTAAAGGTTCACATTTGAGGAAGCTCCAGAGCTGCCCAAGGGAACCTCCGAACAAGATTGATTTGTGGCTTTAGAGGCTTGGAAACACTCTGATTTCCTTTGCAGGAACTATATTTTGAGTGGTCTCCAAGATGACCTTTACAATGTGTATCGTGGAACAAAAACAGCAAAAGATTTATGGGGAGCGCTAGAACGGAAGTACAAGACAGAAGACGCTGGAAGTAAAAAGTTTTTCATTGCAAGATTACTGTAATATAAAATGATAGGAGACAAGTTTGTTGTTTCTCAAGTGCAGAAAATCCAAGTTATCATCCATGATCTCCTTGTGAAAGGTATGATTTTGAAAAATACCTTTGTTGAACAATTTGAAAATGTTCTTAGCATTCACATAACCTTTATTGTAGGTTTGATCGTGAATGAAACATTTCAAGTAGCAGTAATAATAGAGAAGTTGCCACCTATATGAAAGGACTTCAAGAACTATTTGAAACAAAAAAGTAAGGAGATGTCTGTCGAAGATTTAATCGTAAGATTGCGCATTGAAGAAGACAATAAGGCTGCAGAAAGAAGGTCAAGAGGAAATTCTATAATGAATAAAGAAAATATTGTAGAAGATAACTACAACTCCAAAAAGCGAAAGAAGGCTGGAAATGAAAGAAATCAACCCAAGAAGAAATTCAAGGGAAAGTGCTTCAACTATGGAAAGATTGACAATAAATCAACAGATTATCGGGCCCCTAAGAAAGGAAAGAAAAAAGACCAAGCAAATGTGGCTGAGTCCAAGAAATAAATGGATGATCTGTGTGCCATGCTTTTAAAATATAACTTGGTGGGAAATCCTTACGAATGATGGATAGATTCCGGTGCCACCCGTCATGTTTGTGCTAATAAGGAGTTGTTTTCAACGTTTTCTCCAGCTCAAGGAGAAGAAAAGATCTTCATGTCTAACTCCGCTACTGCAAAAGTAGAAAAAACAAGAAAAGTATGCTTGAAAATGACTTCAAGCAAAGTGTTGGCACTCAACAATGTCCTGTATGTACCGGAGTTAAGAAAGAACTTGATTTTTGTATCACTTCTAAATAAAAACGTATTCAAATGTGTAACTGTTTCTAGAAAAGTTGTAATTAACAAAGGAGAAGTGTATGTAGGAAAAGGCTATCTCACTGAGGGCCTATATAAGATAAATGTAATGACTATTGAAATCAATAAAAGTTCTGCTTCTTTTTACTTGCTTGAGTCTTATGATTTGTGGCATGAACAATTAGGTCACGTTAATTACAAAACATTGTTAAAACTGATTAACTTAGAAGTTTTGCCAAACTTTGAGTCCAATAAATCAAAATGTCAAATATGTGTGGAATGAAAGTATGTTAAGAATCCATACAATTCCATTGAAAGGAATTCCAATCCCTTAGACTTAATCCATACTAACATTTGTGATATGAAGTCAACACCATCTCGTGGTGGAAAAAAGTATTATATAACTTTTATTGATGATTGCACTAGATAGTGTTATGTCTATTTGCTAAATAGTAAGGATAAAGAAATAGATGCATTTAGGCAATATAAAACTGAAGTTGAAAATCAGTTAGAAAAAAAGATTAAAATGATAAAAAGTGATAGAGGCAGAGAATTTACCTTTACGCAAATTTTGTGTAGAGAATGGAATTGTCCATCAAACTACGTTCCCGTATTCACCTTAATCTAATGGAATTGTGAAAATAAAAAATCAAACTTTGAAGGAAATGATGAATGCCTTACTTATAAGTTCAGGTTTACTGCAAAACTTATGGGGGGGGGAGGCTATCCTTACAGCCAACTAAATACTCAATAGAGTTCCCCATAGTAAAACACAATCAATTCCTTATGAAAAATGGAAAGGAAGAAAATCCAACTTAAAATATTTAAAGTGTGGGGTTGTCTAATGAAGGTCCAAGTTCCTATGCCTAAAAGGGTTAAGATAGGACCTAAGACGGTGGACTACGTGTTCATAGGATATGTTAAAAGTAGTAAAGCATATCAATTTTTGGGTCATAAATCTGAACATTAGAATATTAATAAAAATACGGTAATTGAGTCAGATAATGCTGAATTCTTTAAAAATATTTATCCGTATAAAACTAGACATGAACAGTCTAGTGGGGGGTCTAAATAACCTCGAGATGAACCAAGTGAGAATGTACATAATGATGAGAATCCAAGATGTAGTACATTTCAAAGAACGTCAACTTCATTTGGATCAGATTTTGTAATGTTTCTCTTAGAAATTAAGCCTCAAACTTTTAAAGAAGCGATGTCATCGTCAGACTCATCCTCTGGGAAAGAGGCAGTCACTAGTGAGATTGATTCAATCTTAAACAACCATATGTGGGAGTTGGTTGATTTTCCTTTAGGAAATAAACCTTTAGGTTCTAAATGGATCTTCCAAAGGAAAATGAAAGAGGATGGTACTATTGACAAATACAAGTTAAGACTTGTAGTAAAAGGCTTCAAACAAAAACAAGGCCTTGATTACTTTGATACATACTCGCCAGTAACAAGGATAACGTCGATTCGAATGTTAACTGCCTTGGCGGCAGTATATGGTCTTAAAATCCATCAAATGGATGTGAAAACAACATTCCTAAATAGATAATTAGAGAAAGAAATTTACATGGAAGAGCCTGAGGGTTTTGTGGTTCCGGAAAAATAAAATAAGGTGTGTAAACTTGGTAAGTCACTTTATGGACTAAAACAAGTACTTAAATAATGGCATGCAAAGTTTGACCAAACCATATTGGCAAACTGGTTCAAGATTAATGAATGCGATAAATATGTTTATATGAAAGACACTCCAAATTATCAAGTCGTTGTTTGTTTATATGTGGATGATATGTTGATCATCAGTAGAGACATTTCTGACATAAATGCAATGAAATGAATGCTCAAGAGCAAGTTTGATATGAAAGACCTTAGAGTTATGGATGTGATCTTAGGAATAAGAATTCATAGAACTTCACAAGGGTTGGCATTATCACAGTCTCATTTTATCGAAAAGGTACTTGACAAATTCAAGTATATGGAATTCGGTATTGCCAAACTTCATTGGACGTGAACTTTGCACTTTAAAAGAATAAAGGTAAAAGTGACTCACAATTGGATTATGAAAGAGTATTGGGATGTTTAATGTACATAATGAATTGTACACGATAAGACATAGCATGCGCTATTAGTAAGTTGAGTTGGTACATGAGTAATCCCAACAAAACTCATTGGATAGCAATGAAAAGAGTTTTGGAATATCTTAAATACACTCAAGACTATGCTTTGCATTATAATAAATATCCTGCGGTACTTGAAGGATATAGTGATGCAAATTGGATCACCAGATCGAATGAAGTAAAATCCACAAGGGGATATGTGTTTACTATCGGTGGAGGAGCGGTCTCTTGGAAGTCATCAAAACAGACTTGTATTTCTCACTCTACAATGGAATCTGAATTTATCACATTGGATAAAGCTGGTGAAGAAATAGAATGGCTTCAAAATTTCTTAGAAGATATTCCTTATTAGCCCAAACCAGTGGCACCAGTATGTATACACTGTGATAGCCAAGCGGCAATAGGTAGGGCAGTGAGCATGATGTATAATGGTAAATCTCATCACATAAGACGGAGACATAATACCATTAGAGAACTTCTCTCTAATGAAATTATCACTATTGACTATGTGAAGTCAAAGGATAATGTGTTGGATCCACTTACAAAAGACCTATCTAGATAAGGAGTTGAGAGGACATCTAAGGGAATGGGTTTATGGCCTAGAACAAGTCAGCATAGCAGTAACTCTACCTAAAAAATTGAATATCCCAAGAGCTAGGTTCAAGGAGATCAAATAAAGTTGTGTTTGACAGGTTCAACATTGTCAATATACCAACCCATTCTCATGATGTTGATAATGTTTAATAAACAAAGATAAGACTTATGGTGGAAAGTCTTTTAATGATTATCTAAATTTGGTAGATTTGACCAAATAGTTTAGTTTACAAGATTGAACGTTTAAAAATCACCTATGTGAGAGCGAAGTGGAAGCCGCTTCAAGGAGAATGTTAGTAAAGGCCAATTCTCTAAGCTCATGAGACCGGGATGTGTTCATGGCTGAAACGAACAAAACTGTGAGAATCATAAATGGTAAAAGGTGATTGTGTGATATGTGTTGTCTAGGTGTACATTAAAGCTCGACGGTTTAAAGATATCAAATCTACCGATTAATCGAGTGTATCCGATGCATGTTTACTATGGAAATTCAAAGGGAAACTCACTTATCCAGATGCAATCAGTCTTTGCTTGATGATCACATACTTGTCCATACAATTTTACAAAGAAAATCCATTTCCCATTCATGTGGGGGATTGTTGGGTTTAATTGGTGTGAATGGAAAATGGAGGGACACAACCTTTGAAGAAAAGACATATTGTTTTGGAAAAGGAGTGACTGTTCAGATAGTTGTGTTTGTTCAAAAAAAGAAACAATATTTCAAATTAATAGACATGACTCTTTCAAAGGATACATATTTTTGGATAAACCATTGCCACCTTTCAGAAGGGGCACTTGATGGCTATATAAACCTGTATTTATTCACAGGTTTAGGAATGAAATTTTTCTTCAATAAAACTCTTCTTGTTTTCTGAATATATACTCCATGTAATTATTTAATCGTTGACTGAGTTTAAAGAGAATCCGGTCGTTTAAGGTACCCATTACAGTCGGATTGTTAGGTCATTTTATCATGGGAAGAAAATTCCGCAACCTCGGGTACTTGAGGGGAATTATTTCCTTAAGGAAACTTCGAGAAGTTGAAATACTTGGCCTTTTCTGTTTCATCTAAATTTCTAAAAGAAAAACACTTCTTTGAAAGGTCTTTTTGATCTTGTGTTCAGTGTGTTATATAACTTCATAGGAGTTCTTGTTTTTAGACTTGAACGTGTGTTGAAGTTGTTCTGCCTAAATACATATTCTTATATTCAAAAATAATGAAAACAACAACTAGTACAGACAAGAACAAAGAACAGTATTGATACGGGTGTACCAACCTGTCCAACAAGTTCACGATCATTCACACGTAGCCAAGCTCGGGAGTTACAAAAAATCCAAGCTATGTTCATGCAAATAGCCGTGTGTGAGTTGGTACTTGAGCCTTCCAATGGATTAAATGTTTTTAAGTGTGAAGAGGAGCCTTGAAGTGTAATAAACTTACACTCCAAGGCCACCCCTTGGCAAGGGTAGGATGGTTATTTGTTATCTCACTTTGTGGACTAATATAAATAGATAGTGTTAGGGTTATTTTTGAGTTAGTTCATTCATATTTTGGAAGACAAAAAACACTTTGTAATATTTTGGAACTTCTTTCTTCCATTGGAGAAGCCCCAATTCCGAAAAGTCACTAGTAGAGTGATACTAGTGTTGTCTCTTGGCTAGAAACTAGGGTCTTGGGGTTCTTTGTGTTCCTCTTGGTCCAAGTAAGATTTTGGTATTAATATTCATTAATCTTAGGGTCCTTTCTCTTGATAGGGTTCTTAGATCATTGAATATTATATGTCAAGTTACTATCCCTCTTGTAATCTTGTTAATCTTGTGTTGTTGGAATCTTGAAGTCTAGTGAATACGTGTGAGGCTCTTTCGATTCACTAGAATTATTATTGACTTGCTTGTTCTTGGTGTTAATATCATCTTCTTATTCTAAAAACACGACTCTTGAAGACTAGTGAAGCCGTGTGTGGTCTATTTCGATTCACTAGCACTTGTTGTTCATCTTGTTGTTCTTCTTGTTGTTTGTTTCTTGTGTTATGAACTTGGGCTCGTATCAAGTATAATGCTGCCACAACTTCAAAATAGGGCATACTTGGTTGGCTGTTCAGCAATGGTGCCACTCCATTAATTGATATTTTTAGTGATACACATGATGACATTGTGGATATCCATGTTTCAGCCACGTTTCAGTCACTTCAAAACCAGAATAATTACCTCAGAATTCAGGTTTGGTTATCAATTTAAAGTTATAATCATTCCTCTTGACACCTTTGTTGCTCAAACTCTTAAGAAATGTCAAATGAGACACGTCAGATTCTTCAGAAATAGTAAGACTTTAACACAAAAATCAAAAGTAACAATAGTTGAAAGAGTTCGAGCAACATAACTTAATACACAAATATAAATTTTTCATGATGACTTAATAAATTTGTACTGAACGATAGTATGAATACACTTGTGCAGATTTGTAAAGATCTATTGAAGAAACCTGTATCAAGGGTCAACTTGGAGACAGGCCGCGTTGAGGCAATTCATGGAGAAGGCACCAATGAAGAAGCTCTTACTCACTTTTCTAAGTTTCTTTCGGAGGAAAGGAAGCTTCGACGGTTACGAATGACTTAATGGAATTAGTTAGTTCTCATTTTCTTATTAAATTTAAGTTTTACTTTATTTAAAAAAAAAAGTAAAAATATTATCATAATTACTTTTATTTTTCTGAAAAAAAATATAATTTTTTTTTCATATTTGACTAAACCTCTTTTTGAAGGAAAAATGTTGCTTATATATAAATATCCCTTTTCTCATACCATAACACAGTAGAATGAGATTTATCCTAAAATATTTATACTTCTTTAATAAAATTAGTCTTTAATATGTAGGCCAATTGGCTAAAACATATCAATAATATGACTTTTTAGTATTGTTTTATGTGTCGTATGGATTATCATCTCCATGATTTACAAACTCTATAAGCTTCCGCGTGACGTCCTATTAATTTTGAATCCAACAGTTATATTAGCCTACACATTGATAAGAGATTTAATCTTTTCTTCAAAATTTTCAGTTGTGCGGTGGCGTAACCTTTTGTAATACAAAAAAGGAATTACAAAGCAAAGGGTCCAATGTTTGCCAAGACAAAAGATAAGCTTAAGCAACCCAACAGAACCAAAGTTATACAAAAATATTCTCCTTAATTTTCTCATGCCTTTGAGATATCATTTAAATGAGATTCAATCTGAGTAAATCAATAGCTCTTCACTAATAATGCTTTATTTGGTTAATCTCATAGTTAATATTCTTGTAATGGAGGAGGCTACAACCTAAGAACCACACATCCACGCGCAAAAGCTGTCTATTAAGGTGAGAGCATTCAAGGTTATATAAGCCCTCATTAATTCCTCATATTACCAATGTGGAACTTTTTGCTATAGAATCACAACAAAGAGCCATCAGTCTCCACTTAGTGATGGTTAATTGTAACATATATATGAGGAAAGCCAGTTAATTTCGGCTATCCTATAAGACCATGTCGAAGTTTGGATTGAGGAAAGGATATGGAGCTAAAAACTCCATCTTAGTTCAGTTATGAAGTATGTGAGAAAAGTAAACAACTATTGTGTCATAAGTTTGGGGAAAATGAAAACTAATTCCATTCCATTGAATAATATATATATATATATACACACGTGTACACATACACTATGTTAAGTCCTTAGTCTTGGATCAAAGACTCACTTTGCAAGAAGAAACTGATAGCTCATCAAGTTGGATTTTACTTTCTTATTGTATTTGAGTCTTTGTATTGTGACCTTAAACATTGCCTACTTCTGCTTGTTTGATTATTAGTAGGTGTTGTGGTGTAAACCTTATTTCTCTATAATCATATAGAGTTAGGTGATTCTCAAGCTAGAGTTAGCTTGTCATTCCAGTTAGAGTTGGCTAGTGTAAACCTTATTTTAGGCATGAGACTAGGACGACTCAATACCCGAGCAGGGTATTGGGCCCATTAGAAAACCTTCCCTATGTCTATTGATCCCGAGTCAATTATAGACGAACCATATTTATATGTTGAAGAAAATATATGCCTTTCTAATTCAATCCATTATCCTTTGGGGATCAGGAAAAAGCTTGATTTACTTACTTTTGTAAGAAGAATTGAAGCAAGTTAAGCAAGAAATTGATCAATTTGGGAGGTTGCATCTAAGGCACAATTTACAAACATCACCAATATAAGAAATGGACGAAGCTAAAAAGGCGAAGGCTGATAGAAGAAACACTCAGGAATTAGTATTTTCTATCCCTACATGGGAGCTTATCTTCTTTCATGTTATTTTCCTTTTTCCCTAAACATTGTATTCCTCTTTTGTTATCATTTGTAAGCATTTATTCCTTTTTCGTGTCTATATAAGTTGGGGGATAATGGATTGACTTTAGGGAAGCATATATTTTTTTTATAATCGTTAGGCCTGAACCCTTGGCTCAAAAAGGGTCACCCCAGTTAGGATACACATTATTTTAATATTTTTGTGTAATATAATTGTCTTATGTGCTTATGTGTGTTTGTTTGGATCAAAGGCAAGTCTATCCGCTGTGCTCCTATGGATGAATTTGGCTATGACTCAAACAACTCTACGTGGTTATTTCGTGTCAAATATTTTGCATTACTTATCACATACGGAAACTAACACATCTGCCTTTGAGTTGTTTTACTTTACAAATAATAGAAACTACTCCGTGTTGATATAAGCTGGCAGAACATCCCTACTTCACCCGGTCAAAAGCACATAAAATCCCATCCTCTGAACATCATTCAATAATGACTGCAAATGATAAAGAAAACACATTGACCATCAGGGACAGTGTAATAGTGGAACAGAGTGAGATGATTGCGGAACTCGCAAGAAAATTAGAAATGCTTCAGGAGAAAATAAAACGTACTCGAGATTTGACTAACCTAGCCATCACCGTCAATGCCCCCGCTCCAGGAGGACACGGGACTCCACTCCAAATTCCTCCCCTAAGTACACCTATTCTCGAGAATCAGCCAAATAACATATCGTCCATCTCTGCTCCTCTATTTGTCCAAAACACAAATCGCAAAAATAACCCAGATGCCTACCATCCACAAAATCCATCTCTAACCCTATAAAACCCATCTTCAAATCCATTCCCAAATCCCCAGAACACATTTTCAAATCAAGAAAATTCATTCCTAAATGCACAAGATTCACTCCCAAACACGCAAAATCCATCAAATCTATTCACGAATCCACCAAATTCGTTTCCAAATCCACAGAATTCTTCTTCGATTCCACCAAACCACTCTCAAATTCCACAAAACCTTCCTAATTTTCATAATATCCGCCCCACCTACCAACCTGGTTCATTTCATCCACAAAATCAAGCCTCCCTTCCAAATGCTCTTCATGCCATCATATCCCCTGATATCTATAATCCCCTTCCTAATCCTGAGATGGACCATTATGAGGAGAAGGAGAAAGAGTGGAGGACCGAGAATGAAATGAAGTTTCTAGCTATGAATGAAGAGATCATGAGGATCAAAGAATCTCATGGAGTGAGGGACCATGACGGTTTATGGTATGATGATTTATGTGTTCACCCTGGAATAGATCTACCAGAATGGTATAAGGTCCCTAAATGTGAAGTGTTCGGTGGCACCAGAAATCCAATGGCCCATCTGATAAGGTATTGTGATCAAATGGTGGGGGTAGGGAAAAATAAAGTGTTATTGATATGTTTATTCAGCCGAAGTTTAAGTGGCAAAGCCTTAGAATGGTTTATGTCTCAGGAATTAAAAAGATGGACAAGTTGGAAAGCATTGGCCAAGGGTTTCCTTGATAGGTTCGCATTTAACATTGAGATAGTCCCTGATCGATACTTACTAGATCGGATCAAATAGAAGAATAATGAGTGTTTTTGAGACTATGTCTTTCGTTGGAGAAAAGAGGCTGCTAAAGTAACACCTCTCATGTCTGAGGAAGAAATGGTATTAGTTTTCTCTCAAGCACAGGAAGGAGAATTTTATACCAGGATGGTATCCGCGGTCCGAGCAACTTTCACAGATTTAGTAAAGATTGGGGAATCGTTAGAGGAAGGCATCCGAACAGGAAAAATTGCCAAAACCCCAACATCATCTGAATTGTCTGCATTCCCAAAGAAGAAAAGAGAGGATGCGACTGAAGTCTTTACTAATTCTTTTGATAAGTTAAAGAGGAAATTCAAGCCTAGGAATATTCTTTCCTCATCATCATTATCAAGTTTTCAGCCTGTATTCTACGCTCAACCCCAATGTCAAGCTCCAATTCCAAATATTTTACCCCAATGCCAAGTTTCACAGCTAAATTATCAGCCTCATACTCAAGCTACTTTTCCAAATAACCAAATAAACGTCCAAACATCTCCAAATTATCATCAAGTACCTCCTTCTATAAATTAGAACCATTATAACCCTCCACGTCTAAACTTCGAAAAGAAACCTCCCCGAAACTTCACGCCGCTAGCTAAAAGTCATACCCAGCTCTTTGAAAGATTGATGAAAGATGGTTATTTGCAATCGGTCCAGCAAAAGCCTATCAATCCCAACTTTCAGTTTTATCATTCCAATCAAAATTGTGCCTATCATTCAAGAGCAGCGGGGTACAGTACTGAGGATTATATTAACTTAAAACATAAGATCCAAGATTTGATTGATTAGAAGGTTATCATGCTTTAGTCACTGACACCAAATTTTAATAGTAATCCATTGACTAACCATGGGGGACCTATTATTAACATGATTGAAATAGAGGGTGACTAGACATCTAGCACGGCCATCACTAAGGTAAATTCAGAAGGTCTCAAAAGAACAAAAGAGGTGGAAAAGATAGAGGAAGTTGTGGCCACCTTAAGTAAGGATTTGGAAAGAATTATTGAGCCTGTTATGGTCTGAGAAAAAGTTTTTAAGCATGAAATAGTGTACCAACCAAGAAAAAAAATGGGATCAAAGATAAGTCAAAGAAGAGTCTTTTTAGGCCCTTGCCGCTCTTGTACCAGTCATTTCCCGTACATGAGATGTCAAATGATGATAGTCATGAGGCTGGGATAGGAGATCTGTTCGAAAGATCCAATGCTCTACCAGATGATTTCCCAAAGTCCGATAAGATAAAGAAGGTTGCACCAGGAGAGGATTTACAAAATTGAACTTCTACTCCGCTCCTAATTCTTCGCCCATCGCGGTAGATGAAAGGGCAATGACTAATAGTTTTTAAAATCGACGATGATCCGAAGGAGGCCCCGTGAGATTTTTTTGTATATCCCTAGCGAGTTTTGAACTATGTTTGACCTGATTCCTATTTAAATAGGATATGTAGGTGCCCCAACGGCTCGGTCATATAACCCCAGGAAATAGAAATTAGGGTAGAATTTTCGAGAAGGAGTATCAAAAATTCGCAAGAGAAGATCGATGTCCAACAAAGAGAATGAAGATCAGCAAAGACTTCAGATCCACTCGAGTTGGTATCATCTCAAACAACTCTAAACTGAGGCAGAAATTTTGAGGGAAGACCTCAAAATCTCCACCAGATGCTGGAACATATTTCAAATTCCCCCAGCAGCAGAGATTAAGGCCAAGCTTTTAAAGTAGTCAGTGGAGACAAAGTTTAGGCAAGCTCAATTTCTTGCTATGATAGAACTACTTGAAGAAAACCTCCAACAATAATCATAAACTTTGGAAATCATCCGTCGGATATAGTCAAAACCCCGAGGAATACGTTCGTTGAGCTAGTACATGACATGACTGACAAAGAATTTCTAAAGTTTTACAGAAGCTTTTGAAATTATTTTTTAAAAATTAAGACTATTTTCAAAAAAATCTTACAACTCACTTATTTAGTACTTGCCTAGACATCACTTGGGATGGAGTGTCAGGATGGAAGTCCCGACATGGTAGAATGCCTAAGAGATGGCAAGTAGCAAATCAAGGATCGAAGAAGGTCAACACAGAGTAATTTCATTCAAACTAATCATCTTTCTGTGGATGCAGGGATCAATACACGAAAGTGAGGGTCTCTTTCAAAAATCCCTGAGCAAATTCGGATCCACAACAGAGCATTAATGCCCAAGAACGGTATTTTAGGGTAGCCCTAAAAATAGGTTTAACACCCATTTATTGAGGACCTTCTGATTTGTCCATCTCATTTCTTGAGATCATGGGCGACAAACAAAAGCGCCTTGTCTTCTTCACAAACATTGTATTTAGAAGTTTCCTAAAAATAGTTGCTAGTAAAAGCGACTTTATGTCAACTAATCATCTACCTTGAGTACAGGTACATGTAGAAAGTAAGGCGCTGACAAATGAAGTCAGGTAAAATTACTTTAAAATTTTCCAAGAGGGCCATTGCATATCATTTCCGCAGGGGCCATTGCATATCATTGTCACAAGGGCCATTTCATATCATTGCCACAAGGGCCATTGCATATCATTGCCGCAAGGGCCATCACATATCATTGCCGCAAGGTCCATTGCATATCATTGCCACAAAGGCCATTACATATCATTCCTGCAAGGGCCATTGCATATCATTGCCACAAGGTCCATTGCATATCATTTCCGCAAGGGCCATTACATATTATTGCCGCAAAAGGCCATTACACATCATTGCCGCAAGGGCCATCACATATCATTGCCGCAAGGGCCATTGCATAGCATTGCCAAGAGGGCCATCTCATACCATCACCCAAGAATGCTATTCATATATTTATTGACACGTGAGACAAAATGCTGGCATCGAGGATATAATCAACAATATATCTGTTAACACGCAAGACACAACGCTGGCATCGAGGATATCATCAGAATTAAATATATCTGTTGACACGCAAGACACAATGCTGGCATCGAGAATATCATCATCATTTTATATCTATTGACATGCAAGACATTAACACTGTCATCGAGGATATCTCATCATTTTATGAATCAACATCTAAATGCATCAAGAGCACGATTTGAGAGGATGCCTTTAAATCACTATCTAAGGATGAATGATATATAAGATTTCCTAGAAATTAACAATTTGAGGGTCATCTATAAGTCATATTATTTGAAATAAGATAGTGTGCAAGATAATCGATGAGTTGATAGCCTGTAGTTCATCCGTAAGCCGCAACAACATCCTAATCAGATAGTGTGCAAGATCGCCCAAAAATCGATAGTTCAAAGGTTATCCATAAGTCGTAACTAAATCCTTATTGGAGAATATGCAAGATTGTCAAATTGGTACGTCCAAGGGTTCTTTATAAGTCGAGTCATATCCAAGATCAATTATGTGCAGGATTACCCAAAGACTAACAATTTGAGGGATTATCTATAAGTCATATTGTATCCAAGGTCGGATGATGTGCAGGAACACCTGAAAGCTAGAGATTGGAGGGATATCTATAAGCTATATCTTATCCAAAGCCGGAAAATGTGTAGGATTACCTAAAATCTAGAAGTTCAAAGGATATCTATTTGTCGCCTCGTATCTAATATCAAATAATGCGCAGGATTATCCAAAGATTGACAATTTAAAGGAAATTTATAAATTGATCATCAGCTATAGCCGGAGAGGTTATCATTCTCCATACAACAAGTGATATAGGAAACCAAAAGGGTTGCCACACCAGCACAAGATTACACGGTTGCAGGGACCATTCTGCATAAAGTATTGCCGGTGTCCAAAAAGGCCACCCTACTTTGAAGGCATATTCAACCAAAAAATGTCATAATTATACAACAACCAAGAGGTTTGTTGTGTTTGTTATTGCCAGTTATTTCATTCTAAATAGGTACATAAAGAGATGACTCCGCTCTTCAGGCCACAACTCACGTGAAGATATGGCAAAAAACTACATGTCTATTTCGTGAATTATGTTTAGCACTAACACTTTTTTCTTGAAGCATTGTGGAGAGAATCCGAGAGAATGAAAATCTCAAATCAAAACCACAGGTGCGGATGACTTCAAATAGGATGCAACACAAATGGAACTCTTTCTCAGTAGCAAAACGGGACAGTGTCTTAAGAGGGATGTCAAACTCTCTAGATGCGAGCTAAATAATGATCACTACCACCATCTAACCACCCCTCTATTAGAAGGCATGTGTATATTTTTGGATGTTTTGGTCTCATCTTTACCTCTGGGATATTTTCTTAACTCATACCGAGGGGAACTTTCTCTTTCAAATTCGGGTGGCACACACTTAGAGTTTTGGAAATTATATCTTGGTAAGTTATTGCCTATGGATGTGAAGGATCCCATATTCATGGTTAAGAGGTTACAAGCCTCTTTTCCATGACTCTATCAACTTGTCACTCATTTTGAGCCAAAGATGGTCTGAAATAAAAGACTATCTTTTCTACCGATTGAGTCAAACTGCAAGCAGTCTGATTACCTGAAATCTTGGGGATATGTAGGCTGGGATCTATGTAGAAAACTCAAATGCATTCTAACCTTATCCCCCCAAATCCTTTCATTCCCCAGCCTCTCAGTTTAACCAAAAACTCTAAAACCGTGATAGTTGGTGAATTCTCTTGAAAATCGTGCTTAAAATCAAGCTTTATGAACTACAAGTGGCCTAAATTCTCATGAAACCTGAGATATGTAGTAAACGTAATACCGAGGTTCGTCCATAACTCCATGAAACTCATGTGGAAAACCAACCGCTCTTAGATACAAATTTATGGTCGGACAAAAATTAGAAGCGTCAACCTCCCTTTGCCCAGAATTACTTGCATCGATCCTACCCAAAAGGAAGGGGTAGTTGTGGAAACCTAATTTTTTCCCTCCACAATTACGTTTAATCTCGAGTTTCTTTGATTTCCAAATAAAATCACATCAATTATTTTTTCCAAATAAATGCATTTTAAAATAGGTACTTGGGCTAAATTTGTCATTTAAGAGATAATTATATTTTTTTTTGTATTTGCATATACGAGATTATATAAATGATGTCATTTAAATGAACATTTTCATCAAAATTGGACGTTAAATTAAGGATTATTTGGAAACTTAATTTAAATAATTAAATCTTTATTTAAATATAATTTATTCTCACAAATAATTCATTTGAATAAAAATATGCATTTGATTTTATTAAATCAAGAAGTTTGAGATTAAAAAAAAGTATTAATCCGTATAGAATTTCAATTTAATTTAGCCAATTTGTTAGATTTCACCTTAATTGAAATCAATTCGGCCATAATTGCAATACAATTGGTCAAATGAGTTTTAATTAGGCTAGATTTTAAATGCAATTCTCTGAATTTTCCCTTTCCGGGCATTTGATACATAACTAAAATAGGCCGACCTATCCCAAATCGTTAATAACCCTAATTTTAAATACATTATTACTCAGCAGCCCAACGACAATCAATAGCCCAACCTAATTAAAAATCAAAGTCGACCCTTTTCTCCTTTCCCTTACACTCGTCATCAGCTTGCAAACAGCCACAATAAAAACCGTGTACAAGCTTCACCCAAAGCTGCGTACCAACTCCATCAACGTCGTGACCTAACTCCAACAACCTGATTCAACCCAAAATCGAATCATCTCCAACCCATTTTCGAATCGACTCAGCCCTAGCCCCTTAGTTTTTTCACATGTATTTCACGCAATATTTGTATGAGGAGAAGCCTCAAATCTTCTAGAAATGAGGTTAGGTGGCCTCTCCAATGGCTCGATATTGCATTTCTCGATTGAAATGGTAATATTTCATACATATTGGTACGTTTTCTATTGGTTCTTGAAAGGAATAAATTTTCCCCGAATCCTATTGGTCCACCCATAAAAAATTACTCAGAAAAATCCCAAAAAAGATGATTGAGGATAAGGGACGGGGTTGGGAGGAGAATTTTTTAGGGGGGGTGAATTTGAAATCCGAGGTTTTCCTTCTTTTAAATCTAGAATGCCCCAATTTTGTCCTTTATATAAGAGGACCTTCATTCTTTGTTCAATAGGGCGGGACCAAAAAAAAGGAGGAGGGGGGAGGAAGATTCTAGGGTTGAAGAAAAAGGGTACAGAAAATAAAGGTTTCAAAAAGAGGGAAATCTTCTGAGTAAGTTTCTGACTTCGAAAATAGAGAAAGGAAAAAACTTTGGATTTTCTAAATTCAAGTTAAAAGTCTTAGTAGAAAATCTGGGGGGTTTCAAAATTTCTAAGAGGAAAAAGCAAAAGGACGCTCTATTGGTGGTCGAACTCGCGAGATTCTTGTAGTGACAAGTTTGCTGATAGCTCATCGTCCCGTTTGTTGCCCCGAAAGAGGTAAATGCACGCTCATCCTTCTTTCTATTTCATTTTGATGTTTCCTACTTCACCCCTCCTTCTTCGTAGAATATAGTTATCTATGTATCATGAATGAGGCTGGGATCTATCTGTTGTAGTTAGCTATGATAGCCTTAGGGGTTGTTTTGTGACTATTGCTGTGCCATTTGCCTAGAGAAGTGCTCAAGTTGTAATTTTAATGTGACCATGTCGAACTTACTGTCCTAAACTGATGTGGTGGTTTACCTGTGAGTCCATGGTATGAATCAACATATACACTATCAAGATTTTGCCTTTTGTTTCTAGTTTCCTTTTGGGTATCTAGAGATTTGTTACACTAGGATGATTGTTGTTGCAATGGTTTGATACCTGATTTTAACTTTGTTTTGTTTCCTTCAGTTTTGCAAGCTCTTGCTTAAACCCCCCGACATTATTGCTTTGTTATTTACCTATTATTTTTATTTCACATGTTGCTTTTTTCATTCACCGTAAACGGTTCACCTAGATATATCGACTAGCTTAATAAGATTAGAGTAAAATTCCTATATTTAATCTTGTGTTTCTAAATTTTCAATGACGGATAGTGGTAATAGGCTTAGAATTCCTCTAGCATATTTTTGATCTTTCAACCTTTTCCTCTACAGGTGCTTTCCAACTTTTCTTTTTAGAATGAACATTTTGAGTGCGCTATGTATGATGTAATTTGAAATTTCATTTAGCATAACACTATGCTTTCCGGATGGGTTGACTTTTTATTCATACCTAGTGTCTTATTTCTCCAATCTATTTAGTTAGGAGTATAGCCCGAACGTCTGAAGTGTTCAATGTTAATTAGGTATAATGTTAAATGCTCTTGACATCATACTGTTTGATAACCTTCATGAAAATGCTTAGTCTAATAGTGATTGGTTCTTCACATACCCCAAGTGGATAGTTTTCGTATAGTTGAATCACCATGAGTTTTCTTTTGGTTGCTAAGGAGAAACTTTATGTGATCTGTAGTCTCTAGGATATAGTTTTCTCTCTCTGTGATAATTTTGGTATCAATATTTTGAAACTTTTCACCTCGCTTAGTCTTACAAGTAACGAAATATCAAAAAAGGAGATTTGACTCTAATGGCGAAAAATCTATTACACTCAATCAAGTCAGTGATATGTATTAATTGCTTTAGATTTGTTGTTTTGGTTGAATTTGTAAACTTGAATCAGTGCGAATACGTCTTACTATTTTTCACATCGGCTTATGATTATTTAAAGATTCATATCATGTTTTGTCAAATATGCAATAGTTTTCATCTAATTTGTCCTTTCTTTGACGGAAATGGTGTGTTAACTAATTTTAATTCACTCCTTTCTCCTTGGTTGGCTATGTGTTAAATTTATTTCTTATCCTTCGTTAATGATGTATTAAGGTCCTTTATGTTTCCTTATTTTGCATGAAAATTGTTGGAGTCCAAATGGACTCTTGCCTCTTGCATTTCATGAGGGGACATTGAGGCCCATCTCTTTGGATCAAACCCGAAGGTCTAAGTTCAAAAGTAATCCCGTGGTGTCCAAATACGAGAAGTTTGAAGGAAGAAAGGAGAGGCTTATATCCTTTTATTAGTCTTGTTTTTACTCCCTTATTTATTTACTTATTCATCTATTCATTTTAATAGGCCTCGAACCCAAATTTGTATCTAATACAGGTGGAGCAAGATTCAAGCTAAAGGCTCGAGAGCTAGATTTTAGACTAGGACAGGTCTCATCGATTTGGGCCCAATGGCCTGAATCCTTTCTCCCCTTTCCTCTTTCCTTTTTCGCTTTCTTGTTTACATGTTTCTTGCGAACCAAGTTAATCCCCTAGTCAAGTCGTTAAAAACTAGTTTTGCATAAATGTTAAAATATTTCTGAAATTGCTTTCTTTTCAAAAAATAAACTTTTTTCAAAGTTAATCAAAGACGATTTTCCAACAGTACGGATAACCGCAAGTCCACGGACGTTTTAGGTGCCTAACACCTTCCTAAAATGTTAATAGGAACCTCTTATCTAGAATCTCGTAACTTAAATGATTTTTTCTATTTTAGATCGTTTATAGTGTTTTATAAAGGTTTCTTAATTCCTTTTCAAAGTTAAGTGGCGACTCTCTCTTAAAAAGTCAAAATTTCTTGCAAAATAGAAATGACGACTCTGCTGGGGATTTTTGAACTAGGTTCTAACCAAATGTTTGGTTTCTTCTTTTGATTAACTGTTTATGTGTTTATATGTTTTGATTTTGTAAAGTTTAACTATCACATATCATGGCATATTCCTGCATTATTTAAATTGTTTTGGGGTTTCGTGGATGTCCCGGCCCCTATTGTTCAATTCCAATAATGTGTTGGAAATTCGAACGACTTATTAGCACGTGAGTCATCTGATGGCTGTTCGTATTTTCAAACTCAAGTTGTCCGCTTGTGAACTGATGTTCAAACCCACTTTAGACACCTAGGATAGAACAAAACCGAAACCTTATTTTAGGCATGAGCCTAGGACGACTCAATACCCGAGCGGGGTATTGGGCCCATTAGAAAACCTTCCCTGTGTCTATTGATCCCGAGTCAATTATAGACAAACCATATTTATATGTTGAAGAAAATATATGCCTGTCTAATTCAATCCATTATCCTTTGGGGATCGGTAAAAAGCTTGATTTGCTTACTTTTGTAAGAAGAATTGAAGCAAGTTAAACAAGAAATTGATCGATTTGGGAGGTTGCATCTAAGGAACAATTTACAAACATCACCAATATAAGAAATGGACGAAGCTAAAAAGGCGAAGGCTGATAGAAGAAGAACTCAGGAATTAGTATTTTCTATCCCCTGCATGGGAGCTTATCTTCTTTCATGTTATTTTCCTTTTTCCCTAAACATTGTATTCCTCTTTTGTTATCGTTTGTAAGAATTTATGCACTTTTCGTGTCTATATAAGTTAGGGGATAATGGATTGACTTTAGGGAAGCATATATTTTCCTTAAAATCGTTAGGCCTGAACCCTTGGCTCAAAAAGGGTCACCCCAGTTAGGATATGCATTATTATAATGTTTTTGTGTAATATAATTGTCTTATGTGCTTATGTGTGTTTGTTTGGATCAAAGGCAAGTTTATACTCTGTGCTCCTATGGATGAATTTGGCTATGACTCAAACAACTCTACGTGGTTATTTCTTATCAATTATTTTGCATTACTTATTACATACGGAAACTAACACATCTGCCTATGAGTAGTTTTACTTTACAAATAATAGAAACTACTCTGTGTTGATATAAGCTGGCAGAACATCCCTACTTCACCCGGTCAAAAGCACATAAAACCCTATCCTCTGAACATCATTCAATAGTGACTGGAAATGATAAAGAAAACACATTGACCATCAGGGACAATGTAATAGTGGAACAGAGTGAGATGATTGCGGAACTCGCAAGAAAATTAGAAATGCTTCAGGTGGAAATAAAACGTACTCGAGATTCGACTAACCTAGCCATCACCATCAATGCCCCCGCTCCAGGAGGAAATGAGACTCCACTCCAAATTCCTCCCCTAAGTACACCTATTCTCGAGAATCATCCAAATAACATATCGTTCATCTCCGTTCCTTCATTTGTCCAAAATCCCCAGAACACATTTTCAAATCAAGAAAATTCATTCCTAAATGCACAAGATTCACTCCCAAACACGCAAAATCCATCAAATCTATTCCCGAATCCACATAATGTCCACCCCACCTACCAACCCGCTTCGTTTCATCCACAAAATCAAGCCTTCCTTCCAATGCTCTTCATGCTATCATATCCCCTGATATCTATAATCCCCTTCCTAATCTCGAGATGGACCATTATGAGGAGAAGGAGAAAGAGTGGAGGACCGAGAATGAAATGAAGTTTCTAGCTATGAGTGAAGAGACCATGAGGATCAAAGAATCTCATGGAGTGAGGGACCATGATGGTTTATGGTATGATGATTTATGTGTTCACACTGGAATAGATCTACCAGAATGGTATAAAGTCCCTAACTTTAAAGTGTTAGATGGCACCAAAAATCCAATGGCCCATCTGATAAGGTATTGTGATCAAATGGTGGGGGTAGGGAAAAATAAAGTGTTATTGATGTGTTTGTTCAGCCGGAGTTTAAGTGGCAAAGCCTTAAAATGGTTCATGTCTCAGGAATTGAAAATATGGACTGGTTGGAAAGTATTGGCCAAGGGTTTCCTTGATAGGTTCGCATTTAACATTGAGATAGTACCTGATCGATACTCACTAGATCGGATCAAATAGAACAATAATGAGTGTTTTCGAGACTATGCCTTCCGTTGGAGAAAAGAGGCTGCTAAAGTACAACCTCTCATGTCTGAGGAAGAAATGGTATTAGTTTTCTCTCGCCCACAGGAAGGAGAATTTTATACCAGGATGGTATCCGCGGTTTGAGCAACTTTCACAGATTTAGTAAAGATTGGGGAATCATTAGAGGAAGACATCCGAATAGGAAAAATTGCCAAAACTCCAACATCATCTGAATTGTCTGCATTCCCAAAGAAGAAAAGAGAGGATGCGACTAAAGTCTTTACTAATTCTGTTGATAAGTTAAAGAGGAAATTCAAGCCTAGGAATATTCTTTACTCATCATCGTCATCAAGTTTTCAGCCTGTATTCTACGCTCAACCCCAATGTCAAGCTCCAATTCCAAATATTTTACCCCAGTGCCTAGTTTCACAATTAAATTATCAGCCTTATACTCAAACTACTTTTCCAAATAACCAAATAAACATCCAAACGTCTCCAAATTATCATCAAGTACCTCCTTCTATAAATTAGAACCATTATAACCCTCCACGTCCAAACTTCGAAAAGAAACCTCCCCGAAACTTCACGCCGCTAGCTAAAATTCGTACCCAGCTCTTTGAAAGATTGATGAAAGATGGTTATTTACAATCGGTCCAGCTAAAGCCTATCAATCCCAACTCTCAGTTTTATCATTCCAATCAAAATTGTGATTATCATTCAAAAGCAGCGGGGCACAGTACCAAGGATTGTATTAACTTAAAACATATGATCCAAGATTTGATTGATTAGAAGGTTATCATGTTTTATTCGCTGACACCAAATTTTAATAGTAATCCATTTCCTAATGATGGGGGACCTACTATTAACATGATTGAAATAGAGGGTGACTGGACATCTAGCAAGGCCATCACTAAGGTAAATTCAGAAGATCTCAAAAGAATAGAAAAGGTGGAGAAGATAGAGGAAGTTGTGGCCACCTTACGTAAGGATTTGGAAAGAATTATTGAGCCTGTTATGGTCTGAGAAAAAGTTTTTAAGCATGGAATAGTGTACCAACCAAGAAAAAAATATGAGATCAAAGATAAGTCAAAGGAGAGTCTTTTTAGGCCCTTGCCGCTCTTGTACCAGTCATTTCTCGTACATGAGATGTCAAATGATGATGGTCTTAAGGATGGGATAGGAGATCTGTTCGAAATATCCAATGCTCTACCAGATGATTTCTCAAAGTCCGGTGAGATAAAGAAGATTGCACCAGGAGAGGCTTTACAAAATTGGACTTCTACTCCACTTCTAATTCGTCGCCCGTCGCGGTAGGTGAAAGGGCAATGACTAATAGTTTTTAAAATCGTCGATGATCCGAAGAAGGTCCCGTGATATTTTTTTGTATATCCCTAGCGAGTTTTGAACTATGTTTGACCTGATTCCTGCTTCAACGAGATACGTAGGTGCCCCAATGGTTCGGTCATAAAACCCCAGGAAATAGAAATTACGGTAGAATTTTCGAGAAGGAGTATCAAAAATTCACAAGAGAAGATCAATGTCCAACAAAGAGAATGAAGATCAGCAAAGACTTCAGATCCACTCAAGTTGGTATCATCTCAAACAACTCTAAACTGAGGCAGAAATTTTGAGGGAAGACCTCAAAATCTCCACCAGATGCTGGAACATATTTCAAATTACCCCAGCAGCAGAGATTAAGTCCAAGCTTTTAAATTAGTCAGTTGAGACAAAGTTTAGGCAAGCTTAATTTCTTGTTATGATAGAACTACTTGAAGAAACCCTCCAACAATAATCATACACTTTAGAAATCATCCGTCGGATATAGTCAAAACCCCGAGGAATACGTTCGTTGAGCTAGTACATGACATGACTGGCAGAGATTTTCTAAAGTTTTACAGAAGCTTTCGAAATTATTTTCTAGAAATTAAGACTATTTTCAAAAAAATCTTACAACTCACTTATTTAGTACTTGCCTAGACATCACTTGGGATGGAGTGTCAGGATGGAAGTCCCGATATGGTAGAATACCCAAGAGATGGCAAGCAGCAAATCAAGGATCAAAGAAGGTCAACACAGAGTAATTTCATTCAAACTAATCATCTTTCTGTGAATTCAGGGATCAATAAACGAAAGTGAGGGTCTCTTTCAAAAATCCCTGAGCAAATTGGGAGCCACAACAGAGCATTAATGCCCAAAAATGGTATTTTAGGGTAGCCCTAAAAATAGGTTTAACACCCATTTATTGAGGACCTTCTGATTTGTCCATCTCATTTCTTGAGATCATAGGCGACAAATAAAAGCGCCTTGTCTTCTTCACAAATATTGTATTTAGAAGTTTTCTAAAAATAGTCGCTAGTAAAATCGACTTTGTGTTTACTAATCATCTACCTTGAGTACAGGTACATGTAGAAAGTAAGGCACTGACTAATGAAGTCAGGTAAAATTACTTTAAAATTTTGCAAGAGGGCCATTGCATATCATTGCCGCAGGGGCCATCATTGCCGCAAGGGCCATTGCATATCATTGCAGTAAGGGCCATCACCTATCATTGCCACAAGGTCCATTGCATATCATTGCCACAAGGGCAATTACATATCATTCCCGAGGGACATTGCATATCATTGCCACAAGGGCCATTGCATATCATTGCCGCAAGGGCCATTACATATCATTGCCGCAAAGGAAGGGCCATTACACATCATTGCCGCAAGGGCCATCACATATCATTGCTTTAAGGGCCACTGCATAGCATTGCCAAGAGGGCCATCTCATACCATCACCCAAGAAGGCTATTCATATATTTATTGACATGTGAGACACAATGCTGGCGTCGAGGATATAATCAACATTCATATATCTGTTGACACGTGAGACACAATATTGGCGTCGAGGATATCATCAACATTAATATATCTATTGACACGTGAGACACAACACTGGCTTTGAGGATATAATCAGCAATATATCTGTTGACATGCAAGACACAACGCTGGCATCGAGGATATTATCATCATTCAATATATCTGTTGACACGCAAGACACAATGCTGGCGTCGAGAATATCATCATCATTTTATATCTATTAACATGCAAGACATAAACACTGTCATCGAGGATATCTCATCATTTTATGAATCAACATCTAAATACATCAAGAGCACGATTTGAAAGGACGCCTTTAAGTCACTATCTAAGGATGAATGATATATAAGATTTCCTAGAAATTAACAATTTGAGGGTCATCTATAAGTCATATTATTTGAAATAAGATAGTGTGCAAGATCACCTATGATTTGATAGCCTGTAGGTCATCCGTAAGCCACAACAACATCTTAACCGGATAGTTTGCAAGATCGCCCAAAAATCGATAGTTCAAAGGTTATCCATAAGTCGTAACTAAATCCTTACCGGAGAATATGCAAGATTATCAAATTGATACGTCCAAGGGTTCTCTATAAGTCGCTTCATATCCAAGATCAATTATGTGCAGGATTACCCAAAGACTAACAATTTGAGGGATTATCTATAAGTCATATTGTATCCAAGGTCGGATGATGTGCAGGAACACCTAAAAGCTAGCGATTGGAGGGATATCTATAAGCCATATCTCATCCAAAGCTGGACAATGTTCAGGATTACCTAAAATCTAGAAGTTCAAAGGATATATGTATGTCGCCTCGTGTCTAATATCAAATAATACGCAAGATTATCCAAAGATTGATAATTTAAAGGAAATTTATAAATTGATCATTGGCTATAGTAGAAGAGGTTATCATTCGCCATACAACAAGTGATATAGGTAACCAAAAGGGTTGCCACACCAGCACAAGATTACACGGTTGCAGGGACTGTTCTGCATAAAGTATTGTTGGTGTCCAAAAGGGCCTCCCTACTTTGAAGGCATATTCAACCAAAAAATGTCATAATTATACAAAAACCAAGAAGGTTGTTGTGTTTTTTATTGCCAGTTATTTCATTCCAAATAGGTACATGAAGAGATGACTCCGCTCTTCAGGCCACAACTCACGTGAAGATATGGTAAAAGACTATATGTCTGTTTCGTGAATTATGTTTAGCACTAACACTTTTTGCTTGAAGCATTGTGGAGAGCATCCGAGAGGATGAAAATCTCAAATCAAAACCACAGGTATGGATGACTTCAAATAGGACGCAACACAACATGGAACTCTTTCTCAGCAGCAAAACGGGATAGAGTCTTAAGAGGGATGTCAAACTCTCTAGATGCGAGCTAAATAATGATCACTACCACCATCTAACAACCCCTCTAATAGAAGGCATGTGGATATTTTTGGATGTTCTGGTCTCAGATTTACCTCTGGGATATTTTCTTAACTCATACCGAGGGGAACTTTCTCTTTCAAATTTGGGTGGCAACACACTTAGAGTTTTGGAAATTATATCCAGGTAAGTTATTGCCTATGGATGTAAAGGGTCCCATATTCATGGTTAAGAAGTTAAAAGCCTCTTTTCCGAAACTCTATCAACTTGTTACTCATTTTGAGCCAAATATGGTCTGAAATAAAAGACTATCTTTTCTACCGATTGAGTCAAACTACAAGCAATCTGATTCCCTGAAATCTTGGTGATATGTAGGCAGGGATCTATTTAGAAAATTCAACTGCATTCTAACCTTATCCCCCCAAATCCCTTTATTCCCCAGCCTCTTGGTTTAACCAAAAACTCTAAAACCGTGATAGTTGGTGAATTCTCTTGAAAATCGTGCTTAAAATCAAGCTTAATGAACTACAAGTGGCCTGAATTCTCATGAAACCTGAGATATGTAGGAAACGTAATACCGAGGTTCGGCCATAACTTCATGAAACTCGTGTGGAAAACCAACCGCTTTTAGATACAAATTTATGGTCGAACAAAAATTAGAAGCGTCAACCTCCCTTTGCCCAGAATTACTTGCATCCATCATACCTAAAAGGAAGGGGTAGTTGTTGAAACCTAATTTTTTTCCCTCCACAATTACGTTTAATCTCGAGTTTCTTTGATTTCCAAATAAAATCACATTAATTATTTTTTCCAAATAAATGCATTTTAAAATAGGTACTTGGGCTAAATTTGTCATTTAAGTGATAATTATATTTTTTTTTGTATTTGCATATACGAGATTGTATAAATGATGTCATTTAAATTAACATTTTCATCAAAATTGGACGTTAAATTATGAATTATTTAGAAAATAAATTTAAATAATTAAATCTTGATTTAAATATAATTTATTCTCACAAATAATTCATTTAGATAAATATGCATTTGATTTTAACAAATCAAGAAGCTCGGAATTAAAAAAAGTATTAATTCGTATCGAATTCAATTTAATTTAGCCAATTTGTTAGATTTTGCCTTAATTGAAATCAATTCGGCCATAATTGCAATACTATTGGTCAAATGAGTTTTAATTAGGCTAGATTTTAAATTCAATTCTCTGAATTTTCCCTTTCCGGCCATTTGATACATAGCTAAAATAGGCCGGCCTATCCCAAATCGTTAATAACCCCAATTTTAAATCCATCATTACTCAGCAGCCCAACTACAATCAATAGCCCAACCTAATCAAAAATCAAACCCGGCCCTTTTCTCCTTTCCCTTACACTCCTCATCAGCTTGCAAACAGCCACGATAAAAACTGCATACAAGCTTCACCAAAAGCTGCATACCAACTCCATCAACGTCGTGACCCACCTCCAACAACCTGATTCAACCCAAAATCGAATCATCTTCAACCCATTTAGAATCGACTCAGCCCTAGCCCCTTAGTTTTTTCACATGTATTTCACACAATATTTGTATGAGGAGAAGCCTCAAATCTTCTAGAAACGAGGTTAGATGGCCTCTCCAACAGCTTGATATCGCATTTCTCGATTGAAATGGTACTATTTCATACATATTGGTACGTTTTCTATTGGTTCTTGAAAGGAATGAATTTTCCCCAAACCCTATTGGTCCACCCATCAAAAATTACTCAGAAAAATCCCAAAAAAAGACAATTGAGGATAAGGGATGGGGTTGGGAGGATAATTTTTTTTTGGGGGGGGGGGGAATTTGAAATCTGAGGTTTTCCTTCTTTTAAATCTGGAATGCCCTAATTTTGTCCTCTATATAAGAGGACCTTCATTCTTTGTTCAAGAGGGGGGGGGGCCAAAAAAAGGGGGAAGATTCTAGGGTTGAAGAAAGAGCGTACAGAAAATTAGGGTTTCAAAAAGAGGGAAATCTTCTGAGTATGTTTTTGACTTCGAAAATAGAGAAAGGAAAAAAATTTGGATTTTCTAAATTCAGGTTGAAA